>CM065428.1:53527500-53937500 GCA_033030585.1 Hippophae rhamnoides | reverse complement strand
CTTGTTGGACAAAGTAGTACACAACATTCCGACACACCATAACCTCTTACTCCAACTCCTGTATTGAGAAGGTCTTCTCGACCTCATGTGCCTAACAGGAGATACATGAACTATATGTTGCTGACTGATAGAGGGGAGCCTGAATGCTATGATGAAGCTTGTCAGACTCGAGATTCCAACAAGTGGGAGCTTGCTATGAAAGAATAAATGAAATCTCTCATCTCCAACCAGACATGGGAACTAGCTG
Organism: Hippophae rhamnoides; assembly: GCA_033030585.1. Classification (NCBI taxonomy): domain Eukaryota; kingdom Viridiplantae; phylum Streptophyta; class Magnoliopsida; order Rosales; family Elaeagnaceae; genus Hippophae; species Hippophae rhamnoides. The sequence continues at coordinate 53,937,253 of CM065428.1, read as the reverse complement.
AGTTACCTATGGGAAAGAAGGCACTTCACAACAAATGGGTGTACCGGATGAAAGAGGAGCATGATGGTTCCAAGAGATACAAAGCCCGCCTAGTTGTCAAAGGGTTTCAACAGAAGGAAGGAGTTGACTACACTGACATTTTTGCTCCCGTTGTGAAGCTTAATACTATCAGATCAGTATTGAGCATTGTAGCCATCGAAGATCTTCATCTTGAACAGTTGGATGTGAAGACTGCATTCCTTCATGGAGATTTATATGAAGAGATATACATGTACCAGCCAGAAGGTTTCTCAGAAAGGGGGAAGAAGAACATGGTGTGCATACTTAAGAAGAGTTTGTATGGCCTGAAACAAGCCCCGAGACAATGGTACAAAAAATTTGACAGCTTTATGCACAAGGAAGGTTTCCAGAAGTGCAATGCTAATCATTGTTGCTACTTCAAGAGATATAGGTCCAGTTATATCATTTTACTACTTTATGTTGATGATATGTTAGTAGCAGGTTCAAATATGGATGATATTAAAAGGTTGAAGCAGCAATAGTCAAAGGAATTTGACATTAAAGACTTGGGTCCAGAAAAGAAGATTATTGGAATGCAAATCACAAGAAATAAGAAGAAAGGATCCTTGTAGTTATCTCAAGTAGAGTACATCAATCGTGTTTTGCAAAGATTCAACATGGGCGATGCCAAGCCAGTTAGCACACCCTGGCCGGTCATTTTTGCCTATCCAAGGATTAGTCCCTCGTACGTAAGAAGAGAGAATTCATGGCTAAGGTTCCTTATGCCTCGGCCATTGGAAGTTTGATGTACGCAATGGTGCATACGAGACCGGACATTGGCCGTACGGTGGGAATTGTTAGCATATTTATGTCAAATCCAGGAAAACTCATTGGGAAGCGATCAAGTGGATTTTGAGGTATCTGCGAGGCACCATGAGAAAAGTGCTTGTACTTTAGTAAAGGAGAGTTAAAAGTACAAAATGCGTGAAGCCTTGAGACTTTGGAGGTGAAGTTGATCTAGAAGAAGCACCTTAGGTTATATATTCTTGTTGGAACTACATCTATTAGTTGGATGTCACAAATACGAGAAAATTGTCACTCTATCCACTACGTAGGTGAGTATGTAGCAAGAATCGAAGCTAGTAAAGAGATGATATGGCTTCAAGGTTTGTTAATTGGTGGGATTCAAACAAGAGAAGAATGTTCTGCATAGTGATAGTCAAAGTGCAATACACTTGGCGAAGAATTCAGCATTTCATTCTAGAACAAAGCATATTGGACTTCGTTATCACTTCATCAGATCTCTATTGGAAGATGATGTGTTAATACTGGAGAAGATTCAAGGAAGCAAAAATCCAGCAGATATGTTAACAAAGGTGGTGACTATTGACAAACTGAAGTTGTGCTCAACTTCAGTTGGTCTGCTAGAGTAACAAAGACTAGAAAAGCTACTGCATTGATCAAGGTGTGAAGACAGATTGAAATCAGTCTTCAAGTGGGAGATTGTTATAAAGCTCCTTAATTTAAGGAGCAAATTAAGGAGCAAAACATGGAGCAAAACATGGAGTAAAACATGGAGCAAAACAAGGAGCAAAACAAGGAGCAAAACAAGGAGCAAAACAAGGAGCAAAACATGGAGCAAAACATGGAGCAAAACAAGGAGCTTAATTCAAGGAGCAATTTAAGTAACCATTAATTTAAAGAGTAATTCAAGGAGTGAATTTTCCTATAAATAGATGTGTAATTGTAATGAATTAATCATCCAAAGTGTTTATTCCAATTGAGAGAAAAGCTTAGAGAGAAAAGCTTTTGTGAGAGAAAATTGAGAGTAATTTTCTTGGGTGTAATTGGGTTGTGAGTTGTGAGTGTTGTAAACACCTTGTGTAATTTCTCCTCTTTCAGTAAAAAGATCTGCAGCAGGTCCGGAGACGTAAGCAAGATTGGCCGAACTCCGTTATCAAATTTTGTGTGTTATTTTTCTATTCTTGCTTTCTCATAAATCTGGCTTATCGGGAATTTGCGTTATTTCCCAACAAAAACAATATCAAACTGAAAAACTGGATCAGATCGAACAGTTTTATGAATCAAACGGTCTGATTCGATTTGTATTAATTAAAATCGTTTTTAAACGGTCCGGTCCGATCCGATCCGATCCAGTTAATTTTTTTTTCCCAAAATCGGACCATCAACACAAGTCAAATAAAAAAAATTAATTTGAATTGTGTTAATTTTCTAAATTTATTGATTTAGATTGATACTTATTTTTCGAAAACCGAGTTGATTCCTATTTTTATCTACACCCAAATCAACACATGCATGGATACCCTGAGTTTCTATCAAACACAAGCAATGGGATGATTGAGTTTTCAGTGTTTGTCGGACTTGTAGCACCTGAGTTGCTCTCACCTAAATCACCATACACTGAGGACCAATTGAAACAACTTTTCAAGATGTTTGATAGAGATGAAAATGGGTTTATAACTGCAGCAGAGTTGGCTCATTCTATGGCCAAACTTGGACATGCACTTCCTGTTCAGGAATTGACCGGTATGATTAAAGAGGCTGATGCTGATGGTGATGGCAGAATCAATTTTGAGAACTTTGCTCAGGCTATTAGCTCTCCTGCTTTTGATAATCCTTGGGCTTGATAAGCTCTTTTTCTTGTTATGTTTAATCAGAATTGGGACTCTGGCGTACATTGTTTTAGATCTCAAATTGTTCACACAAGTTGTTAATCTTTAATTATCAAGATGGGATTGTGTTCATTATGATATGATTTTGTTCTCTTGCATAATTGTTGAATCTTGATGCTTGTGTAAAGTAATCTCAAGAAATCAACCAAACTATGAGCTAATGTTGCAGTAGGGATGAGTCGTTTAATTTACTTTATGGATTAGGTAATTCAAGACAAGACTGCATTTTGGATTGCCTGCGAATGGTTCCACCTAGTAATTTGGCAGTAAATATCATTCCTCTCCGTTCAAATCATAAATCGAATCAGACTAAATATGATTTGAATTATAAAAAATGAGTCCATAATAAATCCAAAACTTTTGTCATTTTTATGCTTTTCAAAGATTCTTTCTGATCAGTGGCTGCTCCTCTATTGTTAATGCTATAGTTTTTATTTGCCCATTTTTGATTTGCTTTAATGTTCTGTCATAGTTTTTATTTGCCCTGTTTTTATCTTGTTGCTATTGGTTTTGGGGTTGGTGAGCTTCTTTGTTAGATTGAATACCAATTCTCTTATGAATGTTAGAAGTCACATGCATTAAACTTTATTCTCTACCAGAGATTTAACAAAATTTTAGCAAGATCAACCCACACAAAGTTCATTTCAGACCTCCCCTACTTGCAAGTATCAGCATCAGATAAGAAGCGAGAACCATTAGAAAGCAACAAGGCTTTTGGCAAGTGTTGTAATTTATTTATTTTTGTTCAAATAAGAGAGCTGCTCATTATCCAAAATGAAATTACAGTCGTTTGTTCACAATTTAGCTAATTCAATAGGCTACATTCTACTCTGCTGCATGACAAACAGAAAGAAGAAAGAAGAGAGAGGGCCGATTCTTAGTATCCAGAAGGACTTGTTCCAAGCTCCATGATGCAAGAATGCAAGCTTCCGTTACCCAGCTGTTATAAACTCTTGAATTGGAGCTCAAAAGTGTACAACCCTGAGTAAAAGAAAGACAATTCAACTCATGCAAAAATTATCTTGTTATGCAATTGATACATCACAGAAGTAGCATTCATAGAAGCTGATCAACGACAAACTTCATAACATGATCTTAATTATTAATAGGAACAGATAAATAAATTCTAGCAAAGGGAAGGTTACTGATCCGGTAGATATGAAATTTTCGTATTTTCTAATTCCATTATTTGTTGTAAGCATTTCGGTACATGAGTCAGTTGTGTAAATTGTGACTTTCTAAGAGTTTAACTTTCTTCTCTTTTAATTTAAACAAAGTATCCTATAGATTTGGCAATGAACTAAGCAACGCCAAAATCTAAATGCACAAAACAAATCAAACAAATATTGGAACGGAAAAGAGAAAATAGCACAAGAATATTTACCTTTTCTATCACCCGAAGGCCTCTTTCAAAATTTATTCCCCTTTGGAAGAGAACCGTTGTTTGGAAGCCAGCATATAGAGATGTGTTGCTCAGTGCTCATCAAAAAAATTATGATAATAATAATAATAAACTAAAAGCTCTAACTGCTTAAATTCCCGGCTTTTTCCTACTTTAGCCTTTTCTTTTTCTTAAAAGCTAAAAAAAAGTTCACAAATACAGTACAATTTCTTTTACATTCCACAGCAATGCTAAAACAATCTCGAGTTCTTTGAATGGATAAATTGAATTTCAAAAATCCCTAACTCTACGAAGCCAATCTCCTTTGATGCTATACACTATACGTGCACAAGTTAGGATCACTGGTGTAGGCCAATTCCTATTTAGATGACCAAAATGAATATAAAAGCATGACATGATTTTACTTGCCTTCCTGATAACAGTTACAAAGACATAACAAGTTCTATTAGAACTGTCCATTCCACATTACCAGTGAAATATATATCTTCAGGAGAATGGTCTAAAAACATATAACAAGTTCATAAACAAATGAAACGGAATTGATATTTATTAGACAAGAAACGAAAAGGGACTCCAAAAAGTCTCACAATCAGCTTCACAGGGTTCACAAAACATTTCCAGGTGGAATGTAGAATGGAGAATAAGTTTGATATCAACATTGTTTTGCTCCACAAGAAATAGAAAAATAAAAAGTTTTCTGTCAGTTATGCAGCACAAACCCCCTTTGCAGTCAGTTTTGCAGCATCCACTGCATTATATCCTTCCTAATAACTCCACCATATCTACCTCGGGCATACTTTGATCGGAATGTTTCGGGCTCATTAATGCTTAGGTGCCTATACTGGGTCATAGAATTAGTAGGCATTGATGGTCGTATCGCCATTCTAATAGTTGGAAACGGTTTAGGCAACATATTCTTGTATGAGGTAAATAAATGTCTACCAGAGTCCTCGTTTCTTGATGTGGGCATGCTCCCAGAATTTTTCAGTTGTGAGTTTGTCACCTGCTTAGTCATGTTGATGCTTGAGCTGGCACCAGCAGCAGGTTTCCCTGAGGAAGGAGGCCGTATCTGAGCTGAAGGCTTCCATCGATCAAGCCACCTCAGTATCCAGTTCCCAAGGTTACGACCAACTTCTATATCTCTCTGCTGAATATTCTGATGAAATCTGAGTGCTATATCAAATGCAGCACGTGTTCGTCTTTGAAAGGAAAGACAAAGGAAGACGAACATCCAGACATATGAAATTAATAATCACTATCAGTCTGATGAAGAAAATTATAAAAAAATTATTCAACAAAACTAGCAGGTAGCTCAACCAAGAGATGCAAATATGATGGCAAACCATACAGCATGTCTTTTTGAGCAAAATAATAATTATAACAATACTAATATTGCTACAAGAGTCTGGTGAAAAGTCACCTTAGGGTTCAATTTCTTAGATTCCGAGGTCAAAAGACATTATTGTGTACTTAATTTTGTGAGGAATGAATGACAATAGGGGGAATAATAAATAAGACGTGGCTTAGCCATGAAGGATCTCATTACGGAAAATATTCTTCTTTTTTCTTTTTCTTCTTTTTCAGGTTAAAATTTAGTAATCGTTCAGATAAGGAGAATGGATCTCAGAGGTATACAAGTTTGTAATACAGAGTGGAGTACCTTCAAAAACCTTTGAGAGAACCCCCACCAAAATTCAATGCAATGGTTTCCCAAAAGATTAATCCAGATGAATGGAGGATCACAATTAAAAGAGCATTCTATGCTAGCCATAAATTCACACAAACCTGTCCTCATGTTTGTCAAATTAAATTTTTTTGAGTGATTTGCCCCGAATGTACACACATTCATTACTTCATTATGCTAAGACAAATTCCATTTTTCAATTTCAAATAAAAAATTTCAAATGCCTCATAGAATCATTTAAGATGCAAAGAATGAGAAACATAAGCATTAACAATTCCGGCCATACAGTGATTGGCAAAGAAGATACAAAAGAAAGCCAACAAATCTTGAGCGAACAGCAAGTGCTGTGATAGTGTTTTTGACATAATCTTTTCTTCAGTCATAAGAATGCTTATTTTTGTTTTTTCAAGGTATTACATGCTTTACATTGCTTATCATTTCCAAAAAAAGATTTTTGGTTCATTCTTAAAAAGATTTCTGGGTCCCTCATATGGGGTATGAACCATATAAGTTGAATTCTCTTCCCCCAGTAAAATAGATGGATAATATTTCAACCTAAAGTACAATATAATCCCTTTATTCCACAAGGCGCAAAATTATGCAAATAATCATTCTCAAATCTGCATAAGCTCAATCCTACGTATGAATAGTATCTTTTAGAAACTCAGGTCTAACTCAACCCAATAAGATCTCATCGAAGCTACATTGCTCAAGTTTATGTTAGCCATTGCCTTATTCCTAATGACGTAGACAAGCGATACTTAATGCTCTCTCCACACGACGACAAAGCGACATTAGCCACGCTAACCACAGAGAAATTCACCAGGCCTAAACACGAAAGACAGCTCTAATACCATCTTAACTTAAATCTAATACCATCCTTAACTTAAAGAGATCTTATTGTGTTGAGTTAGGCCTGAGTTTCTATCCGTGATTAATGAGATTATAAAAATTGTCGAGCTAATTTGCTAATTTGTCATTTTGTTTTGTTGCATTAATTTTTTTTAATAGGTTAAATATGGGATGGTTCATTCTACACATATGATGATCAAAAGATCAAATCTGAACAAAAGGTGACAGAAGAGCGATCAATGAGACACATATACAAACCAAAGCTGCTGACATTGACAACAACGAATTAGTACTCAAATAAAAGAGCGCAGAAAATAAGAGCACAAATACCTATGAGCAAATTGACGGATCCTGGGGTGTTTAGGGCTAATAAGGCGTCGTTGAATTTTTAGAGCCAATCTATAAGTACGCTTCAGACCCAAGAAATACGCGGTTCCAAGAGTGATCTCCCAAAGCACCATTATCTCTGTTGCTCAAACTGTCCTTCTCTTGGTGGCCCACAGGTGTTTGAATTTTGTTTTCTTTTAATCGGAAAGGCTTCGCGATTTCGTTTCTCCCAAGAAATGAAGTTGTTTTGGATTTTTGAGCCGTCAGAAACTTCTTTCCTATGAGTAGGGACGTTCTCTCAGGCTTTCTTTGCCTAATCGGTAAGCACTACCGTCACCGACTCACCGATCAATATTAGAGCAAGTGATCCTCGTCGTTGGTTTTCTCACTTAGGATTAATTTGAACCATTCAAATTGAAACTTCAAGAATAAGTTAGCGAGTTGATTACTTATAACGGACGGTACAATATTGGGCTTTTTAGTCCGAAATTAAAGAGCCCATGTGCTTTTCACTTTATTGGCCTTAGCATTCTTTTTTTTTTCTTTCTAAATGTAGATTTTGGATAAGTTTAAAAAAAGCTACAATTATATACCCCTCGATGGAGTTTAGATAGTCTTCACGTCGTTCAATTTGATAACAATTTAACCTTTTATTTAGTAGTAAAAGTTCACCCTGAGAGGATAAAGATAACATATAAAATTTCATCCTTGTTTCAAATAATGATTCTTATGTCCTTCAATTGGGTGGATAATCTTCCACGATAAAGTTTTATGGTTTAGGATTAGATTTTTCTTGTGTACCTTTGTATAAGGAAATTTTTGACTAAAACTCAACTCATGTCGGATCAGTTGATGCCTAATGGATTGAGGTACCTACTCTACCTCACACTGATATGCAGAGAGCTTAGGCCCAAGTTCAATGAGATCTATGTGTTTAAGCAGAACCCTATAGACCCGAGTAGTGTCTATATGTCAATAAAGCATGATTGTGGCATAAATGTGGCTTCCCTAAGAACGAAAAGAATTGGAAGGAATATTTCTTCTACATTTCAAGTTGGTGGGAAATTCTAGATAATGATGTGAGGCTAATAAGAAGCACCTGGGCTGATACCAAAGTCATGATAAGGAATATAGGCTCTTTTATCACGACCTTGAGTGAAGAGGCAAAGCAACTATTAGTTGATATCTAGAACTATCTGCCAGAGAAAACCCCCTGGAGGCATTTACTAAATACCTCGCACTTTGTTGCATGTGGTTTGATGGGGTGAGGCTCGGTAGAACCCCCTATAGAATTATACATAAGCCTCGTGCACCCTCAAAGTGTAGGACCTCCATAGACTATAGAAGGATGTTCGAGGTGGTACTAGACGATGGTGAACTGGTCTTGAGGCTATAAATTTCATTTTATTTACCCTGTTCCTGTAAAACTAACACCATTTCTTTGACTTTGCAGATATCATGGAGTTTAGTGCCTTTGAGTTGTTGGCACGGTGCCAAAGTAAGCACACCCTGCATAGAGGGACGAGTTTCACGAGGAAGAAGATGAGCAAGTCCTTTGGGCAAGAGGGAATCCCAACCTTGCCAAAAAGGAAGAAAATTGACACCATCAATGAGCTCGTGCCTATAAATGTCGTCAAGCCCTCTTCGACGTCCTTAGGTTCCTGTCAGCTTAGGTCAGCAAGTACCTCCCATATGATGGATTTAAGAAAAGGGAAGGGTGTCATTGAGGACCTCATTACAGCTTAAAAACCATGGTGGGTGTTGTATTTTAGATATAAATAAAGCCCCCTCCTCCACTTTGAAAGCATCTCAAAATTGGTATATCTTCCTCTCTTTCATAAGGTATTTGATTAGCTCAATTTTTTCCAATTAGTTGTAACTTTGGAGTTCATCCAATATGAAGATAATGGAAGTGGCCAACAACACTCGAGAACATAAGTAATATTTATACCGAACCTTGTTAAATTTTTGGTATTTTTATTTTTTTGCTTTAATATTCTGCATTAATATCTACTTTAGTTTCTTTTAGCATTTTATTTTCAATAGCATTATTTTTCGTGTTAGTTTAAATTCTATTCATTTAAATCATAGTATTTATGAATAGTAACTACTTAGAATATGTAAAATATATCTGATTTTTCCAACAATTGGTATCAGAGTCGAAGGTTTCTACCTAGAAATTTGTTTATATTTCGTTTGTTTTCTATTTAAATATAGTTGCTAGTTGTTGTAATTTGAAGAAATGACGGAAGAAAAGTCTCCCTCAAACAAATACCATCCATCCACGTTAGGTAGAACAATTGTGATGAATACAAGGTTCAAGGTGGAGACTTTTGATGGAAATGGTCATTTCGTAATGTGGCAAGGCAAAGTTCTAGATGCTCTATTTCAACAAGGTCTAAACATTGTCATTAAAGAAGAGAAACCATATAAAGTATATGAAGTCAAGTGAAAAAATATTAATTGATTGGCATGTGGTACAATCCGTTTGTGTCTCTCAAGAGAACAAAAGTATGCCTTCATGAAGGAGACATCTGCAAGTAAGTTGTGGAAGGCGTTAGAGAACAAGTTCTTGAAGAAAAGTGAACAAAATTGGCTCTATTTAAAGAAGAAGTTGTTCCGTTTTGAATACTTTCCAGGTACCACAATAAACAACCATATTATTGTTTTTAATAAATTAATAGCAGATTTATTAAATATGGATGAAACTTTTAAAGATGGAGATTTAACCTTGATGTTGTTAGCCTCTCTTTCTGATGAGTTTGATCACCTTATTATGAACTTACTCATTGGAAATGATAAATTATCTTTTGAGGAAGTTTGACTGCCTTGTATAATTATGAAATTAAAAGGAAACATAAAAAAGAAAGCAGAAATGAAGTATTAGAGGCACTGCCTATAAGAGGGCATCCACAAACACAACATAAAGAAATGAGAGGTAGATCTCTTTCTAAAGTAAGGCTTGGTAAATATGAATGTGCCTTTTGTCACGAAAAAGGCCATTGGAAGAAAAACTATTCGAAGTTGCAGAAGAAAGGAAAAATTGTGACGTCTGATTCATGTGTAGCTAAAAGCAACTCAGATTCAAATTTTGCATTGGTTGGTTCGTCAACAACATTCCATCCTAGTGATTAGATTTTTGATTCAGCATGTACCTTCCATATATCTCCTAATAAGGAGTGGTTCTTTAATTTTGAAGAACTAGATGGTGGAGTTGTTTTCATAGGTAATGATTATCCATGCAAAATTTTAGGGATTGGTACAATTCATTTGAAGAATTAAGATGTTTCAACCAGAGTCTTGACAAATGTTCTTTATATTCCAGATATGAAGAAGAATCACATTATTGTGGGAGTCTTAGAATCAAAAAGATTCATTGTGACCACACAAAATGAGGCATTAAAGGTTACTTCTAGACCACTTGTGGCGATGAAAGGTATTTGGAAGAATAACTTATACTACTACCTTGGTATTACAGTTATTGGGATAGCATCATCAATAGTTTTAGAGGAAGAAAAATTCAGAAACTACCAAGCTATGGCATATGCATTTGGGACATGCTGGTGAAAAGGCTTTATAAATTCTTATAAAGTAAGGCCTATTAAAAAGCACAAGAATCGACAAGTTGGAATCCTGTGAGCATTGTGTATTGGGGAAGCAGAAAAGAGTAAGCTTTGGCACTACATTTCATAATACAAAAGGCATCTTAGATTACATTCATAAGGATGTGTGGGGGACAACAAGAACTTCATCCATGAGTGACAAACATTATTATGTCACTTTCGTCGATGACTTCTCAAGAAGAATTTAAGAGTATCTCATGAAGAAGAAGAATGAAGTGCTGAGAATTTTTCTCAAGTTGAAGAAGATGATCGAGACACAGACTAGAAGAAAGATCAAGTGTTTGATGTCTGATAATGGCATTTGAGTTCACAAATGATCCATTTATGAAAGTTTGTTAAGAGGAAAGGATAATGCGACACTTCACTATTCAAAAACCACCACAACATAACAAAATTGTAGAATATATGAACTAGACTTTGCTAGAGATGGTTTGGTATATGTTGTCAAATGTTGGGTTAGGAAAGCAATATTGGGCTAAGTTTGTAACATATGCATGTCATCTTTTCAATTATCTACAATCATCTACTCTTGAAGGCAAAATGCCTATAGAGGTATGGTCTGCAAAACCTACTAGAGGTTATGATTTCTTACATGTGTTTGGCTCTATTACATACTACCATGTCACGAAATCGAAGTTTGATACAAGAGTCAAGAAAGGTATTTTTTAGGGATCTCCTCTGGTTCTAAGAGATATCGTTTACAGTGCCTTGAAACAAAAAAAGATAATCTTCAAAAAAGATGTTACCTTTGATGAATCTTCCTTGTTGAGAAAGGTAATTGAGAAGATCGATGTCACTTTGCAGTAGGTGGAGCAAACTCCAAAGTAGATGGACTTTGAAAGCAAAATCGTTGACCCAGTTGGTAGAGATAAGTCAAAAGATGATCTTCCATTAGCAAAAGATGAATAAGATGAAGAAGAGGTTTTAACCCAAGAACCTCCACAACAATAAGGAGAAACTGTAGTTGATATGCCACGATGACAAAATATCAAGGTGCCTACACAATACAAGGATGTGGAAGATCTACTTGTTCATTTTAAGAATATTGTGGCCTATGCACTTTCAATTGTGCATGATAATGTTCCTTCCACATATAAAGATGCAATCAGAAGTCTTGAAGTTGAAAGATGAAAGGAAGCCATGGATAAGAGCTTATATCCCTTTAGAAGAATAAGACATGGAAGATGACACAACTACCTAAGAGCAAGAAGGAAATTTGTTGCAAATGAGTATATGCAAAGAAAGAAATATTTCTTAACAAAGATGGTGTTCGCTACAAGGTAAGATTGGTAGCTAAAGGCTATGCTCAGAAGGAGAGAATCGATTATAATAAGATATTTTATCCAACTACAAAGTATTCCTCAATTAGAATTTTGTTGACCTTAGTAGCACATTTGGATTTGGAACTAGTTCAACTTGATGTAAAAACTGTGTTTCTACACGGTGACTTGTATGGAAAAAATCATTGTATGTATTGAAGCAACCTTTGAGGTAGTGGTACAAACGATTTAATCAATTATGTTTCAGTAGAAATACACTACAAGCACACTTAATCATTGTGTGTATTTTCACAAGCTACAAGATGAGTCTTTCATCTATCTCATATTGTATACCGATGATATGTTGATTGCATCAAAGAGCCAAGAAGAAATTGAGAGGTTGAAGGCTCAACTAAGTCTGGAGTTCGAGATGAAAGATCTAGGAGAAGCCAAGAAGATTCTCGGTATAGAGATAGAAAAGATAACAAAAAAGAGAAGCTTTGTTTGACCTAGAGTCAATATTTGAAGAAGGTGATATAACATTTTGGTATGAATGAAAAAAAAACCTGTAAGTACTCTGTTTATTCCTCATTTCAAGCTTATTGCTAAATTGTCTTCTAAGAATGATAAAAAACGAGAATACATGGCAAATATATCGTATGCTAATGTGGTTGGTAGCTTAATATATACAATGGTGTGTACGAGACCTGACATTTCACATGTGGTTAGAGTTGTAAGCAGGTACATGCATGATCCTGGTAAAAAACATTGGTTGGCTGTGAAATGGATTCTACGGTATATTCTAAATACTGTAGATGTTGATTTAGGATTTGAGTAGGATAATACCGTTCATTAATGTGTAGTAAGATATTGTGATTTTGATGATGCTGGAGATTTAGATAAGCATCAGTCAATTATTGGTTATGTGTTTACTCTTGCTAGAGCACCAGTAAGTTGAAAGTCTACCTTCTAATCCACAGTTTCTTTGTCTACTACAGAGACAGAGTATATAATAGTTACAGAAGTTGTGAATGAAGCTATTTGGCTACGATGACTACTTGATGACTTGGGAGTTGGTCAAAAGCATATTAAGGTATTTTGTGACAGTCAGAGTGTTATTCATTTATCAAAGAACCATGTCTATCATGCACATACAAAGCACATTAAAGTTCATTATCGTTTCATGCGAGAGATTATTGAACAAGGTAGAGTACTGATTCAGAAGATTAATACTACAGAGAATCCCGCAGATATAATGATCAAGGTGGTGACAACAATTAAGTTTAAACATTGTTTGGACTTAATTAACATCTTACAAATTTGAGTTGGCAATGGCGTCACTGATTTAGAGATTGAAGAAATCATTTGAAAATCACTAAGTCACTAAGGTGGAGATTTGTTGTATAAATCCTTAATGAGAAATTTGAAAAAGTCTCACATGGATTAGGAACCATGGTAGGCATTGTATTTTGGGTTATAAATAAAACCTCCTCCAATTAGTTGTAATTTTAGACTTCATCCAGTTTGAAGATTGTGGAAGTGGTCAATGACGCTCAAGAACATAGATAACATTTATTTTTCTACTTTAATATTTGTTTTAGTTTCTTTTAATATTATATTTTCAATAACATTATTTTGTCAGACTAGTTTGAGTTCTATTCATTTATATCATTGTATTTGTGAATAATAACTATTTAAAATAAGAAAAATATGTTTGATTTTCTTAACACATATCATATCAAATTTATGTGGATTTAAAAATACGAATCCGTTATCCGATCCATATATTGTAGATTTCGAAATTTTTTATCCAATCTATCCCACCATCGAATAGATACTATCCACAATTTTTAAAATGCATAGGAATTTTATGAATCTATTGGATGAATGAATATTTTATACACTCTTACATTTGGTAGCTTACACTAGAGTCCATAAACGAGAAAACTATTAAATCTCATTGAGAGTTAATAGCAGCTTAGGGTGTTTTGCTAGAAAAAAAAAACAAAACAAAACAATCCCTAAGGACCGCTTTAAATCAAAAAAATATTGGAGAGCATTGTGAAAACACATGTTTGAACATTTGACACTGTCTCGTGACGTGATGAAAAAAAAGTTTCAAATTAATTACTTTTGCTTGCTTTATGCATCAAGAGACACGATAATGCTTTTAATGCTGATCAAGATTCAGTTTTCTATAATTTCTTTTCGGTAAATATGAGATTCATTTTTGTAAATTCTTAATGAAAAAGGAATTAGATGTAAAGTATCAAATATTAGATAAAGTTAATATAGATGAGATAATTTATAATATTAATAGTAAAATTTTAATTAAATTTATAAAATTTACTATTTAATTTTTTAAATCATACAATTTAGTTTCTAAACTTTACGACTTCATACATGAATTTTAAATTTATAATTCACGAATATGTATTCAATAATTAAGTTAGGATTAATACGTAAAATTTTAAAAATTTAAAGATTAAATTATAAGATTTAAAAATTTAGAGACAAATTTTAAAAATTTGATTAACAAATCATTTATTTTAAAAATTTAAAGATTTATATATAAATTTAGTTAAAATTTGTAATATAACTATTATAATATCTAGTTGTATATCGGAAAAAAAAAATACAGTGCTTTTAGGAGATTAATGGACTTGATGAAGTGGTTTCACACACACCTTGAGATGTTACTCTAAACATTTCAGAAGTTACAAAGATTTTCTTCTCCAACTTACATTGGTTCTATTCCCATGAAAGTTGAGCAATATTCTCGTCTCATTAAAGGAGAAGTCGTAAAATGATTTTTTAGAAAGTAATGCTAAAGAATGTGATTCATGTTATGTATCACTATTATACCGTATTCAATCAAATCATTAGAGAAAAAAAAAACAAACTACATATGTAGATCGAATATCAAGACAGAGTTATGTTTCCAAGCATTTTCGTTTTTCTTTTTTTTTAAAGAGTTAAAAGAGCAATTTTTTTTTCTTTCTTTAAGAAAAGGGGGAGAAAAAAATATTCTCCCTTATGCCAGGGACTACCGAATTAAAGATGTGTTACGTCTATTATAATATGTCGTGAATTAGTCAAAGTTTGTCATATTTATTAAAAAATCACTATAAATTTTTAAATAATTAATCATACAATAATTAAAAAGTATTTTTATTTTTCTTTCTAAATGCATAAAAAAAACGTTTTTTTTTATAAAAAATGTTTTTATTTTGCATCCAAACGCACTCTTAATAACATATATAATTCTGTTAAAAAAATATAAAATATATTTTTTTGAGCTTTTAATGTACTTTTAACATTTTTTTGTCTTGATTGTTTCTAAAACATTTTTTTAGTTCATAAGAGCTTTTATTGGACAATATAAATTTGAACGTTCAAATATTATATTTTGTTATGTGCCAATATTACCTATAAAATATATTACTTCTTTAATGTTTAAAATAACTATGATACATTAAACCATAAAATGTCAGTACAAAAATATTTACAATTTTATACGATTAATATTTCTAATATAAATTAAGTACATAAAATAAAATAAAAAAACCTACCCAGTGACAAAATATGTCATCTAAGTAAATTATCATTTATTGTTTTTTTTAATATATATTATTATTTATCTTAAAAAATAATTAATATGACGAATTTAAGTTTAAAAATATAATTTATTATTTTTAATATTTTTATTTTAATTGAGTTCTTATATTATTGAGATATTTTTAAATTAAATATTTCAGTTAAAATTTGTAAATTTTGATAAAAAAAAATCAGTCACCTACTAGACAAATGAAGTTATAAATTTAATATTTTATTTATAATACATCTTTATAAATTCAAATTTCGTATAAATAACTTAAATATTTGATCAAATTGATGAATGTTTTATCAAAATAATTGATTAAAAAATATTTAAATAATAAAAATAATTCATTAACAAATAATAAGAATAATCAATTAAAAACTTTAGCATAACATTATTATGTTTTTACGCCTCCCAAACGCTCACTGTATTGTACGGCCATTCACATTATACTTACAATATATACGAATGTAATGTCCTTCCCACTTATGTATATTTTCATGTGGGTAACTGATTATTCAATCTGTGCTGATAAACTACGTAGACAAAATAATTAAAAAAAATAAAATCAACCTACACACGCGCGATAAAAGACGTTAAACAGTCAGCGGTGGCGCGTAAAAGTTCTCAACACGTGTTGGATAGTCATACGTGCCAGCTCACTATTCAGAGATGAAGAAAGATAAGAATTTTTTTTTTTTGAAAAAAAAAAAAGCAGATTCGAGATTGAAGTGGGTGTGTAAAAGTTCAGAGAAAGGAACGGAGCTTAACCGGTAAATGTGGCTCAGAAATCGGCGATCTTTCTATGTAAGCGAGATTTTTGGGCGTGTTTTTTAATAACGTGTAAGTTCTTGAGGCTTCGGATCGCCAAAATATCGCCCTTTTGAATCTCCATTTCGGTTATATTCCCAATTTCGTCCTCCGTAGAATCTACAACCACAATACAATTCAGATAATACAATTAATGTGAGAAAAATAACAGAAGCAATTTCACTTTAAGGCAAACTGTTAAGATAGCCGTGAAAAGCATTGTACCTAAATGCTTTGCAGATGACCGTTTAAATCCTTTAAACTGAACCAAATCTGGAAATGCAAAATAAATGAGTATGATCCACCGTCAAATTGTACAGATAACCAATTCAATTAAGTAAAAAATTTGGGACTTAGGTTGTTGAGCGTCAAAGCGTACCTGATTGGGAGGGATTGTGGGAGAAAAGGTAGAGAGTGAAGAAACAGAGAACAATGAGAATAGGGATAAGGTGGATGAACTTGTCGGGTCGAAGAGGAAACGGTGAGGACAAGCGGTGAGACTTTGTTGCTTTGTGGTCATCTTCTGAGTCATAGTTGATTATGGAACAAGAAGAGGTCAATAACTCCTTGCGCTTGAGGTCGTTATCGACAATGAGAGACTCATCTTTGGCTCCACCGCCATGGTTGTGGAGCTTGGAGACCGGTGAGCCTAGAGATTGTCTTTGCATGATCCGAGAGACTCTTCTTTGTGTGTATGATGAGAGAGAGAAAGAGAAGAGAGAAGAGAGAAAGAGCTGATTAGCTGAGTGAGTTATTACTCCGATGAGTAATGATACGTATCTCTGTTTAAACGAGTAGTAAAATATATAAATACTATTAGTAAAATTGTGATTGAAGATATATAAATAATAAATAGGTAATGAATTTTAATAATAATATATATATATATACACATATATAATTAATTATGTAAAAAATTTAATATCTTTTAAAGAAAATGTGTTTTAAATCCTATAATCTAATTTATTATTTTTTAAAAAAAGTAGAAATTTATTTTTAAAAATATGTCATCATACGTTTAACAAGCACCACGTGTTATGTACAATCCTTAACTAACATGTTTTTTAAAAATAAATTTCTGAATTTTTTTTTTTGTAAAAGTAATAAATTTGTATAGTAATATTTATGAATATAAATCGGTAAATTACAATTTTATTAAAGATAATGTAATTTTGATTGCTATTCTTTATTGTATCATTATTTGTTAACATAAACTACGGCTGAATCGTTAATTCACAATGTTATACATCATTTTACAATTGAAAAGTAAAAAAGAAAAACTGAGTGGCCCCTTGAATCACGACAGAGGGATGTGAATGCACGGGTGGCCATTTATGATCTATGTATAATCTGCAACGACCAACAAGGAGCATCTAATCTAAAAAGAGGGGGATGAGGGGGACCCAACTAATGCCAATCATGCTATTCCTTTGTTTTCCTTCTTAATGAAGATTTCGTGAGCACTCAACATTTTAATCAGGTCATAGAGATATGGTTTGGAAATTTATTTGGAGTAAACAAAAACCAAAAGCCAAAAATATATATATATATATATATATATATAATTTAAACTACTATGTGGACAAATAGTTTCATGTACTGAGGTACAAAGACTGGCGGCGTGTTTAAATATCTGACATCTAAATAAACACTTACACAGCATATGTTGCATATTATTAATTCTTTTTTTTGGAGCATATTAGTTTGTATCATTCTTTGTTAAAAAAAGTTTATTTATATTAAAAAAATAGACTAGATACACATAAACTGATGTACAGTAAATATAATTTGTGTACATATTACCAAGTATATCCACATGCACAAGCTCATATGTTATTTTCTAACCAATTCAGATTTTTAGTGATTAACACTACAGTAGTAAATGTTCATAACTCACAAAAAGAAATGCATTTGGAGGTTGAACTAGCAGTAAATAAAATAACTTTTAATTCTATCAAAGATCAAAATAAAAGGACATTATTTTGCCAACATAGAAGTTCCTTCAAATTCAACATGTATTAATAATGAGATGACGGGAGTAGTCGTATTTTACTTTGAATAGTCCCAAAAACTATCAAGCTACAATAAATTGCAGAAAAGAAGCAAAAAATTTGGACTTTGACGTTCTCTTCGGAGAATTCCACCCTATAATATTTTAAAAAAATAGCAGAAAACCATTTATGAAAATTGAATGCTTTTTCCTAATGAAGATAAGATTCATAAGTGAAGCAAAGAGAGAGCACTCTTATCCAATCACGAGCGTCTAATGTTGATCGGAGAATATTGCTCATCCAGGAAAGCTCAGTTCACGTGCTGCCGATAACTCAGACACAACTGTTGTCATTTAATCCATCAATAATGGCTCAACAGAATTTCTTAAACCCAATATAATTTCTGGGGAAAAGCATTATTTTTTATTGCATTTCACAAAAAGCAGTAGAAAACAATGTTTCAATTACTGTTTCACGAAGCAAATAACCGGCAATCACCCACAGACAAATAACATAAACACAAAAACAAAAAGATAATGAGGAACCTTCCAAAAGTCCTGTATATTGAAAATTTTATAAACCATAAATATGAAAATATAAGTTGCAACTATATCCAACCAATTAGGATCACATGTTTAGAGTCACGATCTTCTTGCTAGAAAACTACAAAAAAAAAACTGAATTCAAAGGTAAAAGGCATATTTACAGATGGTGCAAGTCAAAGAATCAAACCTTGTGCAAGTTCAGGCTTGGATGGCTGTCTTTCACCTGTTTCAGACGCTTTAGGGGATTCAGCTAGGACATTAGCGTACTGATCCTCAACTTGCCTTTTTTTCTCCCCTTCAGCCATTTCCACTTTTTCCTTTGTCTTCTGGCCCACATCCCCTGCTGCTTTTGCAACCTTATTGAATGCGCCCATAACCCAGGAGGTCCCGGTCAAAATATATCGATTTTTCACCATCGCAGATCCAGCATTGCAAACTTTCTCCTCAGCAACAGAAAAAGCTGATTTAGTTTTTTCCGAAACCTGGAACTTCTGATCCACTTCACGAACTTTGTCACTCACCACCGAGGTACCAGCATTTATTTTCTCAGTAAGCCCAATTTTTTTGTCAAAAGAAACAATTTTTGCTGAGGCACTAGAAGTCAACTGATGTTTCTCATCAAAGTTCTTTGCCTTGTTGACTGCATCTTTACCTAAGATAAAGCCCTTAGCAAGCATGCCAGTAACCACATCCTCAGCTTTTCGTAATGCAGATTCAGCACCACCAGGAGTTTTATTTTTTGCAGCCTGCAAAGATTAACACTAAGCATGTTATTGACATTATTGTCATACATTATGAAGTTAAAGTCTTACCAGAGACTTACAGGGAGTGTGGGTGCTGAAGCAGTTGGTGGCAGCCGATAATCTGTATCAAGACTAACCGTGACAGATTGATCTACAATTGTGGCTCCCTGAGATTGCATAAGGTTTAAAGTAAAACTTGTCAGTTTAAATCTTATAAAAGCTCCTAAGGGTTGTTCTTTCCATCTCATTTTCGATTTTGAATGCACATATGTTGACCTTTTTTTGTTTTCATAAAAATTTATGTTTCCTAATAGAAGAGTAAACGACAAATTTATGTCTTCTAAATTATGTAGAAAGAGTTCAAATATGCATGTGAAGACATCCACCATAGGCGTCTGACAAAGATATAAAGGTAGAAGTTTCTTGGAAATTTTCCACTGTAAAATATCATAAGTCGTGACAGAAGCCTTGACCTCCAGCAAAAAAATAGTAACATATGCAAAGTAGGCCTGAATAGGCCCCAAATAAGCCAGTTACCACCTAAAAAAATAAGATTCCAAACAAATTCAACCCTATAAACAGCCATAAATT
The DNA here is from genome assembly GCA_033030585.1 of Hippophae rhamnoides. Lineage (NCBI taxonomy): Eukaryota > Viridiplantae > Streptophyta > Magnoliopsida > Rosales > Elaeagnaceae > Hippophae > Hippophae rhamnoides. Next base: position 53,917,132 of record CM065428.1, on the reverse strand, counting down.
CTGCTAGCACCTTTATCATTAAGCTAATACCATTTCAGCATCACAATCTATTATCATCTTATAGCATCTTCAATTAAATTTAAGGCGGCAATATCAGGTATATTTTACCTATTATAAGTAGTTACTATTCACTTATGATTTAAATGAATAGAACTCAAACTAACCCGACAAAATAATGTTATTAGAAATATAATGCTAAAATAAACTAAAACAGATATTGAAACAAAAATATTAAAGAAGAAAAATAATAACACCAAAAATTTAACGAAATTCGGTATAAATGTTACCTAGGTTTTCGGACGTCGTTGACCACTTCCACTATCTCCAAATGGATGAACTCCAAATTACAACTAATTGGGTAAAATTGAGCTAATCAATTACCCTTTTACAAAAGATATGAAGATTTACAAATTTTAGGATGTTTTACAAATGGTGAAGGAGGGCTTTATTTATAACCCAAAATCCAACACTCATCTTCATTCCTAACCAATGTGGAACTTTTTTAATTTGCATATGGTACATTTGTCATATATTCTCATTCTGCATCATTCTTAGGAGATAATTGAGCACTAAGCTTGAATTCAGGAACTAGCGGAGTACTTACAGGTTTTGTATGTTCATTCATACCAAAACGTTGTAATATCCTCTTCAAATATTGACTCTAGGTCAAACTAAGTTTCCCTTTCTCCCTGTCTCTGCTTATCTCCATACGAAGAATCTTCTTGGCTTCTCCAAAATCTTTCATCTCGAACTCCTGACTTAGTTGAGCCTTCAACTTCTCAATTTCTGCTTGACTCTTCGATGCAATCAACATATCATCGACGTACAATAGGAGATAGATGAAAGACTCGTTTTGTAGCTTGCGAAAATACACACAATGATCATGTGTGCTTCTGGTGTACTTCTGCTGCAACATAAACTGATCAAATCGTTTGTACCACTGCCTTGGAGATTGCTTCAATCCATACAATGATTTGTTCAGCTTACAAACCCAATTCTCTTTACCAGCAACATTAAACCCTTCTGGCTGAGACATATAGATTTCCTCTTCTAAGTCACCGTATAGAAACGCAGTTTTTACATCAAGTTGAACTAGTTCCAAATCGAACTGTGCTACCAAGGTCAACAAAATTCTAATGGAGGAATGTTTTACAACTGGAGAAAATGCCTCATTATAATCAATTCCCTCCTTCTGAGCGTAACCCTTAGCCACCAACCTTGCCTTGTAGGAAATCCATCTTTCTTTGCATACACCCATTTGCAACCAATTACCTTCTTGCCCTTAGGTAGTTGTGTCAACTTTCATGTTTTATTCTTCTGAAGGGATAAAAGTTCTTCATCTATGGCTTCCTTCCATCTTTCAACTTCAGGGTTTCTAATTGTTTATTTATATATGGAAGGAACATCATCATGCACAACTGAAAGTGTACAAGCCACCGTGTTCTTAAACTGAGCAAGTAGGTCTTCAAAATCCTTGTATCGAGCAAGTACCTTGACATTTTGTCGTCGTGGCCTATCAACTGTAGTTTCTTCTTGTTGCTGCAGAGGTTCTTGGGTTAAAACCTCTTCATCTGATTCATCTTCTGTCAATGAAGGATCAGCTTTTGTCTTATCTTCACTAACTGGATTAACAATTTTGCTTTCAAACTCCACCTGTTCTAAAGTGCCATCAATCTTCTTAGTTACCTTTCTCAACAATGCAGATTCATCAAAGGTAACATCTCTGCTAAAGACTATCTTTTTCGTTTCAAGGCACCATAGTTGATATCCCTTAGAACCAGAAAGGATCCCCAAAAAAATGGTTTTCTTGGCTCTTGGGTCCAATTTTGATTCTGTTACATGATAGTATACAATTGAACCAAACACATGTAAGAAATCGTAATCTCTAGCAGGTTTTCCAGACCATACCTCCATAGGCGTTTTGCCTTCAAGAGCAGACGATGGTAGACGCTTGACGAGATGATATGCATATGTCACAATCTCAACCTAATACTACTTGCCTAAACCAGCATTTGACAACATACACCGAACCTTCTCCAGCAAAGTCCGGTTCATACGTTCTGCAACTCCGTTTTGTTGTGGTGTTTTTCGAATAGTGAAGTGTCGCACTATCCCTTCTTCACAAACTTTCATAAATGGATCGTTTGTGTACTCAGCGCCATTATCAGACATCAGACGCTTGATCTTTTTACCAGTCTGAGTCTCGATCATCTTCTTCCATTTGAGAAAAATCCCCAGCACTTCATCCTTCTTCATGAGTGTAGAAATTTATTCCGAGAGATATGTATTCTTTACTTCATTCTCTGTTAATTCTGATCATTACAACACTATATTATAACACTATAAATAGAAATAAAACATTAGACAAATGTCCACTAATTCTAGGAATATAACAGTTGGTATCAATAATTAACATACAGCTTGATTTACACTAATTCTACAGCCTATACAACACTAATAATATTCTCTGAAATTCTACACTCCCCTTCAAGTTGGGTAATAGATATTAATCATTCCCAACTTGTAACTCAATTCTTCGAAAATCATTCGAGGTTACGCTTTAGTAAGGATATCTGCAATTCGATGTTTAGTAGATGTATATAGTAGGTCTACAATTTTTCCATCTATCTTTTCTTTAATGAAATGACGATCAATTTCTACATGTTTGGTTCGATCATGATGAACTGGATTTTTCGCAATTCTTATTGCAGCTTGATTGTCACAATGCATGCTGATAGGTTCAAGAGTTGTGAAGTCCAGTTCATTGAGTAGTCTTATTAACCACATTCCTTCACAAATCCCATGAGCCATGGTTCTAAATTCAGCTTCTGCACTGCTTTGAGTGACTATTGACTGTTTTTTACTTCGCCAAGTTACAAGGTTTCCCCATACGAATGTACAATATCCAGTGGTAGATCTACGATCCACTATAGAGCCTGCCCAATCAGCATCTGCAAAGACTTCAATTTTTCTAGTGAGTTTTTTACTGAAATATAATCCTTTTCCTGGTGTCATCTTGAGATACCTGAGTATACGATAGACCGCTTCCATGTGTTCTTCAGTAGGACTGTTCATAAATTGACTTACAACACTTACAGAAAAACCAATATCTGGTCTAGTGTGAGATAGGTAAATGAGTTTTCCTACTAATCTTTGATAACGACCTTTGTCCACAGGTGTACTATTTTCTTTGATTCTGAGTTTTATTATAGAATCCATCGGAGTTTCTGCTGGTTTACACCCCATCATTCCAGTTTCCTTGAAAAGATCAAGTACATATTGCCTTTGAGATATAGATATGCCCCTTTTTGTTCGTGCTACTTCCATCCCTAGAAAATATTTGAGATTGCTTAGATCTTTGATCTCAAATTCCTTGGCAAGGAATTCTTTGAGTTTATTCATCTCAATTGTAGAATTACCTATTAGAACAATATCATCTACGTACACAATTAGGATAACTATTCTGTCATTGGAGAAGTGTTTGACGAATAGTGTGTGATCTGTTTGGCATTGATTGTACCCATATCTCTTCAGAACTTTAGAGAACTTATCAAACCAGGCACGTGAAGACTATTTCAATCCATATAAGGATTTCTTAAGTTTGCAGACTTTATTGGTTGAAACAGGAGATTCAATTCCAGTAGGAATGTCCATGCAGACTTCTTCTTCGAGATCACCATTAAGGAATGCATTCTTGACATCTAATTGGTAGAGAGGCCAATCCAAGTTAGATGCTATGGAACAAGAGATTCAATTCCAATAGGAATGTCCATGTAGACTTATTCGAGATCACCATTAAGGAATGCATTCTTGACATCTAATTGGTAGAGAGGCCAATCCAAGTTAGATGCTATGGAGAGAAGAACACGAATAGTGTTGAGTTTTGCTACAGGTGTAAAAGTCTCCTGATAATCAAGCCCATATGTCTGAGTGAATCCTTTAGCCACAAGGCAAGCTTTGAGTCTTTCTACACTGTCGTCTGCTTTGTGTTTGATTGTAAAGATCCATTTACACCCAACAGTTTGTGTTCCCGATGGTAGTTTTGTGATCTCCCAAGTCTTGTTTTTCTCTAGGGCACTGAGTTCTTCATGAATAGATGTCTTCCATTTAGGTATCTGAAATCCTTCATGAACAGAATTTGAAACCTTTATCTGATCAAGGTTGCTAATAAATGCCTTATACCCAGGTGAGAGATTTTTATAGGAAACAAAGTTGTAGATGAGGTGGTTTGTGCATGATCTTACACCTTTCCTTATAGCAATTGGCAAATTCAAATCATTATGAGGTAATTCAATAATATGAGGTTCAGTGGTGTTACCTTTGAATTATCAGAGTGGCCTGTATTCGGGTTGGATTCCTGGATTGGCTCAAGATATGCTCGGTTCTCTACTCTTTCTTGAGTTGTTTTCCTTCTAGAGTAGAAAAGGAGATCATTGTTCGGGACAAGGAAGTTTAGATCTGTTGGTAGAGAAGTTGACGGTTATTGGAAGTAGTAAGAGTATTTATTTGAGATATTGATTCACTTTCTGGAAGTTGCGGAATAGGATTTGTGGGAGACTGAGTGCTTATGATATTTGAAAGCTGGTATTCATTGCCTATGTTCTCCCCCTGAATGACAGATTTGGAATAGTACGGATATTGTTCAAAGAATGTGACATCCATTGTATTATAGAATCGTTTTGTAATAGGAGAAAAACATTTGTATCCTTTATGGTACGATGAATACCCTAAGAATATGCATTTGATGGCTCGAGGATCAAGTTTGCCACTATGATGTACATGGATATAAGCAGAACATTCGAAAATTTTAAAGGGAACGTGGGACACGATTTTGGTGTCTGGGTATGACTCAAGTAGAGTATTGAAAAGTGTTTTAAACAAGAGGACACGAGATGGCATCCTATTGATAAGATAGGTAGCTGTAAGAACAGCATCCCTCCAAAAATGTTGAGGGACATGAGTTGTGAACATGAGGGATCTAGCTACCTCGAGAAGATGCCTATTCTTTCTTTCAGCCACCCAATTTTGTTGAGGTGTATCAACACATGAGCTTAGATGGACAATCCCTTGACTTAACAGATAATCAGTAAGGGTGGAAGTGAAGTATTCTTTAGCATTGTCGGATTTCAATACTTGGATTTTTGTTTGAAATTGGGTTTGAATCATGGTATTAAAATTTTTAAAAATTTGACATGCTTCAGATTTTTCTTTCATTAGAAATAACCAAGTGATTCGAGTATGATCATCCACAAATGAAATGAATCAACGTGTCCCTGTGATGTTTTTTATTCGAGAAGGTCCCCAAATATCAATGTGAATTAATGAGAAAGGATGTGATTTTTTATGTGGAAGATGAGGATATGAAGTTCTAACATGTTTTGAAAATTGACATACTTCACACTAAAAAACTTCTGAATTTTTATTTCTAAAGGATGAAGGAAAAAGTTTCTGTAAATACTTGAAATTATGATGACCTAAACGATAGTGATTCAACATGATTTCACCATCTTTATTGGACTTAAGGTTTAACAAAGTTTTAGTCTGATTAGAAACTTCGGTTACAACTTGGTGGGCTTGTCTTGCCGAAGGTTCTTCACTATTGAGTAGATAGAGTCCCGAGCATTTCTTAGCAATGTCAATCATCTTCCCCGAATCCAAGTCCTGAAATTCACATAGGTTATGAACAAATTTAACCATACAATTTTTATCACGGGTGAGTTTAGTAATTGATACAAGATTACAATCAAGTGTAGGAACAAGAAGGACAGTATCTAGAATAAAGGAGTTTGAAATTTTGGCTGAACCAATTCCTGTTACTTTGGATACTAAACCGTCAGCAATTAGGAACGTGTGTCCATTCTGGTAGATTTTAAGATTCGTGAGAAGAGAAGCATCACCCGTCATGTGGTCTGAAGCATCGGAATCAACAATCTATGGTCTCATAACCTGTTTCACATTAAGAGCATTAAAGATGTTACCTGATTGAGCTATAGTGGTAGATGATGTGGTTAAGGATTGTCCAAATAATTTATGAAGGAGATCAATCTGTTCCTTGCTAAACAGAGCATATTCAGGTGACTCAGTGCCTGGAGATTTGGAGGCAATTTTTCCATGACTTTCTTTGTTGATGTGCTGTGCGAACGGTGGTTTTCAATCAATGGGCTTACCATGAATTTTCCAGCAGGTTTCCTTAGTATGACCAGGTTTACGACAATGATCACACCAAGGTCGTCCACGACGAGGATGGTTGTCTATATTATGAGAGTGCTGGTGGCCTCGAATGACAAGTGCAGATCCTTCTCCAGTCATAGAAATGGTAGATTGAGGACCCATCATTACTTTCTTTCGACTCTCCTCTTGACGGACTTCAGAGAAGGCTTCACGAATGCTGGGCAAAGGTTTTATTCCGAGAATTTTGCCGCGCACATCATCAAGATCTTTATAGAGCCCCAATAAAAATTTGAAGAACCCGTTTCTTGTCAATAATCTGTTTGTACAAGATGCTGTCTGCTGGACAGATCCATTCGTGAACCTCAAAGAGATCTAATTGCTGCCAACATCGAGTGAGAGAGTTAAAGTATTGTGTAACTGACAACTCTCCTTGACGAAGATCATGGAGGATGCTCTCGATCTCAAATAGTTCGGACATATTATCAGAACTGGAATAAGGGTCTTTGGCTACATCCCATATTCCTTTGGCAGTTTTGTAGAGAAGAAAATTTTCTCCAATTTCGTTTGTCATGGAATTGATCAACCAAGACATCACCATATTGTTTTCAAATTTTCATGTTCTGTATTGTAGATCGTCTTTGTTTGGAGCTGTGGCATCGCCATTAAGGTAATCATCCTTCATTTTTCCACATAAAAACATCATGACGGATTGAGACCACTAAAGATAATTGTGCCCATTTAATTTGTGACTGGTGATGGGCATACGACTATTATCCGTGGAACCAATAATTATAAGTTTTCTCGTGGCCATTTATTTCAACTGTAGATTATACGTGGACTGAAATTTGTGGGCTGTTTTTTTTTAGATAATCTGCTGGATCGGGTCGGGTGGGTATGTTGGCCCGGGCTGGGTAGGGTTTAACCGAGCTGGGTAGGGATATATTAAAAACAGCTTACGGGTATTGGAAATTTAGTAAAAAAAAAGGAATGCAACTGCGAGACTTACTGGGACTGAAGCAGACGACGATGATGATCGACGCCAACGATGAGGAGATGGTTGGCGACAATGATGACTGGCGATGGCGATGATGACTGAAGCAGACGACGATGACAGAATGCAACTACGAGATGACGATGACAAAATGCAACTGCGAGACGACGATGACAGAATGCGACTTACTGGGACTGAAGCAGATGACGATGTCTGAGATGGCTCACCGCACCACTGAGATGAAGACAGAAATGACGGCTGGTCTGAGAAGGCCACTGGCGATGATATGATGACTGGTCTGATGGTGGCTGATGGTGATAGATATCAGACGTATTCAGCAATGGGAAGAAATGTTGGTCTGGTGGTGGCTAGATTTCTGGATTTCAGAATTGATATAACACAAAATTGGATTTTTGGATTTCAAAAATACTCTGATACTATGTAGAAATTTATTCCGAGAGATATGTATTATTTACTTCATTCTCTGTTAATTCTGATCATTACAACACTATATTACAACACTATAAATAGGAATAAAACATGAGACAAATGTCCACTAATTCTAGGAATATAACAACTGGTATTAATAATTAAAATACAGCTTGATTTACACTAGTTCTACAGCCTGTACAACACTGATAATATTCTCTGAAATTCTACAATGAGATACACCTAAACTATTCTGGAGAAGTCATCAACGAAAGTGACCTAATAATGTTTGTCACTCATGGATGGAGTTCTTGTTGGCCCCCATACATCAGTATGGATGTAATCCAAAATGCCATTTGTATTATGGAGAGCAGTGCCAAAGCTTACTATTTTCTGCTTCCCCAATACACAATGCTCATAGAATTCCAACTTGTCGGTTCTCGCACCTTTTAACAGGTCTTGCTTTACTAGAATCTGCAAAGCTTTTTCACCAACATGTCCCAAACGCATATGCCACAACTTGGTAGTTTCTAAATCTCTTTCTTCCTCTGAAACTGCTGCTGATGTTGTCCCAATAACCGTACTACCAAGGTAGTAGTACAAGTTATTCTTCCGAACACCTTTCATCGCCACAAGTGCTCTAGAAGTAACCTTCAATGCCCCATTTTATATGGTCACAGTGAAACCTTCTGATTCTAAGACTCCCATAACAATGAAATTCTTCTTCATATCTGGAACATAATGAACATCTATCAAGACCCTAGTTGAACCATCTTCATTCTTCAAACGAATTGTACCGATTCCCAAAACTTTGCATGGATAATCATTACCCATGAAAACAACTCCACCGTCTAGTTCTTCAAAGTTAAAGAACCACTCCTTGTTAGGAGACATATGGAAAGTACATGCTGAATCAAAAATCCAATCACTAAGATGGGATGCTGTTGACGAACCAACCAATGTAAAATCTGAATTTGAATTGCTTTCAGCTACACATGCATCAAATTGCACAACTTTTTCTTTCTTTTGCAGCTTCGGACAATTTTTCTTCCAATGGCCTTTCTCATGACAAAAAGCACATTCATCTTTACCAAGTCTTCCTTTTGATAGAGATCTATCTCTCCTTCCTTTCTGTTGTGTTTGCGGACGTTCTCTTACAGACAATACCTCTGCTGCTTCATTCCTGCTTTCTCTTTTATCTTTCTTTCTAATTTCATAACTATACAAAGTAATACAAACTTCCTCAAAAGACACTTTATCCTTCCCAATGAGTAATCTCGTAATAAGATGATCAAACTCATCAAGAAGGGAGGCTAACAACATCAAAGCTAAATCTTCATCTTTAAAAGTTTCATCCATATTTAACAAATCTGCTACTAATTGATTAAAAACAATAATGTGGTCGTTTATTTTAGTACCTGGAAGGTATTCAAACTGGAACAACTTTTCTTCAAATAGAGCCGATTCTATCCACTCTTCTTCATGAACTTGTTCTCTAACGCCTTCCACAACTTACTTGCGGATGTCTCCTTCATGAACGTGTACTTTTGTTCTCTTGAGAGACACGAACGGATTGTACCACATGCCAATCAGTTGATATTTTTCCACTCTACTTCATCTGCTCCATCTGGTTTCTCTTCTTCAATAGCGATGTCTAGAGCTTGTTGAAACAGAGCATCTAGAACTTCGCCTTGCCACATGCCGAAATGACCGATTCCATCAAACTTCTCCACTTCGAACCTTACATTCATCACCATAGTTTTACTTGACGTGGATGACTGGCCTTTGTTTGAAAGAAATTTTTCTTCCGTCATTTCTTCAAATTACAACAACTAGCAACTATATTCCAATAGCAAACAAACGGAATACAAACAAATGCCTAGGTAGAAAACCATAGCTCTGATACCAATTGTTGGAAAAATCGGGTATATTTTCCCTATTCTAAGTAGTTACTATTTACTTATGATTTAAATGAATAGAACTCAAACTAACCCGACAAAATAATGTTATTGCAAATATAATGCTAAAATAAACTAAAACAGATATTGAAACAAAAATATTAAAGTAGAAAAATAATAACACCAGAAATTTAACGAGATTCGGTATAAATGTTACCTAGGTCCTCAGATGTTGTTGACCACTTCCACTATCTCCAAATGGATGAACTCTAAATTACAACTAATTGTATAAAATTGAGTTAATCAATTACCCTTTTACAAAAGAGATGAAGATTTACAAATTTTAGGATGTTTTACAAATGGTGAAAGAGGACTTTATTTATAACTCTAAGTCCAACACTCATCTTCATTCCTAACCAACGTGGGACTTTTCTAATTTGCTCACTAAAAAGCTATATATAACAATATCCAACCCAAGTTTGATAGATCTCCCCAAGATATAGAATTGATATGATGTTCAATGGTTTGCAGATTCTACAACTTCAAAAATAAAAGGTTTAACAATTGATTTCAAATGCTTTTTAACACTTGAGGAGAGATGGTTCCATAGGAGTAAGAAAGAATGGGATATAGAACCCATCTGAATTCATTTCTTCTCAGTACTAACGAGATGATTATCTGAAAGTGATACTTTTTGTGCCCATGCTCCTACTACACTGTAAACTCTGAAGGATGAGAACCAATTAAAGCATTTCAACAAGAATTAGCAAAACTATCAGCAACTTTAGTTGAAACACCAAGTATTAAATAACAACAAAAATCATTTTCACAAAGAGCAAATGGTGCCTGGGGGAAATTGTCGTCCATTAACACCCAGTATTAAATAATAATAAAAATCATGGAAAATCATCAATTGATCTGCATGCATGAAGTAATATATTTCTTTCCTAAAGTATTGACTTCTTCTATCTCCTTCTACAATGCTTTGAATATGATTTAGTAATTGTAGTCTGATTGTTCACAGTAATGCAAGAGTGCTAAAGGGTAGTTTCGTTATTATATTTTGATGAAAAATTCCTCATTCAGAACACTGAAATTGAAAATTGAACGAACAAAAGTTTCATACAAGCTATCAAAATTTATATTTTCAGAAAAATTTCTACGAACAAACTGACATTCAAGAAGCGTTCTACAATAATTGAAGTAGTATATGTAAGTTATCAATCCAGCTGCAGAATGTTGGATCATTAGAGCAACCAATCCCATAAGGAAAGGTGCTAAATGATTTGTAGTGTTTTAGCTTTAATTATGCAATCAACAAGCTTCTTCCCTCCCCTATGCCTCGAACCACTTCCTTTAGTTATATTATTTTGCTCAGGCCCAAGGAGCTATCTTCTATCCACCTGCTCTATACCTCGAACCATTTCCTTTGGTTATGTTCTTGTGCTCAGACCCAAGAAGCTATCTTCTATCCACTAATACAATCATTGCTCTTGAGCTATTCCCATTCTATCCACAAAATTTGTTTCTGACTTAACAAAAGGGGACTAGAGACTAAAATTGGTATCTGTATCGAAATTATCTAGAACATATTGGCAAAATGCTCGGACAATTTTTTTGCAACATAAGTTTTCAACATAAAGTCACTTTACCACCTCTGATAAAGATTATTATTCTAAGCATAATAGCTGCATAATCTCTTTTCTAGCATAAAGAAAAAAAAAACTTGGAATTTGCATGGAAATAGGAAACAATTATGGTGATTGGTACACTACAATTATCCAAGTTTCTTTAGTGAAATAAATTTTCATCCTTAACCATGATTGTAAGAAGTTTTACAGACACAAATGAAACCTTAATTTCCCAATTTCCCAACAAAAAAAATAATAAAAGAAATATGCACAGTAGGTAAGTTCGAGAATATATTAGGGAGAAAAAGGAAAAAACAAACTAGTTTACAACTTTTAACAGCATGATGTAAGAATTGAATAAATTTTATCCTAAGGTTTAACCACAAATTTCATTTACCGAAAGGAGGACTGCAGTCTCTGCTCCTTGATCATCCTTGAAAGTAACATAAGCAATTTGAGACCGTTCATTATCACTACAATATCATAAAATAATATTAACCCCAATAAGAAGGAAAATAGAACTAGAAGACTATCAAATCGAATAAAACTGCAAACTTCGTTTATTTTTCACAAGTAGTTCTTCCTAAAGTGCAAGGAATAAAACACAAACCTCTTCATTTCAACATATTCGATGTCTCCAGAAAAAGAAAAGAACTCTTTGATATCTCTCTCATTTGCCCCCAAGGAAACATTGTTGACCTTGACAGTTTTGACCTGCAAAAGAGAAAAAGTACAAGTTAATAAACATGCTAATATGAGTACAAGATAATGAAACTCAAGAGAAGAACTTTTATTATAGAATTGAATTGATCAAATGAATACAATCTAGATACACTGCTTATATAGAAAAGCCTTACAAGTGCTCTACCAACAGTACGCACGTGACTACTAATAAACTATAAGGAGCAACAAACTACTAACAACCTACTAACAAAAACTAAGCACAAGAACGAGCTATTACAACACATTAACTACCACAGCCTAGTCACTAGTCTTCCTCAATCACTAGCCTTGCTCAAACTTAGGTCTTAATAAGACTAGAAGTTTGTGTGTCAATCTAAGAAACCTGCTTATGGGTAGAGGCTTAGTGGCTTAGTAAGTGCATCTGCAACTTGATATTATCAGTGGTCACATATCTAACATCCAACTCCTCCTTTGCCGTTTGCTCTCTTACAAAGTGGAAATCCACTTCTACGTGCTTTGAGCGTGACGTGCATTACAGGATTTTTAGCAAGATGATGTGTGCTCACATTATCACAAAAAACATTAAGTTGTTGATCACAAGCAAACCCCATCTCAACTAGTAAAGATTTAGAGTGGTGAAAGCCACTTCTCTCAAGTGAATACCTCACATATTTGAATTGAGACAAATGCAAATAAGAGTCAGTTCTACACACCTCTATTCCAAGAAAGAAGGATAAATCACCCAAGTCCTTGAGAGAAAATTGTTGTTTAAACAAAACAATAACTATTGAATCTGCACAGAATCACTACCACTCACTATATTATCATCTACATATATCAAAATGATGATAATGATGCCTCCTTTTAAAAAACAAGGATACATCAGACTTGGAGTTGGAAAAACCCAAAAAAAATAAGCAAGTGCTTAACTTCTAGAACAACATCTTAGGTGCTTGCTTAAGATTATATAAAACCTTCTTGAGTTTGCACGCCATAGGAACATCAGATTGCACCTCAAATCCCTTTGGTTGCATCATTAGCACCACTTTCTCAATATCACAATTGAGAAAAGCATTATTGAGATCAAGTTGCTTGATATCCTAGGGCTTGGATAAAGCCAAATCTAACACCAATCTAAATGTGGTATGTTTCACAACTGGACTAAACGTTTAAAAATAATCCACACCTTAAACTTTGTGATATCCCTTTGCAACAACCTTAGATTTATATCTCTCCACTTCTCTTGAAGGCTTTCTCTTGATCTTAAACACCCATTTGTGATCAATAACCTTCATATTAGGCTCAAGAGGAACCAGTTCTCATGTATCATTTCTAAGAAGAGCATCATGCTCCTCTCTCGTCAAGTCAACCCAAGCTTTATACTTACTAGCTTCCTTATTGGTGAAAGGTTCTATGTCAGGTGTCATGACATCATAAACAGCAAAGAATATCATTTTTGGTTTGCCAATGCCATTCTTAGACCATGTGATCATAGAATGAACATTAGGCAAGGAACGAGTAACGAGAACTGAGGGATTCTCAGATGGAATATGCAGATCCATAACAAGTGGAATAGTAACAGGAGATTCAGGAAAATGATAAGGATAGTCATCAAGAGAAAAGGAATGAGTAAAACTAGATAAGCCATGAGACTTAGGAGAAGAGATAAGTGAGATCTAATGTGTAGAAGACACACCAGGAGATCAAAGTGGAGCAAAAGAAGGAATAAAGCTATATGAAGGTGAAGGTGAAATAAGAGGTTCAAGTGTAAGAGGAGACACTACATACGAAGGAATGGGAAGTAAGTGAAAACATTCACCTTGAAAGTCTTGAAACTAAGTATCGATAGTCTTTTCAAGAAAAGGGAACCGTTGCTCATGAAACTCTACTGTCTAGGGGTAATAATCTTACCATTGGACACATCAAAACACAGATAATCTTTGTATTGGGAAGCATACCTAAGAAACACACAAGAAGTTGACCTAGTCTCTAACTCACGTTTGACAATAGCCCTTAAACAAGGAAAAGCAAGACACCCAAAGACCCTTAAGAAGCCATAATCGAAGCCCTATGATAAAGAATTTCATATGTAACAAATCCTGCAAAACGAGTGAAGGAAGCCTATTTTACAGATAAACAGTTGACCTACATGCATAGAACAAGTACTTGATAAGGACAACTCCTTTAAAAAGCAAGACAAGAGCACACTCAACCACCCTTCTAAGTCTACTCTCCGTAGGATTATTTTGTTTTAATGTATAAGGACAAGTTAAGTGATGTTCAATGTCAAGACTTACCCACACACTACTCACAAAATGAAACTTCTATCCCCATCGGTCTGAACAATCTTAAGAAGAGATTCAATAGACATGAACAAAGTCATGCCAAGTTTTGTTTGACTCTTATTAGTAAGAAAATAGATCCCATGAATTTTGTATTATCATCAATTACAAGAAATACTTGGCACCAATCACAGACAATATAGAAAAGGTCCATAGATCAACATATACCAATTCAAAAGGCTTCATTGATTTATGAGTGCTTGCTTGAAAGGGAAGTTTATGTGCCTTAGTAAGAGAACACACTATACATGGTAATACAGATGGGTTAATTTTACAATTGATATCAGTCAATGTTGCAAACTTATTTAAGACTACATCAGAATGGTAGCCTAATGTTACGTTCCGTTCAAATTGTCCTTTAAAATCCAAATAAATAGTGGTTGCCTAAAGTATCGAGACTTTTTTACATGGAAAAGTTCTAGAGTGGCCTAGAGATGTCTAGAAGGAGCTAGAATTGGATGGACTCAACTCAATCCTTGAAGATTCTAGAATATTTTAGAGCGCTAAAAGGTGCCAGAATATTCTAGAACATGCTGGATGGTTCATGAAGGATGTGGAAGTCTCTAGAAGCTTACGAAACATCCTAGAAATTGCATGAAAAAACTAGACAATCCTAGAAGACTCTAGAGTTGGCTAGAAGGTCCTAAAACCTTGTGGTATGGTGTAGATAAAACTAGAACACTCTTGTATATTCTAGACTTAGAAGAATCTAGAAAATGGTGGCATAGTCTTAAGCATGGAGCCACACTATAAATAGACCCATTGGTCTTCATTTGTATTCATCTTGGAAAATCCTTGGGAAATTGTAAGATAATCTCTCTAGAGCAATACAAAGCATTCTTTACAAATTCTCTTGTGTTCTTGCTTTTGCTCTTGAATCCTCTCAATCTCCAAGTCTCTTTCTAATCTCTTTGGAGAGTTTCGTTCGGGTGAAAGGCAGGCTTAGTGCAACAGACCGTGCTAAGTACCGCAAGATCGCTATTTGAAATTTAAGGTCGTGACAGTTGGTATCATAGTTTTAGGTTGAAGCATTACTACCTGTAAAAGGAGAATTCTCTCTATTATTATCATTCAAAGACACTACCTATTTATATACAAAGATAGAAACAATCTTAGGTGACATACACCTAATACACCACTAAGACACCTAATACACAACGCACACCACTAAGACACCTAGTGTTAGACACCTAATACACACACTCATAAATCATCTTTAACACTCCTCCTCAAGTTGTAGCATAGATATTAATCATGCCCAACTTGTTACAAAGATAATCAACCCGAACCCCACTTAAAGCTTTCGTGAAGATATCTCCTAATTGTTCTCCAGTCTTCATATATCCTGTAGAAATCAACCCTTGCTGAATTTTCTCGCGAACAAAATGACAATCAATTTCAATGTGTTTAGTTCGCTCATGAAACACAGGGTTAGAAGCAATATGAAGAACAGCTTGGTTATCACACCACAATTTCGCTGGTACTTAAGTTTTAAGACCTACTTCATCCAAGAGCTGATATATCCATATTATCTCAGACGCAGATTGTGCCATAGCCCTATATTCTGACTCTGCACTCGATCGTGACACAACATTCTGCTTCTTACTTTTCCATGAGACCAAATTTCCTCCAATGAAAATACAATAGCCTGATGTGGATCTTCTATCCACTTTGGAACCTGCCCAATCTGCATCTGAAAAACTTCAATATGAGTATGTCCATGATTTGCATACAAGATGCCACGTCCAGGTGCTCCTTTTAAGTAACACAAAATTTGCTCTAACGCTGCCCAATGATGAACTGTTAGGGATGACATAAATTGGCTAACAACACTGACTGAATATGCAATATCTGGACGAGTCACGGTAAGGTAATTCAGCTTTCCAACCACCCTTTGATATCTCTCAAAATCTTTAAAGGGTTCTCCATCTCCTGTAAGGTGGATGTTCGGAGTCATTGGAGCACTACAAGGTTTTGCTCCTAATTTTCCTGTCTCAATTAATAAGTGTGGGACATATTTTCTTTGAGATAGAAATATACCTTTTTTACTCCTTGTGACTTTAACACCCAAGAAATACTTTAGCATCCCCAAATCCTTCGTGTGAAACTGAGTATGTAGGAAAGACTTAAGAGATGAAATTCTCGTAGTATCACTTCCAGTAATAACAATGTCATCTACATACACAACTAAAAGAATGATACCAGCTTCTGATTGTTTGTAGAACACAGAATGGTCAGACTTGCTTTTCATCATACCAAACGTTTCTATAGCTTGACTAAATTTTCCAAACCAAGCACGAGGACTCTGTTTCAAACAATACAAAGATTTGCGGAGAGGACAAACGTGCCTAGACTCCCCCTGAGCAACAAAACCAGGAGGTTGCTCCATAAACACCTCCTCTTGAAGATCACCATGAAGAAAAGCATTCTTGATATCCAATTGATGCATAGGCCAATGGTGAGTAGCTGCCATAGAAATAAACAACCAAACAGATGTTAATTTAGCAACATGAGAGAAAGTGTCAGAATAGTCCATTCCATAGGTTTGAGCATATCCCTTAGTAACAAGACGGGCCTTTAATCGAGCAACTGACCCATCTGGATTGACCTTAACTGTGAACACCCATTTGCATCCGATAGCACGTTTCCCTGAATGTAAATCAACCAAGTCCCAAGTACCATTGTCATCTGTTAAAGATGATTTATGAGTGTGTGTATTAGGTGTCTAACACTAGGTGTCTTAGTGGTGTGAGTTGTGTATTAGGTGTCTTAGTGGTGTATTAGGTGTATGTCACCTAAGATTGTTTCTATCTTTGTATATAAATAGGTAGTGTCTTTGAATGATAATAAGAAGAGAGAATTCTGCTTTTACATGGTATCAGAGCATTTGGGTTACAAAATTTGAGAAATTTTTTCTTTCCCGTTCAAATTTGGGGCAAAATTTGGGTAAACACAAATTAGGATTTGGTGCATTTTTGAGTTCCAACTCGGAACACCCTTTTGGAGTGCATTTTTTTTCTCACCGCCGGCACAGGGAGGAAGAACAGCCGCAGGCCAGCAAACCCCGACGTCCGGCCACCATACAAGCCGTGAGTGGGCCACACGCGCCACCGCGACTTTCTGTGAAAATTTCCACACGTCTCACCGCCGGCACAGGGGGGAAGAACAGACGCCGACCGACCAAACCCCAAAGTCCGGTCACCAGACGAGCCGAGAGTGTGCCACACGCACCACCGTGACTTTCTGTCAAATTTCACGCTCCGGCGCGTGACAGCGCGTCCGTGTAGAATTCTTCTCCGGCAGACCCCGCGCCGCTCTCCTCCGTCCCCCTGCATCATCTGTGGTGGTTTGGCACTCATCACTTGTGATTGTTCAGGTTTGCGTTTTTTCAATTTTGTGTCCTTGTTTGCTGCGTGTTTGGTCGCTGCTGTTGTTGGATTTTGTTTGTTCGTTTGCTCGATGTCTTGTCGTTTGTAAGAGTTATGGCTGAAAAGAAATCTAATGTTGTAACGGATATGGTGCCTGTGATGTCTAAAATCACGGACCATAAGCTCAATGGCTCAAATTATTTGGCTTGGAGCAAGACTATTCGAATTTATTTGATAAGTATCGAAAAAGATAGTCATTTGACTAATGATCCTCCTAAAGATGATTCAAAGCAGACATGGCTTAGAGACGATGCTCGCTTATTTCTGCATATTCGCAATTCTATTGAAAGCAATGTAATTGACTTGATCAATCACTGTGAATTCGTTAAGGAATTAATGGATTATTTGGATTTCTTATATTCTGGTAAGGGAAATCTTTCTCGCATATATGAGGTATGCAAAGCATTTTACCGTGCAGACAAACAAGATCAATCACTCACAAATTATTTTATGGAATTTAAAAGGACTTATGAGGAGCTCAATAATTTGATGCCTTTTAGCCCTGATGCCAAGGTTCAACAAAGTCAACGGGAACAAATGACGGTCATGAGTTTTCTAGCCGGTCTTCCCTTTACTTTTGAGACTGCTAAGTCCCAGGTTCTTTCTGGTTTTGAGATCTCCTCTTTACAAGAGGTGTTTAGTCGAGTACTTCGTACAAAAGGCACTACACCTCCACCTGCTCAATTAAACGGTGCTTTGGTCAGCCGAAGTAATAATTATGAGCATGGACGGTCAACTTATATGAACAAAAATAAAGGAGGCAGCTCACACGGGTTTGAAACTCGACCACAGGACCTCGGAGGTATTGTATGTCACTATTGTCACAAACCAGGACATACGAAACATGAATGTAGAAAGCTTCAGTACAAACATCAGAAAGGTCACTCGGCTCA
This sequence comes from Hippophae rhamnoides, assembly GCA_033030585.1. Taxonomy (NCBI): domain Eukaryota; kingdom Viridiplantae; phylum Streptophyta; class Magnoliopsida; order Rosales; family Elaeagnaceae; genus Hippophae; species Hippophae rhamnoides. Next base: position 53,898,665 of record CM065428.1, on the reverse strand, counting down.
TATTGCATCCACTTCTGATACTTTTGAAAAATCGGTTCTTATCTCTGCAGATGAATTTACAAAGTTCTCACAGTATCAAGAATCACTAAGGTCTTCATCACCCTCTGTCACTACTATTGCTGATTCAGGTAAATCAAATGCGTGTCTCATTTCTTCATCTTCCAAATGGGTTATTGATTCTAGTGCCACAGATCATATGACAGGTAATTCTAATCTCTTTTCTACTCTTCAGTCACACACTTCTACCTCTACTGTTACCTTAGCCGATGGGTCACCATCTCGTGTTCTTGGGTCTGGCACAATTACTCCCACTCCTTTGCTTCCTTTGTCGTCTGTCTTACATTTACCTAGCATATCCTTTAATTTGATATCTGTAAGTCAGCTTACTCGTAATCTTAACTGTTGTATCTTATTTTTTCCTGATCGTTGCTTATTTCAGGATCTTATGACGAAGAAGACTATTGGTAAAGGACATGAGTTTGGAGGCCTCTATATTCTTGACACACCGATACCAAAATATGTTGCTTGCTCTAGTGTAACCTCTCCCTTCGAGGCACATTGTAGATTGGGTCATCCATCTCTTCCTTTACTGAAGAAACTTTGTCCTTAGTTTAATAAAGTGTCTTCATTAGATTATGAGTCTTGTCAGTTTGCAAAACATCATCGTCTTAGTTCAAATCCAAGAGTTAATAAACGTGCTAGTGTTCCTTTTGAATTAGTTCATTCTGATGTTTGGGGTCCTTGTCCTATTTTGTTTAAACCTAGATTTAAGTATTTTGTTACTTTTGTGGATGATTATTCTCGTGTAACTTAGTTATATTTAATGAAGAGTCGTTCTGAATTGTTTTCTATTTTTTGTGCATTTTGTATTGAGATTAAAACTCAATTTAATGTTTCAATTCGTACTTTACGAAGTGATAATGCCAAAGAATATACATCAGCTTTGTTTCAATTTTATATGGTTCAAAATGGCATGCTTCATGAAACTTCGTGTTGATACTCCATCTCAAAATGGAGTGGTCGAACGTAAGAACAGACATCTTCTCGAAACTGCACGTGCCTTATTATTTCAAATGAATGTTTCTAAACCTTTTTGGGCCGATGTAGTTTCAACCGCATGTTTTCTTATTAATCGCGTACCTAAATACATTCTTCATGGTGAGATTCCTTACAAAATTTTGTTTCCTAATAAGTCACTATTTCCGGTTGACCCTAGGATATTTGGTAGCATTTGTTTTGTTCGGGATGTTCGTCCACATGTTACTAAATTAGATCCCAAATCTTTGAAGTGTATCTTCCTTGGTTATTCCCGTCTCCAAAAAGGTTATAGATGTTATTGTCCTAGTCTTAACAAATATCTTGTCTCCATTGATGTTACCTTCATGGAAGACATACCCTATTTTTCGTCTTCTCCTCCTCCTCCTGCATGTCAGGGGGAGGATGACGATTTGTTAGTCTATTCTATCACATCATCTGAGCCTGTCTCTGATCCAGCTCCTGTTAGGCCTCTTATAACAAGTCTACTCCAGACATAGACCTTCTAATTCATGTCTTGCACCTGCTCCTTCGCCATCAGACCCTATCCTGAACGATGATCTTCCTATTGCATTACGCAAAGGTAAACGTCAATGTACTTATCCTATTTCTTCTTTTGTTTCGTATAATTGCTTGTCGTCTTCCTCTTGCTCTTTTATTGCTTCTCTTGATTCTATTTTTATCCCTAAAAATGTTCATGAAGCCATATATCATCATGGTTGGCATAATGCAATGATCGAGGAAATAAATGCGTTGGATGATGTAAAAGCAGAATTCTCTCTTCTTATTATCATTCAAAGACACTACCTATTTATATACAAAGATAGAAACAATCTTAGGTGACATACACCTAATATACCACTAAGACACCTAATACACAACTCACACCACTAAGACACCTAGTGTTAGACACCTAATACACACACTCATAAATCATCTTTAACACTACCCTTGGCATAATGAAGAACAGTGTCCCATCTACACCAAGTGTTGATGTTCCACTTATGGAACGTGGGCGTGAGGAAGTTTGGAAACCACCAAAGGAATCTCGAGCCAAGTCAAAAGACATGCTTTCTAGCTTAGAAGCACGTGTTGGGAGTGCGCAGGACAGCTTAGGGGAGCTGTTCGACCGGGTGGACAACTTGGAGAAACGATGCAACGGCTTGGAGGTCGAGGATGTGGAGATCCATGCAGCGGTCAAGATGTCCCTCAACGAGCTAGATGGTGGGTTAAGGCAAGAGATTGAAGGGTTGAAGGTCGAACTTGCCAAAGTAAAGGATCTTGTCCAAAGAGAAGTTGCTAATGTTTTGCTTAGAGTTGAGAATATGGGTGGTAACCTAGCTCTTTGTAAGTGGGTTATGGCCGCGGGAACTAGCACAACCACCATCATTGAGGCCAAAAAGATGGATGTTCCCAAGTCGAAAACCTTCAATGGTGTTAGAAATGCTAGGGAAGTTGAGAACTTCCTACGGGGGCTTAAACAATATTTCGAGACTATTGGCATAACGGACCATGCCAGCAAGATCCGAACAATTGTCATGTACTTGTCCGACACTGCTATGCTATGGTGGAGACGGAGGCATGGTGATGTGCAACGAGGGGTTTGCACAATTGACACCTCTGATGACTTCAAGAGGGAATTCAAAGGCCAATTATTTCCCGTAAATGCTGAAGAGAAGGCAAGGGGCCAATTGCGACGGTTAAAGCAAACAGGTAGCATAAGGGACTATGTGAAGGAGTTCACAACCTTACTGCTAGAAGTCCCTGACACTTCAGACAAGGATGTCCTATTCTTGTTCATGGATGGTCTCCAATCATGGGCTAACCTGGAACTCAAGCGATGTGGTGTCCAAGATTTATCTTCGGCCATTGCGGTTGTAGAAAGCCTTATTGATTACTCCACCAGCAAAGAGAGCTCAAAGGCCACAAAAAGAAAGTTTGGTGGAGGAAAGAGTGGGGGAGGTCATGCTAAAAGTCAGAGTCCCAAAAATCATAAAGAAGGTCCCTCGTTCAAATCACGAGATAAGGGGAAGGAAAGGGAGGATCGTGATGCCTCGAAGCCCCATGCGACGAACCGCATTGGGCACGTGAATGTCCAAAAAGGAAGGCTTTGAGTGCCTTAGTTGCCTCCACACATGACTAAGATGTAGGTGAGACGAACGAAGGTGCAAAGATGGGTTCTTTGCGCCTACTTGGTGCATTGCAGAGCGCCCCAAAAACCCCTAAGGGCTTGATGTTCCTAGATGCAACCATCAACGGGAAAGTCGCCAAAGCTTTGGTTGACACAGGTGCATCTCATAACTTTGTTTCAGTGAAGGAAGCAAAAAGACTCGACCTTAAGGTTGCCAATGGAGAAGGATCGCTCAAAGCAGCTAACTCGATAGCACTACCTCTCCAAGGAGAGGCTCGTGGAGTTAAGGTCAATCTTGGTGCTTGGACTGGCCAAGTGGACTTATTAGTGGCGCCTATGGATGACTACTCGTTAGTATTCGGCATGGAGTTCTTGGACCAGGTTAGAGCTTTCCTTGTGCCATGCTCAAACTCCATGTGCATGTGCATCATGGATGGAACAAAGGCTTATGTGGTGCCGACGGAGAGGACCACCAGACCTACTACCCAAGCTCTCTCAGCACTTCAATTCAAGAAGGGATTGAAGAGGGACGAAGAGCGTTATTTGACCATCTTAAAGGAGTACAACAATGAGGAGACATCACCAAAGCCAAGGTTGCCGACGGAAGTGCAAGTTGTCCTAGATAAGTTCCAGGATGTGATGCCTGAGGCATTGCCCAAACGCTTACCTCCAAAAGGGGAGGTGGACCATGAAATAGAGTTGGAACCCAACACCAGGCCACCAGCAATGATCCCTTATCGAATGGCGAACTCAGAATTGGCTGAATTGCGGAAGCAACTTGACGAATTGCTGGATGCTGACTTCATAAGGCCCTCCAAAGCCCCATTTGGAGCCCCGGTGCTCTTTCAAAAGAAGAAGGATGGGTCGCTACGGATGTGCATCAACTATCGGGCTCTAAATAAGATCACAGTAAAAAACAAGTATCCTATCCCACTCACTTCCGATTTGTTTGATCAATTAGGGAATGCCAGATACTTTACAAAATTGGACTTGCGGTCGGGATATTACTAAGTATGCATAGCCAAAGGGGATGAGCCTAAGACCACTTGTGTGACCAGGTACGGTGCCTATGAGTTCCTTGTCATGCCATTTGGTCTCACTAATGCATCTGCCACCTTCTGCACTCTTATGAACAAGATTTTCCATCCCTACCTCGATCAGTTCGTGGAAGTATATCTCGATGACATTGTGATATATAGCCAGACTTTGGAAGAACATCTAGAGCACTTGAGGAAGGTGTTCGAGGTCTTGAGGAAAAATGAGCTATATGTCAAGAAGGAGAAATGTTCCTTTGCCCAAGATGAGGTGATGTTCTTAGGGCATAGGATAAAGGATGGGAAACTGATGATGGATGGAGCCAAGGTGAAAGCCATCCAAGAATGGGAACCTCCTACCAAGGTTCCTAAGTTAAGGTCTTTTCTTGGACTGGTGAACTATTACAGAAGGTTTATCAAGTCTTACTCAGCGAGAGCAGCTCACTGACTGACCTGCTCAAAAAGAACAAATCTTGGGAATGGACAAGTGGATGCCAAGCCTCGTTCGAAGACTTGAAGAAGGCCATCAGTAGAGAACCGGTACTTCGCCTACCAGACCCTTCCAAGATGTACGAGCTGCACACAGATGCCTCAGACTTTGCCATTGGTGGAGTATTGATACAGGAAGGGCGTCCGATAGCTTATGAGAGCCGCAAGATTAATGACACCGAACGCCGCTACATTCTGCAAGAAAAGGAAATGACCGCTATCATTCATTGCCTAAGGGTGTGGCGACACTACTTATTGGGTTCTCATTTTGTTATCATGACGGACAATGTAGCAACAAGCTACTTCCAAACTCAAAAGAAGTTGAGTCCCAAGCAAGCTCGATGGCAAGACTTCTTGGCAGAGTTTGACTATAGGTTGAAGCCCAATAAAGCCAATGTGGTGGCTGATGCGCTGAGTTGAAAGGCGGAGTTAGCAGCCTTGAGTAGGCCAAGTAGTCCCTTGTTGGAAAGGATCAAAGAAGGGTTAGAGCATGATGCCTTAGCTCAAAACCTCCTTGCCCTTATTAAGGAAGGAAAGATAAGTCGATTTTGGCTGAGTGACAGACTACTCTACGCCAAGCAGAATCGCATCTTTGTGCCAAAGTAGGGGAGCATAAGGAAGGAGCTTATCAAGGAGTGCCATGATTCGCTATGTGCTGGACACCCAGGAACGAGATGCACCCTTGCTTTAATCAAGTCAATTTATTACTGGCCTCAACTATGAGATGATGTTGAAGCCTATGTGAGGACTTGTCTTGTATGCTAACGGGACAAGACAGAGCAGCATGCACCCAGAGGTTTGCTCTATGGATTTCATCACTTGCTTGCCAAAATCAGAGGGCTTTGGCAGCATCATAGTAGTCATTGATCGCTTCAGCAAGTATGCAACATTCATACCTGCCTCAGCGGATTGCACGGCGGATGAGACGGCACGGTTGTTCCTCAAACATGTTGTGAAGCATTGGGGGATTCCATCCAATATCGTGAGTAACCGAGACCCACGATTTACTGGCAAGTTTTGGACAAAACTGTTCAAGTTGTTGGGATCAGACTTGAATTTCTCTACAAGCTTTCACCCCCAAAGCGATCGACAAACAGAACGTGTCAACGCATAGCTAGAGCTTTATCTCAGGCACTTTGTTAGTACCAACCAACATGATTGGGCTAAGTTGCTGGATGTAACCCAATTCTCCTATAACTTACAAAGGAGCAAGTCCACCACGAAGAGTCCCTTCAAGATCGTCATGGGGTAGCAACCCATGACTCCTCATGCTTTGGCCACGAGTTATGAAGGGAAGAGTCCCGCTGCCTTCAAATTTGCCAAGGCGTGGCACGAATAAGCTGAGTTAGCTCGAGCCTATTTAAACAAGGCATCTAAGAAGATAAAGAAATTGATTGACAAGAAAAGGAGGATGGTGGAATTTTAGGAAGGAGATTTAGTCCTTGTTAAATTATTGCCCTAACAATTCAAATCTCTATGGAAGGTTCACAAAGGGTTGGTGCGGAAGTATGAAGGGTCATTTCCAGTCCTCAAGCGAGTCGTAAAGTGTCTACAAACTACAACTCCCTCCGAAGCTTAAAATCTATCATGTTTTTCATGTAAGCATGCTGAAGCCTTATCGTGGAGACAAGGAAGACACAAATCGGGGAGAATCAAAGAGGGCGCCTACTGCAGTAGTAACCTCCTTTGATAGAGAAGTGGACTCTATCTTGGCAGATTGCCTAATTCGGCGAAGAAGAGTACCAAGTTATCGGGAATACTTGGTGAAATGGAAGAATGTCCCGGACATAGAAGCAAGCTGGGAACCTGAAGACTCTTTGTGGCAATTCAAAGATTACCTAGTGGTTGCCTAAAAGATCTAGACTTTTCTATATGGAAAAGTTCTAGAGTGGCCTAAAGATGTCTAGAAGGAGCTAGAGTTGGATCGACTCAACTCAATCCTTGAAGACTCTAGAACATTTTAGGATACGCTCAAAGGTGCCGGAATATTCTAGAACATGCTGGATGATTCATGAAGGATGTGGAAGTCTCTAGAAGCTTACGAAACATCCTAAAACTTGCATGAAAAAACTAGACAATCCTAGAAGACTCTAGAGTTGGCTAGAAGGTCCTAAAACCTTGTGGTATGGTGTAGATAAAACTAGAACACTCTTGTACATTCTAGACTTAGAAGAATCTAGAAAGTGGTGACATAGTCTTAAGCATGGAGCCACACTATAAATAGACCCATTGGTCTTCATTTGTATTCATCTTGGAAAATCCTTGGAAAATTGTAAGATAATCTCTCTCTAGAGCAATACAAAGCATTCTTTACAAATTCTCTTGTATTCTTGCTTTTGCTCTTGAATCCTCTCAATCTCTAAGTCTCTTTCTAATCTTTTTGGAGAGTTTCGTTCGGGTGAAAGGCAAGCTTAGTGCAACGGACCATGCTAAGTGTCGCACGATCACTATTTGGAATTTAAGATCGTGACACTAAGCTAACATGCCAATTGACATCTTGACAAGAAAAACTAGTAAACAAAGCACGAGCAGTAAGATTAGTACCAATCACCTAAGAAAAAAGAGAATGCACAGTAGATGACTCTTGTAACTCATTCAGCCTATAAAGCCATCCCTCTCTGCCTTGGAAGATAGTCCTCTTCAAATAAAGTATTAAGTTATCAACACACAATTTGTGAACAAAGAACAAATTGAAAGAGGCTTGATAAGAATGTAAAATATTTTTCAAGAGAAGTTCTTTATCACAACACTCAATAGTACTAGTACCAATATTATGAATACAAAGTTCAGAGTCATTACCCATAATAACATACCCATGACCTATAAAAGGAACTACTTCTCCTGCCTTTGAAGCATTTTCTGTCAAGTGATAAGTAACACCACTATCAAGAACCCAATCTTTGTCTACCCTGATCTTTTTCTGAAACCTCAACCACCATAGCCACAAGTAAAGAACCACCCTTTCCGAGCCCAAAAAAATCCCTTAATTGATAACATTGAGAAGCAATATGACCTACTTTAGAACAAATTTGACACACATACCTTTCTTTATTACTAAATTTCTTTTGCTTTCCACCTCTAGCACCTCCATTCTTTCCATTACTTAAACTCCTAACCTATTAATCACCATATTGGAGTACATCTTGAAGATTTCATGGCTTATTTCCACTACTCTTACTTTGGAAATGAGACTTTCCTTACACAATCAAGGCACTAAACTTTCCTATATTAGCTTAAAGAACTTGTCAAATCTTGATTGTTCGATAATAGTCTGTTCTTTAGTAAGAAACAAGCTATGCAACTCATACAATGAAGATTCTTCAAGTCTCATGTTCATTGAAGTAACAAAACCTTTAAAATCCAAGCCAAGACCACGAAGCAAATACATCAATTGCTACGAGATGATCAGCAATGATTTTCACCTTGTTGAAGTACTCCTGAATTCCATAATTATCTGTTCAAACTTGCTGTAATTGTATCCTTAATTCCACGACTCGTGCTCTAGATAAAGAATTGAAAGAATTCTTTAAATCACTCCACATTTGTGCAGTACTAGCTGAGGCTGAATAATACACTTGACATTACATCTCTTTTAAGACTGAGTTGTAAATCCAACTCTTTAACATATTGTTTCTCTGGTTCCAAGAGAAGAACACAAGATTCATCTTTTTCACTCCATTGTCGATGAGATATCGTGCTAGAAGTTGAATACTCGGATCAAGAATTTCTTCTAGTCTATAAGCTATTGCAAAACTCATGAACTGTTCTCTCTAAATCAAATAGTTAATCCTATCGAGTTTGATTAGCATAGTTGCACAACTAAGCAATGATGAGATACAAGGAACTGTAGTGGAAGCCATTGTTACATTCTGTGTAGAATGTTGATTCAGATCATCACTCATCTTCTTTGTGTTTCTTGATCAAGAAAACTTCTACCCTTGTTGTGGTAGCATACAAGATAATGAAACTCAAGAGAGGAATTATTGTTATTAGAATTGAATTGATCAAGTACATACAATCTAAATACACTAATTACTTAAGGAAGCCTTACAAGTGCTCTTTTAGCTCTACACATGTGACTACAAATAAGCTATAAGGAGTAACAAACTACTAACACACGCTAAGCTCAAAATGAGCTGTTACAACACACAAACTACCACAGCTTAGTTACTAGGCTTCCTCAATCAAAAAGCATAATTCATTTCTGTTGAAGCATGAACTTTGAAAGGTTAATGGTCAAGATACCTGATGCCTTTATGCCAAGTCGAAATTTTAGAATTTCAAAAATAAAATTCATAGGAATCTGACAAAAATAAAATAAAATCATAGGAAAATGCTTGTTCTCTACAAGTAGCATAAAAAGGGAACAAAATCCGTGGTTAGAATAAAATCACATCATTAATGTTCTCTCCTACTCAATGAATAATGATAAAAAAAAATAAATCATGCTACAAAAATAATTTCTTAAGTCCAAAAATTCATGGCTAAAATTCTAAGAAACATTTCACGTATTATTAGGTCAATCACCAACACACAAATCATGCTTAAGTCTTTAAACGCAACCACCACCTTATAATATTGGGTCTGATTCCAATTAATAGGACGGCAAACCTATGAAAGGCACCCAAGTTCTAAGAAGGTTATCTCCCTTCCTTTCTAGATTAAAATTACTCACAAAATGACAGCATCCGTTTAAGATTTAATTAATCTAATCTGTGCTATAAGTTATTGGCATTTCAAAACAAGTTAAACCATGGTAAGAATAAGCTCGGTCATAAAAGATAGCATATAATGACGGATATCTTTTAGGTTTTTCTTCCACTCCTAAGCCTCAAAGTTTTCAGAACTGTATGCGAGATCGATCGAGCTCCTTTCTGTTAGAAACTACACATGAATGGCATTACCGAATAGTAATGGTCATAATCTATTCCAGAAAAAATAAGGATTAGAATAGTGTAAAACACAAGATTACCAATCAAAAATGGATCTTCTCTCGAAAACTGATTCAAAATAACCGTACAATTAAATGAATTAAAGGAGCATTTCCATTGCATATATAAAATTACAAACTAATCAATTCATCTATCGAATAATTCAAGTTTACATGCTGTTCTTTAGCTTATCCATTGAGCTAGTTTCAACTAATCAACAAACTATATGCAAATTAATCAGATCCCAATAACATGGTTAAAGCAGATCTGAGATTACCAGTGGACCCGTATCCAAACAAATCTACAAAAGCAACCGTCATATCAGCTAAAGGACTCTTCAAAAAAGATTGCAAAACTCAAAATGATGTAGGAAAAAAGAAGTACTCACCGACATAACGAATTCTATTGCAGAAGATTAACAGCGACGGAGACTGACCCCGGCAATTGAAGGAAATCGAAGTCTTATTATGCAAGAAAATGAAAGAAACATTGGAGGAAAGGGTCTCATTGGGAGAGATTATAATTTCGGATTTTCCGAAGGGGACCGTGGACGTCGCTACGTCACTTACGACGCAGCAAGGGTCTTCGTTAACACGTGCGAACACATGATGTGAGAGTACGACTCACGTTTGATATAAGACCAGAAGCTTTTGGTGACTTGTTTACACCGTTAATGAGCGTTTAACGAACTCCCGCCTATTTTATACTAACAATTATAATTATTTTATATTAATTTTAAATATATTTAAACATTAATCATTAAACATAGATAAATAATAATTTTTTTTTACATTTTAATCATAATTCTTCCTCTATTACATTATTTAAAATATCAACATTAATTTTTAATTTTAACTATTTAACACATATTTTTAAATAAAATATAAATTAAAAATAAATAAAATTTAATCTAATTATTTCAAATATGATGTATTTTATTATTAAAATTATATTTTTATGTAATTATATATATATAAAAAATAATATTAACATACTTTCAGTTTCTATTGATCACAACTTTAATGCTATAATAATCATACACATCCTATGTATTATTAATTACCATTATTTTTGAAATAAAAAATTATTAAATTTATATAAATAATTATAATTACAATTGTTCACAATTAAAATTATTATACACAGTCACACTTATTATCTCATTGGCAATTTTATACAATCTTGGAGAAATTAAATGTGTGGTAAAATTTAATTTAGTTGTGTTACATGAATATTTTAATAATTTTACTTTTTCTTAACATTTCAATTATTCATTTTTCTTATATACTTTATCTTCAAAATGTAATTATCTTATCTTTGTTTCTCTCATATACTCTTTATCTATATTTATGAAATACGACTCTAATCATTTAGGAGATCAACTATTTTATCTTATTATTGATTTTTTGGTTGAATTTTGGATCTTAGTTAACAAATTGTGGCCGGTATCCTCTAGTTTACTATCAATAACTAGTTTTACTATTAGTGTGAGGATGATATTGTGTAATGATTGTGAATTTATGTCAAATACATATTCAGAATTGTATATTAAGTTGAAAGTTAAAGGATCGAATGTCATAATTCTTGTTTTTTTTATATTTTGTTAATCATAATTGATCCAAAAAATATTTAAAATTTGTTAAAACTTAAACTTATGCAATTTATTGATTAAGATCAAACAAATGTGTCTCTCTTGACTTTTAATGAGGATGTAATTTGCAATGAACAAATTAGTTGCAAGTTAAATTTGATATTTGTCAAATGTTAACTCGTATATCAATTTTATATTTTTGAAATTGTAGATATATGCTTTTGGAAATTCATAAGATCTTCAATTCAACTGTAGCTGTAGCCAATGAGGTATAGACAAAAATTTGATAGAAATTTTAGCAATTGGATAACTATTTATTTAATTAAATATGTGTCTCATTTGGTTTTGAAGAATGTGATCATCATTCGATCAAAATCTGATCAATTGAATAATTGTCTAATTTAATAACACATGTGTCAAATTCGATTCCGCTGAATAGGGTCACCAACCAAACAAATTTTGACCAATTAGATAAATTAGACAATTGTCCAATTCAACTTCGACGAATAAGGTCACCGACCAATTGAACAACTGATTAATTTTGGTCAATCAAATTGATAAAATATCTAGTCAAAATTAAATTATAATTGATTAATAAAAATTAAAGGTATTTTTATCATTTTATGTAAAAAGTCAATTGGGAAGAGATTATATATGATTTTTGACTAATATGGATCACCATGGTTTATAACCCAATTTTTTAGTCAACTTTGAACAATTAAATATTATTTTATTAATTAAAACTTGATATAATAATAAAGTAAATTTAATTGTGATAAAATTATACTTTTATTTTAATAACTTAAAATTGAATTTGAACAATATAATATATATTTTTTTGTAAAATTTATATTTTATGATTTTTTGTTATTTTTTGCACACTTTTATGTATCATAATTTTTATAGGTATCGTGTTTGTATTGAAACTGTTGACTTTATAATATCAAATTTAAGTTTTATAGGTCATAAATTTACAAGATTAATAGTATCAAAACTACATGGATGAGCTCTCTCCATTCTCCTATAGTCGAATATCAAATGGATGGCACATTCGCTATGCCAACTTTGAGCAAAAAAGTAAAGGTGCACCATTCAACTTCTCATACTAGTTTTTGAAAATAATTAACAAAAGAGAGCTCATCTATATGGTTCAAATACCACTATTTTTGTAATATTATACGGTTTAAATTTATTTTTAAATTGTTTAAATAAAATGATAATTTTGTCTCATTAAATTAATTTTATTATTATATCATAATTTTTTATTAATCAAAAAGTGATTAAAGTATAGAATTTTTATTGAAAGAGTGAACTAAATATCTTTATAAAATAAAGTGATTAAAATATTATTAGGACATAAATAAAATCAATTTACATATTTAATTTAAGTTATCTAATAAAATATTGTTTTTATTATAATGTGAATTTGGATTGTTATCGCTATTAATTTTTTCTTTTAAATAAATATAATTAAAATATGCTTTAATATAATAAAAATATTTACTTATTGGATGTGATACTTGAAAAATTAAACAAAAATTAATTAATTTTTCTTTCTTGTAAGATAACTAGCGAACAAAATGATATCTTAAAATTCATATTCTTATTTTTTTTATTACATAAAGTGTTATTTTTAATCAATTAATAATTTTAATCGTATGAACTGAATCGAACCGAACATAAATTTAAACTCATTATTTTCAAAAGAAAAATTATATATATCACATTTTTATTGATATTACAAAATTTGTAATATCTAGAACTAGTCTTTCCAAAAAAATTACTTGTATAAAAAATGGTAAGTACACTTTAATTGAACACTTTGTCACATACAGTAGTTATAGGTGTGACATAATAGAATTGTTTCAATAAGTCACTTGTTATTTTTTTCCTTTTTAACTTCAGATTTTAAATTTAGTGTTATAGTTCTCGAATTGTTATATAGAATATAAATAAAATAAATAAATGATGTAATGATATGAGAAATAAGAGGCAATTTTTTGTGTTATAACTTTATTAAGAACATGAAAAGTAATTTGAAAAATCTCTTAAAATTGTGTAGCTAAAATTGTTATAAGTGTAAAAAATGTGATAAAAAGAAGTTTAAAATGAGGATTTAGAGAAGTTTGTATCAAAATCAAGGAGTAAATGATGTAACAACGACTTGAATCCCAACAGACGACGTTAAATACACGAACTAAGAGAATCCAAAAAATTTCTAAACGACTTTCTGAAAGAATAAAACGACCTAAATAATCCACGGCCTAAAATCCTTTCAGTGATAAACTTAGTTAAAAATAAGTAAAAAGTAAGTATATTCTCCTACTATTTATAAAGGGAAAATAAGAAGCTAAAAGGTCTCATTAAAGATAAAAATAATAAAAATAACATCGTAAAACAGTATAAATTTGCAATAGTAGTGATCGTTATTTATACAAAGAATATACGACCAGTTTATTCTTTTGATTTCTCAATTAAAGAGAATGGGGGAGTTAATGTTTGGTATTAAATATGTAACGGACATGCGACCTGATGAGTATAGGTACCCCGCTAAGATAAAGCGAGGATATAAAGCTAGCTCCACAAAGGCTTATGCCTAACGAACTTGGAAAAGCACGCCAACCCAATCTACAAAGCATCTTGTCATCAAACAACGAGGTTTGGGATGACAAGACTTGGTAAAGTTATGATATCCCTAATATCGAGGTCATCATCCATGAACGACCTGTATATAAATACCATTTATTTGTAAATACTTGTAACGAATGATCTCGATTCTGTAAACTAGTTTGTAGTAACCAGGTCGCTAATACGCACCACGCTATATACATAAATGTGCCTATATATATACCCCTTAAATGAGGAGAAGAGGAGGCGAATATTAAAAAAATACAATTTCTCATCTCACTAAAAATCACTAAAATTATATACTTAAATTATCTCCAAACAATATAAAGTCTAGAAAGGAAAACGATTTTAAAGAGTAGTAGTCCCTCAGAGAAGCATTAGCACATAAAATAAATGAAATATGAACGAAAATGGAAGAGCATATATTACCACCATTAGATTAGAATGATCAAAGGACATCAACGTATGAGTGACAATTCATTAAGCTTAGGACTTGGATGGAGAAGAAGATTAGCTTGAACATATTAGAGAAAAAAGAGCACATCAGATTGTATCATTCTTAAGTTATTGGAACATGTGTACTGAAGAGATTCAAATCGAAGACATAAGGGTTAGAGATGAAGATCTGAGGGACGTTGAGCTCAAGGCAACTTAGAGATTCATTTTCCTCATATTTACTTTCTTTACAACTGTAACTTTATAACGATGCAATAAAAACAAGTTACTATCCAAAGCAATGTCAACCTAAAAGATTTACGACTCTCGGAGAGAATTGAACAAAAAGACTAACAAGTGATTGAAGATTAAAGGTGATTCGATAGAGATCTAAAAAGAGTGCCTATGAAGTTGTACTAATAGAGTCACAAACTTGTTCTAACTATAACTTTACTCTTATTTAACAAGCTTATAAAGCTTGAAGGTGATAATTGTTGGTTCATGAAGGACTGAAGCTAGTTTGAGTGCGATGATGGCAATGAAGAAGGTGAAAGGTGTATGAAATGACTGCCATGTTGGATCATAATTCGATCCATAAACATTCAGGAAACTATATGAATGCAAAATTTAAATACAACGGAAACAAAAATGGATTGAAAACATACTTCTTGCTATTGATTAAATTTCAACACTTTTATGAGAATTCTAATGAATTTTTGATTTTATGCTCTCACTGATTTCTTACACTTACTTTCTGTGTTTGATGGTGTATATAAATCATACTTAGAGAGTAGTGAAAGAACCCAATATTTTTATAAAGGTTATCCCATCAATAAGTATGGTTTCGTAATCGATGTATAGTTACGAAATTGAACCGTTACCACCATTGCAACCGTTGCACCATCAATATTGTAACGTTACAATGTTACATTCTCTCAATTGGTGCAAATGTTAAAGCTGAATTCTTTTAAGTAACAAAATACATGAATCATGACAATAGGTCCTCTAAGAGCGAGTATTATCTTTCATGTATTATAATGTATTTAGTTTCTCGACTATTATACTTTATGTGATAATAAAACTTAATGAATAAACCCTATATTTATTCTTGTTTCATAACTTAAATATATTTTTTCAAAATACACGAATAAACAAAATATGAGCATAAATAGCCATGTTTTCAAGAAAATCACATCTACTTTTTCAAGGACTTCTACTCAAGGGAGGAATTCCTAATCATAGATAGAGAAAAGGTTGAATGCTACCCATTCTTTTGACCCCGAATCCCCGAATCCTTATTTTAACCTTCGATTAGACTTAAATTAAAATGAGTCATTTTTTACCAAGTATATCGGTAGTTCATTAATAATTGTGTAAATAAGAGTTCTGTTAACATCAAAACAAAAGTAAATAGAAAGAATCCCACTAACTTTGAAAAGGTACGTAGTGAAATTGTTTGTCCATTAATTAATAAGATTTTAATGTTAAGAAGAAAAAAAAAATAAAATATTATGATATTTTTAATGGTATCCTAAATTTTTCAAATGTTGTTAACGCCGATAAAAGTGAGTTTAAGTCTTTCTACTTCGAATATATAATATATTTTTAAATTAAAGAATAAAATATTATTAATTATTAATAGTCGATTGTTTTGGCTAAAATATTAGTAGTTTCAAATCGTTGCTTACATTTGATAAAAAATAGACCATTAAATTTAAAAACAAATACATTCATTACACTTGATCATACCGTCGCGCGTGTCCACGTGAAAAAACAAACTGCACCGAATCATTGCAATGTCATTTGTATAATTGTATGCTGTACTTTCTCTCTCGATTTTTCTTCTCTCATTCATCGCCTTGTTCTTACTTTTGGTTTTGAGCCTTTAGCCTTTATTCACCTGAACATCAAGTGGGATTTCCAGATCCCGTAGCAACACTATCTTGCTATCTTTCCCAGAAAGAATTTCTTGAAATTCGTGTTAAACGTTTTTTATTATTGGAAATTTTAGGTTTTAGGTTAGAAAGTGAGCAGATATGAGCTTTCAGGATCTGGAAGCTGGGCGGTCCCTTGGTTCTTCAAGGCGAGACCTTGTCAATGGCAAGCATGATCCGACTCAAGCCGTCGCATCTGGTATATTTCAGATTAACACGGCCGTGTCTACGTTCCAAAGGCTTGTCAATACCCTTGGTACCCCTAAGGACACCCCCGAGCTGCGTGAGAAGCTGTAAGTCTCGGTCTTGTGGATTTTCATATGATTCATGTTTCATTTAATTTTTGGGTTGTACTTGTATGAATTTTTATGTCTTTTGTGGTGCGATGTAGCAAATTTTGGTTTTATTAAGTTTTTTTTTTAACAAGATCAATTGGATGGTTTTGATTTTGTGTGCGGAGTTTTGTTCCTGGGTTTAAGCTGGCAGTAAACTGTATCTGGCTATCTGCTAAACTGGATTTGTTTGGCTAGCATTGTAGCTGCAACTTGCAATGTGTTTGATTATGCTTTTATTTATTTATTTATTTTTCTGGTTCTGAATAATCGATCTGCCATTTTTTTTAAATTATTTGGAATTGTCCGAAATCGTTATTGCGGGAAAGGCGATCATGAGGCAATATAATATAATGGAGGGAGCAGGCCGTACTAATACTTTTAGAGTCGTTTAGTCCTTTACATTATAAATTTATAATTTCTGTTTTTTTGGTACTCTTAGTTTTACAAAAGGAGTCAACCAAGGACAAATAGCATTAATAAGGCATTATTTTAATATATTTTACATGTACACTGCACATAAAATGAACTAAAAGGGTAACTGAGATCATTTCACATGTTCTCACAATTGGCAGCTAACACAAACCTCCCATAGCCCCATTTTTGCATCAGAAAGAGATTTTGCATCCATTTACATCTCCTTCCTCTTACCTCCCCTCACTCCCTTTTCAGTACCTTATGTGGAGTATCATGCAAAATATACTTTCAAAAAAGAAGCTTTGTTACGTTAAAGAAGGTGTGTTGAGCTCTCCTGCTATGTTGACTTATCTAACTTAATACATTTTCTACATTTCATTTCCAAGTAAGCTAGAGAAAAAAGAATTCAAAGAAATGGGTCTTCTTAGTATTTGATTTAGGTTCATAGGTTTCAAATTTACCAGCTACAATATTTCCTCTTAACAGTATAAACGGGTATTTATGAGCTTATTTATTTCCATTTCAATACAACTTAACAATTTTAATCATTTTTGGTTCAACTCATTGAGCTAACTATTAGCATTATTCCTTAAAAAAAAATTCAAATCAAAGACCACACCTCCTCTGCTTCTTATAGTTAAGCTCCGTCCAGTCCACTCTTTCCCTTTTTGTTGGCCGCAGCCCCTTGCCACGCTTTTTCATGGACTCCTTACCTGTATGCAACACCCACTATCACCAAAATTAAAGCTAACCCAACATAACCTTCCATGGCTTCAACACAAAATTGAAGTTAAATTTTTTTTTTTGAGTAATGTGTGTAAAGAAGATTAAGTTATAGACTCAAAAGAAAAGGAAGAAGAAATATAAATAATTGGTCAAATAGGAAAAAATGTTGCTTGGAAGGTTGGTACTTGGTAATTGCCAAAATTTGGTAGTGTTAGAGGTAATAGAAAGGGAATTTGAGAGGAGGAGGGAGATTGAAGAATATAAAAGAAGCAACCTAATCATGTTGTCTCATAAGATTATGATATTTCTCTTTTTGTTTTGGTATTAATTTTGATTTTCTATCTTTTTAAGTTTTATTGAAGTTGGGATTTTATAGGTAACTCATGAAGTGAACTGTTTGAAGCTACAACCTCAATCGCCTCGAGGCGTAAAAGCCTTAAGTTGTGTGCCTCAAACCAAAAAGATATAAACCATGTTGTGTGCTTCAAACCAAAAAGGTATAAACCATACTTTACCACATGAGGCTATAGCCTTGGAACTTTTTTTAAGCCTCACATTTGAGGCAAGCCTCAAAATAACCTTTCACAACAATATCAAGGAGAACAAAGATAGTGATGAGGATTGATGACCACCGAAGAGAGTGATAAAGGTTCTGTTGTTGGTTCATAATCAGGAGAAAAACAAAGAGGCAGAGAGAGAAGAGACAAAGGATAAAATCTCAATTCATCTCTCTCTTTTTTTTTGCTAGAAAATAATGAAATGTTTGTGTTTAATCCTAGTAAAATGTCATGAATCCACTACTTGACCAAGAATGAATTTTAATACAAAATTATTAAAATAATATTGTCCTTGATTGACTCATTTTTGCTAATTAAGAGGACTAAATGACATCCATTATAATAATGACTAGACAATCCCTTAGATCTAAGCTAAGGAATTGCCTTGACACTTTTTTCTATAATGGAGTCTGCCACTGATCGTGTTAAAAAGATATTGATTTCAGTTTTGAGTTGCACAGCTTGCCTTCAACGTCCTTTTGTTGTGCCAGAGTTTGCTCGTTTAGTCATTTATTCTTGATGTTATTAATATTTGTCACCATCTTTAAGTTTGGGACTTTGGACAGTATGGGTTTTGCGTTAAACAGAGACTTTGAATAATTACATTTTTATTTTGACAAAGGATTACCTAGATACTTGTTTGGTTTTGAATTTGAGCAAATGCTGAATACCTGATATGTTGAAAATATGAAATACCATTTTGCTCATTTTCTGTGTGCTAAATGTCAGGATATGTATGGTAGCATATCTTGCATGGTATAGCACTTCAACTATATCCTTATTTAAATATACAAAGGGAAATATGTGTTGGTGTCTTGTAGTGACTGGTGAACTTTTGTGAAAGGAAAGGGTGAGGGCTAGATTTGTTAAAAAACAAATTGATCCATGAGGACCCAACATATTTACATGCATGGAAGGTGTTCCTGTGAATGCTCGTTTATTTATTACTTTTGTTAGATTCATCATAGCATGATAGCTTATGAATATTAAATGGCAATAAGGTAATTTTAACTTTTGTTACTTTCAGGCGTAAGACAAGGTTACATATTGGGCAATTGGTGAAAGATACTTCGGAGAAACTTAAACAAGCTAGTGAAAGAGATCATCATGTTGATGTAAATGTAAGTTCCTAAGTGTGTGTGTCTCCACTCCCCCTATCTGTTATTCTCACAAACTGTACATCAGCACGAGTTTGTTTTTCTCTTGACAAAACTGTTCATTGTTCTAAATCATGAATTGTTTAAGAATTTCTGTTAGCTTTATTTGGTTGCATATCTGTAATCTGATTGACTATTAAGGTTAAAGGTCTATTTGGCCAAGCATTAATAACCTTGTCTTATTATTACCATTGAGGTCTGTTTGGAACTTTGTTTGGTATGGAGGATGATGTTCTTAATAGTTATTGTAAAGGTCATTAAAGAAAACCAACTTAAGAATGTCCTTACTTAAATGAGGTTGACCTTCTTTTGTTCCTTGAGCTAAATCTCTTGGGATTATTACATTTGAATGTGGTGTGCACTGCTGTCTTTTGTTATTAAAGTTTTTTCGTGTCTTTGTGGGTGATGCTTCGTATTTCCTTTGTATATCCTTTACATTTCTTCCTGTAATTTTTATTCTTTTTATATATGATGCTTTTGGTATTTGATATTTGATGGACTTGAACCTTAATTTTTTTGCAGCCCAGCAAGAAGATTGCAGATGCCAAACTTGCAAAAGATTTCCAAGCAGTTTTGAGAGAGTTTCAAAAGGCTCAGCGACTTGCAGCTGAGAGAGAAACTGCGTACACTCCTTTTGTTCCCCAAACATCTACTTCGTCTAGGTAACCAGTAATCGTCAGCTTTGAATATTATATAATTGTCTTTTATTTTTTGCATGCAAATCTTATAAATTTGGAAGTAGCCTAAAATATTTTTTTGAGTGCTCAAAAATTGGTCCAAAATTGTGGGTTTCCACCATATACAGGCTGAACATGAGTTATTTAAGATGTAGATAAGTTGTGTAAGGTTGTACCTGCAATTTTGGGAAGGTCCATATTCCAAAAATGAATGGGGCCTAAACTGCTAATTAATTATGGTCCGTTGAGAATGACTTCTTGTGATACCTTCCCATTAAGAAAATCTTTCTGCAGTGATCAATTGATAATTTTCATAACTTCTAATTAACTTGGCACCATGCTCTTCCTTTAACTTTATGCTAATTTCATTTAATGCATTGTACTACAGCTATGCTTTCACTGAAGTAGATGTCAGCTCGGATAAGAATCCAGCACAGCGTGCTCTTCTTTTGGAATCTAAGAGGTGGGTTCTCCTCATACTTCTATATTTTGTTTTTCTTTCCTTTTCATGGAACTTTACCTGGAAAAGGACAAATGAAGGTAGGGACATAGGGTACTACACACAGTTGCTTGATGTCATTTGTATTCTACAGTTCCAAGAGCTGGAAGAGTGGAAGTGAAGGAAAGATAGTTAAATAGAGATTATGATGGTCTTGAGTAATTCCTTAAGTTTAACCAAATTGATATTCAAATTAAATTTAGAGAAAGTAATTAAATTATCAAGTTCAATTAAAAATGATCTCTAACTTCAGGGCAACCGGGGATGTATGAAGGGTCCTGTTAGCTGTTACCAAGTGGTCTATGTACATATGTTCAACTGGAGAGCGTTAACACTCATGATTTCAAGAAAATTTATCTAAGCCAAGGCTTCTGAATATCACCTATTTTATAGACATCAGCCTATGGAAATATATTTTTTATTTTTTATTTACAAAAGTGGAAATTCAGGATAAGTCAGATTCCTTATCTTAATGTGATTATGCTTAAGTTTGGAAGTCCCATGAAAGGCCAGTAAGTTGTGTACAGCGGTTCTCACAATGAATGTGAGAATTCCATGATAATATTCCTTATCATTTTGCACAAAAAGGACCGCCATCACATTTTGAAATGAAATTTTCCATGCACCTTAGTTTTCTTTTTTAGCTTGAAACTTCATACTTAGGGGATGATAAATTGTATATACTTTGCTGGTATATGATTTCGGCTGCAGGCAAGATGTCTTTCTGTTGGACAATGAAATAGCTTTCAATGAGGCTATTGTCGAGGAAAGAGATCAAGGAATACAAGAAATTCAGCAGCAAATTGGTGAAGTGAATGAAATTTTTAAAGATCTTGCAGTACTGGTCCATGACCAAGGAGCCATCATTGGTAAGTCTTATTCTCAAGATAACTCATTACTTATCTCATATCTAGCCTATTGTTTCTTACATTTATCCTATTTGTGTAGATGATATCGGCTCCAATGTTGAGAATGCTCAGGCTGCGACTGCAGAGGGAAAGTCTCAGCTTGCAAAGGCCGCAAAGACCCAAAAATCGAATTCATCTCTGGTAAGTTATGACAGTCAATAGTAAATTGCATAAACTAAAACATATTATTATTTTACACATGTTATCATATATATGCACACAACTGGTCTCTTTTTCACTCTTACTGGCTGCCAAGCACCACGGGAAGAAGTATTATGCCTCCTTAAATTTTCTAATAATAACCATTGTCGTATGAAACTTGAAAACTCTGCCAAATTTCTACTTCCAATAATGTTGATGAGCAGTAGAATCAACATTCACAAGTTTAGGTGTTTATGAGTTGCTTGCATTGACTTTGTATATCTGGATTCATTCTATGGGTGGGATTGTATGCATAAAGACTTATGAGTGTGGATCAATAGTATTTCTTCTCTCATTGAGGTATTATGGTGCAAACTTCATATCCCGAAATCCAAAAGCATAAAGGATAAAACGAAAGTCCATAAAATTGCGACTGAGGAAGTATCTCTTTTTATATTGTTTTTTAATCTATGGTTTTTTTTGGGTACTTTACCTGGTTTTAATTTATTTTAAAAAATGTAATCACCATCTGAATTTTTTGTGCAGGCCTGCTTGCTCTTGGTAATATTTGGAATCGTGCTAATCATTGTAATAATTGTGCTTGCTGCATGAGATTGGCTGGATCCAATTTGTAGAATAATCTCAAAACTAAGCTCAACCGCAAGAGAACAGTTCCTTGCTGATTGCTTGATGGGTTGCTATGCGTGACGTGCTTGAGTGGATTTTTGAGTCTGGTTGAGGCCAAATGTTAGTATAAGAATTATTATCTTTCAAACTTTCAGTGGTTGTTTTAAGTTGCCTCTTTGGGTAGGGTGCAGGTTCTTTGTATGGTGATATTTTCGCAATGGTTTATGGTGTGTTTATATTGACACAAATAAAATCAATTCTTTTTGGGTTTATGCTTGATATATCTAATTTGTTGGCATTCTTACTTTTGCCTTCCATTTTTTGTGTTGTAGACTGTAGAACTTGGGTTGATTTGAGATTCCTAGTTCATCACTAATCCATTTATAGTACTTGTGTTCCTAGAAGAACTTAAAAGACCAGTTATGTGTATCGTATCCTATTGTCTATAGATAGCATACATCCATCTATAAATACCAGAGCGTGTATCTCACCTGCGTGTTGCTGGAACTGAATCAATTTCTGTTTGGCACCGACAAGTGGATGGAATATGTGATTTATATATTTTAATCTTGTAGTTTTTTAATTGTGTTTTGTTAATCTTATAATTTAAAATTATGATCAATTAAATTAATTTTTTTAAAAAATTTAGATATTTAAGAAGTAAAATGATAATTGTATATTTTATTAATAGAAAAATTAAAAAAAGAAAAAAAAACCTTCGTCCTCTCATTATTATTTTATTGATAAAAAATAAAATTGAGACAGAGAAAGAGTGAGTAGGTGGGAAAAAGAGAGAAATAGTAGAGGGAGGAAGAGAAAAAAAGAGAGAGGGAGATAATTATTTTTTTAAAATATTTTGTTATCAATAAAATATATATCATTTTATTTGTAAAAAAAATCTTAATATTTAAAAATTTTAGTTTAATTTATATGACTTGAATGGCCCAATACCCACGTTAAAGCGCACTATCAATGTCTGTTTTGTGACTTCAAAAATGGCTCTTACCAACATGGGATGTAACCTGCAAATCGGGAGATCAGAATTATAAGCGAGTATTTTAACTAATCAAGTCAAACAATAGATTAAGATTCAATTCAAACTTAATAAGAAGCAACAATTAATTCAGTTTCTGTTTTATATCTTTCGTTTTCCTTTGACCATTTTTGCTTTGCTAGTTTTAGGAAGACTGCCCATAACACCACATATGGAATGTAAACAAGCAGTTGAGGATGGACTCTTATACGCTAACGATAACTTTCTCGTATCAAATCTAAAGTTGAGGAGCTTCTTTCTTAAAAAAAAGAAAACATTTGAGTTTCATCTCTTCACATTGCAACCGCTACCCTTACCGTCCATTCCACCACCCCACTGCCCAGCTCTATCTACATCTAAAACCACCAACCACTATCCAAATCATGTTGGTTCATGCATCCCACCGATCTCTCTCATGCCTTTTCTCCCCTACTCGGATATGCTTTGCCATTGTTGGCATTGTGAATATGTTATTGCTCTTGTCGAAAATCTTTGATATTTTTCGGTGAAGTTGTTCTATTTGTGGTTGTAAGGTTTATGAGTGTTGTCGATACTCGTTAATAAATATTTGAATGTAATTTTAGTTTTAGGTGTGTTTTTCAAAAATATTTTTAAGTTGAAAAAATTATTGAGCTTCAATGATCACATCTCAAATATATTTCTGTTCATGTGCACGTTAGATTTCATATTATACGCATAGGAATATTGTACATATAGTCTAATTGATTAATTGAGATATATCTAGATCGATACCTGATTAAATTAATTTTTACATTATTAGATCGATTAAAATTAATGAGTAGATCGATCAACTTATTTCAAAATGAATTAATTGTTTTACTAGATTAATTGAGCTTGACTACATCGATCAAAGATCAAGCGTCTACGTTCGATCGATTGAGCTAGTTCTAGAATGATCGAGTATCCAAATTTTTAAGTTTGATCTAATTTTTACTCGAGTTAATTTGATTTATTACTATATTATCCTTGTGTTTTCAAGCTCTTTTAAATATTTTAAAAGCCAAATTTATAATAGACCTTTAACTAGGGATTTCTACTCATTTTATTTAATCATACCATTGGTTTACAATTTTGCTAACCACATAAAAACATTATTCTTTTAATATTAATCTCTTTTTTGTTTTGCAAATATAAGATCATAATTTTTTAGGTTTCTTTATTTAATTAATCTGTCAAATATTGATTATTGTATATAATTGATTGATTAATAAGACTAATTGGTTTATAATATTTTGGTCATATATTCTTATTTCTTATTTATAAAGTTCTTGAATTGTTGAATCAATTAATTATGTATATCATATCATAATTATTTGATTTGATTATCAATTTTTAAATAAGCTACTTTATTAAACTTGTGCTTAAATTGATTGTCTTAGGATTTTTAATTGATTTCGATTCATTTGATATATTTATTAAATCTAGTTAAAGTTATTTATTATTGAATTTGCTCTAGAACACACATTTGTACTTTTGTTATTGTGCTAACTTTTCATGTGTCAACTGTGCGAGTTTGATTGCTTGTATGACTCAAATTGTCAGAACGTTGGTCAGGATCCGAACACCTTTTATTGTAGAGACTATGATGAAAGAGTAGCTTGTAAGTAGATTACTTGTGAGCATTACCTTGTAGGTAGTTGAGTCATAGTATTATAATTAGATCTTATTTTTCATAGTAGATAGTTAGATAATTTGGTGAACTGATGATTTTCTTCTTATGTCATTAGTGTGGCATAGGTTGTGTCTACCTAAAAAACTTGTGTGTTAATTTTTATATCTCCACATTACTTTATTTACATGCGATTACATGTCTGATCGTTCTGCAAAATTTTATTTTGTCATACTTCTACCGATCATCTATTCACTTGCCCTCTAGATAATCTGATACATAACTAAAAAAAAGGATAAACTTTTTACTTGTGAAGTCATTCTTCTTGTGAGTTGCCTGAATTTATCGATAGATAAAGTGAAATACTTAGAATTTGAAGACAATGGGTTTTTGGCTTCGACCATAAGGGCAAAGTTTAATAACACCTTAGTATGATATAATCATCATTATCTTAGTTTTATTTTTGATTATTTTTGTTATTATTGTTTGTAGTTGGTGGGGTGATTTCCCTTTTATATTGAGTTTTTAATTTTTGGTTTAGGTTTCTATGTTTGTTGTTTATTGGCTTATTGATATCTTATTTTGAGTAAGAGTGTTAAACTTATTTTGATAATATTCTTGATGGATAGTAGAAATTTACGAGAATTTTCTTCTCTGATTTTGGTTCCTTTTTAATCATGTTTCAGTAAATTAATATGCAGAATTGAGAATTGATTTAATAGAGTAATTTTTATTATGATAAAATTGCTAGTTGAGGGTGTTTTAGTATATATACCATTAATGAAATTTTTCCAAAAACAAATTAACTTTTTTTTATTAATTATTGATAAAAAACATTAGACTATCTTATTAATACTTTTAATATATTTTTAAGACCAACTAATAATTTAAAATGATTTAAAAAATTATCATTTAATACATATATATTTTTGATTTATTTAAAGAAGCATTTAAGTCACATTTAAGTCACATTTTTTTATTAAATAAAGAAAATATTATATGATGAGATTTAAACTTAAGTCTATGATGATCAGATAATAAGTCATATCTAAAAGTGATGTATGTGCCGTATACATTAAGGTTTGTAGATCATGTATACACTTGTAGTATTGCTAGTAGTACATATGTTTATTTAGGTGTAGTACAATTGAGCTAATAGCTTTTACTACATAAGAATCAATTAGCTTAAGCTTTAGCTGATAGGAGTTTGTATGCTTAAGTGTGTTACTTGATACATACTCTAGTATATAAGGCAAATACTAAGCTAATTTTTGTTCATTCATTCAATCAAGTGTTTTCTTGATTCTTTCTAAGTTTCATAACCTTTCTATAGTATGAGAGTTAAAGATCCAAGAGAGCTTTCAAATTGTTCATCAATGGAGAAAAAATCAACTATTTTTGCTACTGAAATTGTTAGTGTAAAGTGCAGTTCAATGAATTCTTCTGTTGTTTCATCTCTTTCAAATAGTCCAAGTCAGATGTTGATGAATCTTGAGGTTTCTTTCAAATCAAGATCACTAGAAAAAAGATGAAGCTACATTTACAATTGAATCAAATAAGAAAAGGCAACCTAAGTATTTAGCAATTCTTCACTTGTATGAAGTCAATTGCTAATCATCTAGCTATAGTAGGTGATACAATTCCTGACGAGAAGATTGTTATGCATATTCTGAGAAGCTTGGGGCCAAATTATCAAAGCTTTGTGATTTCAATGAATCTCAAATCCACAAATTCAACTTTGTTTGAGTTATGGAGTTTTCTGCTCGTTGAAGAACAACCAATCTTACTAGTCCAAAGTTTAAAGAAGATTATGTAAATCTTGCAAAGTTTAATGCCTTTGTTCTTCAAGACAATAATAATTCTTCATCTAAACCAGCTTCATTTGGAAACAAGCCTTGGAATATGCAAGATTTTTTCAAAGGTTCAAGATCATCTAACACCCATTCTTCTCACAAAGGTGTTATCTTGAAGAATAATTCCTCTAAACAGAAGAAGCAAGAAGAGGACCATAGTGTCAAGTACGTGGAAAGATAGGGCATAATGCCACTACCTACTTTCAACTTAGAGATATTCTGGCCAGAAAAGTTTCCTCATCTTTTCTTGCAAATGCAATTGTTTATTAGGTAGGTACACATTCAATAGAGTATATGATACTAGACAATGCTTGTGTGTTAGACAGTAGAGCTACGCATCATGTAACATGAGATGCCTAACCTTTTCTTGGCAAGGAAGGATTCACTATAGGTAATGGCACTCAACTTCCTATCCACATTGTAGGAATTAGCACTATAATGACTAATGATCATCATCTCCTACTTAGAAATATCTTACATGCTCCACAAGCCTCCATTAATCTTTTATCAGTGTATAAATTGTGTGTTGATAATAATGTTTTGATTGAATTTCATCCTGACTCTTTCTACATCAAGGAATTGAGAACCATACAGATCATCTTCCATGACAAATGTGACCATGGTTTTTACAAACTGCATTAGGTTTCTAGTTCTTTGTATGACCAGGTGCCTTTTAAGTCTTTACTTTCCAATACTTTGTTTACTAATACCTTTGGTAAGTAGTGTAATTCACATACTAGACTAGGACATCCATATGACATAGTCTTAAATAAACTTGATAAGTATATTGATCTTAATTGTACAATTGACATGCTTCTTCTAAATACTTAGTGTGTCCTCTAGTAAAGGCACACAAGTTATTTTTTGTAACAAGTGTTTCAAAATCAGTAAACTTTTTTGTTTTGTGTATATTGATCTTTAGATATCTCTTATAGTCTCTGTCACTACTACCAAATAATGCTTGCTACTTGTTGATGATTTTTTGAAGTATATGTGTGTATATTTTCTATCAACTAAAAATCAAACATAAATAGTAATGGATATGTTCAAAGTAATGGTTGAGAGGAAATTTGAGTGTAGCATTAAGGCAGTTCAAAGTGATGGTGGAGGTGAGTTTTCCTTTCCTAACTCAAGGTGGTAAAAACTTGGTATAGAACATTGACTTGTCTACCTATATTTGGCTAACAATCTAGTGATGCATGCTCGCACGAAACACATTGAAATTGATTTTCATTTCATGCATGATCTGGTAACACAATAAGAACTTGATTTGCAATTTGTTTCCACTGAAGAACAAGTAACAGATGCTCTCACTAAGGGTTTATTATCGACTCGTTTCAAGTTCCTCAAGCACAAACTACTTATCTTAGTAAGACCACATGTTGAGAGAGGATAGAAGTATGTATGCGTAATATACATTACGGTTTGTAGCTCATGTATATACTTCTAATACTTCTAGTAGTACAAGTAGTTAGTTAGGTATAATAAAAATGATCTAACAACTTGTACTACATAAGAATTAATAATCACCTTAGACTTTAATTTATAACAGCTTGTATGTTTTAAGTGTGTTACTTGATACTAAGGCAAACACTAAGCTAATTGGAATTATCTGAATGATGAACTAGACCACAAGTCACTTGTCATTCAATGTATTTAATTACATCCCATGTGTCAATTTATTAGTCTCACAAGTTTCATTGAAAATGTATTTTAATCACTTTTCTTGAAATATGAGTTTTACAAATATTACTACTCTTTTATATATGATTTATTTATTCAAATGATTTTTCTTTTAATCCTTTAAAAATATATATTGTTTAAGTTATAAAAATATATGGTGGTGGATAACATATATAATAAAAAACTTAAAAAGTGTACTTTTAGTAAAATTCACTAAGCTATTGAGGTATTTAACTCTTATTATAATATATGCAAATTTAATACTCATATTTAAATTTTAATAAACTCTAAGAGAATTTTTTGTCAATCGAATTATATTAAGTTAAAAATTATCTAAATATGAGAGAAAAAAATATCAAAAGAAGTAAGAAAACACGTCATGCAAATCAAATTAATTATGGTATTGTTTTAGAAAAAATAACAATGCAACTTTTGAACTTCAGTAGCACAAATCAAGTTAAAGATCTGAAAAATTCCAACCCTTCATAAATAAGAATAGTTGTAAAGTTATGTAAAATTTAATTTTCCAACAACTTTTAATATCTGTCAAGGTTGAAGGTTGACGGTCATATAATTAAGACCTAATAATCTCAATTATTGATTTATAGTATTTAACTTATACAATGCATCAAACCAATATTTATGAAGGTGATATATGTATAAAAATATTGTCGATATTTTTTAACTTTAAAGAATTGATTTCCCAACAAATTATAATATAATAGGATTTCCCAAAAAGGTCACGCTTTGCTTCAAAGAAACTGAAAGGTTTTAGGTTAAAACTTGTTCTCATTTATGCATTTGTCTGTGTTTGAATACATAATGGATGTTAAAACAATCATTAGAGTTGCTACAAAGGCCGAAATAAAAGTACAAACATATACAACTCCAGCATGTGCCTTTATTCCACAAGGTATTTTCCAAACCACTGTACCATACCGCATTTCAGCATTTTCATTGGTAATCGCATATAAACAGCTTTGATTCGATGAGCTATCCTCTACGCTACATCGCATGAATAGATCAGGTTCACCAAATTGGACATTCCAATAGCCACTTTCATGTAGAGGCTGCCAGGAAAACCAAATATTGTAAGTACACGATCTATAAACTTCCAAATAGCCACTCCATTCTATTAGCCTATCGAATCTAACGTTCTGAAGGTCAAGGGAAAGCCTATTTTATCATTCATGAACAATTATACAATAATAATGTTCTTATAAGTAATTACTTGAGAAAGAAATGAACCAACCAGTTACAGTTGCAATTTTGCTAATAGTAACAGACATTTTATATGATCTTTCCACTTACCGCATATCTTGCATGTAATGGAAGCTCTACTACAACATCAAGCTCATTCTTGCTCCTTGAAAGGACTGGACTAACATCCATATGAACCTCAACAACAGACCGATTGGAAATAAATGAAGGTGATTCCAAATTTGTATCTCCAAAAACAACAATGTCAGTAAACTCTGCTTGAAACATACTAAGTTAGACAACAAGAAAGAGAAGCAATGCAATATTTGCGCATAAAAAGGATATAACAGTTCTTTATTTTAAATATTAGATAAAAGAACATTTACCGCCATGCTGAAGGAGATGCTGAAGCTCAAATGGGTCAGCATAAACTCCAGAAGGCAGTCTCTCAACAAGTATAACTACACAATTGTGAGAAGGTTTATCAGTTGTGGACTGAAGTTGGATGTCAAGCCTCAGCGATGAGGAGAGATGACGATGGGATCCTTCTCCAATTAGGCTACGCCGTAAACTTGACAGCCTTGGCACAAAGTTGTGATTATTTGGCAGAGTTTTGCACAAACAAAAAGGTTCTTGTGCTATAAAATCTTGAAAAGTTGAATCATGCAAGCTTTCATATTTCTCAAAGTATGACTTCATCATATACTTTTCAAAAGTAGAAGATCTGCTATCAGACCTTTTCAAATCATAGTTTGAATCACTGGTTACCACCTAAAATTTAAAAGGATACATGAGAAGAGTCAATATCTATAAGTTGAATAGAAATATGTTTAGATTAGGCAGGACATAACTGAATCAATAAAAAGAAGAAGAAAAGTCCCTTAGATTTAAAAAATGAAAAAAGAAAAAAAATAATAGCATGATAAATTATTAATGATTGCTCATGCCATAAGAAAAGTCCCTAACAAGAAAACACAAGCAGTTAAAATAAACACACAAATGTACAAGCTTAAGAACATGTAACTAAAGGAATGCGATTTGTAATATTTTATTTTGTAGCTGACCATCTTTGAGGAGAGAGAATTTTCTCTTCCTTCTCTCTAACTTCATCATCTTCTTCTTTTTAAAGAGAGTACACTCCATTGTTACGCATCCTTTACCTCTGCCTTTGCATGAGGCCTTTATCCTTCACAAATCCTTCTTACCCATACATCAATCAATTTAGAATTTCTTTATCTTTCACCTTATCCTTTAAACTTCTCATTTCACGTCTAGAACTAAAAAAATCAATTTTTCTCTCTTTAAAACTTCTTGATTTCTCTCATTTAAATGTATAGGCTTCATCTTTCTACAAGTCTTTAAAGCTACCCATCAATCTTAAAAAGCCCTTTTGTCTCATGGAGATAGTTTCAGATGAAAAAGAAGACGATCAAAATTTATTCTCTTCTCATAATATGAGTTAAAACTATTATGCTAGTAGTTTGTGGTAAAATCTTTAAAAATAAAGTGAACCTTATTTTTCATATTTTTGTTTTTGTAAAATTTATGATTTTCTCTATAACGGGGTTAAATACTTTTGTTCAAAGTGTTCTGCAATTTTAGTATGCTAAAGTTGATCTATTATTTAAAACTGGATCTTATTTAGCTTCTGTATGTACTTGGTATGTTCTTTGCCTTATGCTGCTCTTTAAAGTTCCTCTTTCTTTGACTTTTATTGCTCTCTTATGTTTTTCGACTGGACCCAGAATCTTTATTTATTGGCTGATAAAAGGAATACACATATTGGGTTGTTCAAAACGAACCCGGATTCAACTAAAATGGTGCGAATCTATCGATAAAATTGGAATAAAGGAATCTTTGATTAATTCTCACTGTTTTTTATTGTTTTAATGTTTTAGCTACTTGCAATGTGGAAATTCAGAGACAAATTCATTTCTTAGTTGGAATTATGTTGATATTCCTCAATCGCATCTGCTTTTGCTTTAATCCTTCGTCCATTTCAAACAAGGTTCGTTCTCTCTTAATAGTTTTGCAACTGTTTTTTTTTTAAAAAAACAGAAATGGAATTTCATGAAACCAAAGTGTCCAAGCAAATACAACTCAATTAACAAATACAAAAATAACCCAGCACCGAAAGACAGTAAACAGAAAGAAACTAAAAACCAGCTCCAAACTCTCTTGCAAAAATGCAGAGAAACATGAACAAAAAGAGCTAGTAATAAAACATATTAGAGATTGAAGCTAGATGAACAAATAAACCATCTAACACTAGCGTTATCCAGCTTAACGTAAAAAAAGAAAGATGGATCAAATACTCAAATAGCAAACTAGACTCCCACCAACTACACCAACATGTTAACCAGCAACCACAACAAAACAACACAAACATAACCAGACTTAACAAACACTAAGTTCAAAGAACCGACCTAAACAACAGGAAAATAACAAAACTACAAACCAAACCAACAGCCCCAAGCAAGAGGCACATAGCAACATCCAAAACTGGAATATGAAGCTTCACTACTCAACGAGATCAACAATGGTGTGCTCCATGTCATCCACAGGGCCAACAGTCAGGGGACTACTTTACAATTAGATCAACCTCCTCAATTCCTAGGCAAGAAAACTTCTGCTGAAAAATACCTAGTAAATCACCTCCCTTCTGCCTTCAAGCTCCACAGATGCACTTACACGTGAGAGGCAATGCTAACAGCAATCATGTACTCAGAATCGCATTGTTCACCCTCAATCAGGTTTCCCAAATCAATTGTTAAGACAATATGAACATCATGAACTAAATTAGGGAATTGGATCGGGATTAGGAAAGTCGAAGAAATTAGGGCTTGGATCGGAATTGGATCCCCCATCACAAACTGGAACACATGAATTGGATCGGAACTAGGAATGTCAAAGAAATTAGGGCTTCGACGAAAAAATAGAAGCACCTCAAAGAATCAATGGAAAATATGATTGGAAAGGATAATTGAAAGGATCAATGGAATCAAGCTCGCAAGAAATTCGAGGAAGAAAACCAATACAAAGTTGGAAGAGGATACCTAAAGAGAGACGCATTTTCGGGGAAAAGAGCATTTTAGTAGAAATATAACCGATAATGGTGTTTGCATTGTCCAACAAAATTCAAAACATACCATGGGAAGCGATGCAATGACAAAACCTTCACAGTTAAACTTCTACGCCAAGAGATCCAAAGAAACTTGAGATTCAGTCGTGACGATGAGAAGGATAAGATCACACTAGGTTTGAAAAAGAGATAGATTTTGAAGATGCCCAATTTATTCTTATTGTATTTCTGTATTTTTGGGGTTGTGACATTGATGAGATCAGGGTTTGGAAAGTAGAGAGACACGGGCTAAGGGTTTTAGGAAGCGAAGATCGATGGTGGTGAAAAGGTGGGCGTTGAAAAGAAGAGGAGTTCAACATTTTTTTTCCTTTTTTTCTTTGCTAATGCATTTTTTTTTTGCGCTCTTAAAACCATAATATATTAATTAAAAAAGGCATTATAAAGACTAACAATCACTTGTTGCCATAAAACAACATAAGAAATAAATATCTTAGCTTGATTACACAAAGTCCATTTAGCTAAAAGAAAAATAGACGTACCTAAGCATATAAAGAGAACTTATTAATATGAGAACAAACAGTTCAATATTCTGTTTGAAAGTTTGGGTAGATCCATAACTTCAAAACTTGATCGGGTAGCTAGTGAAAACAAGCCTATAAACTCTTTTCAATTGTTTGATAATTGTCCTATTTTTGAAGATCTATTTCTTTGACTAATTAAATTTTTACAAGTGTGGATTTAAAATAACATATTTCTTCCAGCTTAAATCCTATAAAACTGACAAAAATTTGAGAACATTGTAAGAGATCTTCACAAGTTTCCTTTATGAAAACTCAAGGAGAAAGGCAAAGAACATACCAAGTACATACAGAAGCTAAATAAGATCCAGTTTTAAATAATAGATCAACTTTAGCATACTAAAATTGCAGAACACTTTGAACAAAAGTATTTAACCCCGTTATAGAGAAAATCATAAATTTTACAAAAACAAAAATATGAAAAATAAGGTTCACTTTATTTTTAAAGATTTTACCACAAACTACTAGCATAATAGTTTTAACTCATATTATGAGAAGAGAATAAATTTTGATCGTCTTCTTCTTTTTCATCTGAAATTATCTCCATGAGACAAAAGGGCTTTTTAAGATTGATGGGTGGCTTTAAAGACTTGTAGAAAGATGAAGCCTATACATTTAAATGAGAGAAATCAAGAAGTTTTAAAGAGAGAAAAATTGATTTTTTTAGTTCTAGACGTGAAATGAGAAGTTTAAAGGATAAGGTGAAAGATAAAGAAATTCTAAATTGATTGATGTATGGGTAAGAAGGATTTGTGAAGGCTATATCGATTTCTCTAAAGTTTAGAAATCGACCTCCAGCGAGCCTCCTGGATTAAATTGTGATTTCCATTAAAAAAAATCTGCTAAGAGTTAAAAAAAAAAGATGAGTAGCACATCACCTGCAAATTCATCGTTATCAACCACGGCAGTAATTGGAGGAGGAGGTGGTGGAAGTAGCAGCAACGTAGGATTATCCGCAGACGAATTCTACTTCCCATCGGATCTAATCTCTCTTCAAGACCGCAAAGACGAGGCCTTGAATGGTGACCGCTCTCTTTCAGCTGATCTTCTTCTTTCCCTTTTCCTACTATTCGCAGTATTGTTTTGGTCTCGTGTCTGCTGAGTTTAATTGTTGTCAACTTTACTTTTTACACAGCTGTTGTTTATCAAATTATTTTGTTTGGTTATCATTAAATATTTTGTCAAATTAGTTCAAGCTTTTGTTCTGAAAAGAAAATGGGAAATTAAAAAAAATAAAATTTAAACTTATTAGAATATAAATAACACCCAATAATATTATATGTGTTTTAATTAAATTATATCCAACATTAAACGAATCTAAATAAATTTAATTTAATTTAAACTACTTTAAATTGAACAAAATTAAAAGTAAAATGATCTAGATTATGATGTAGATCTTTATGGGTATTATTTATTTTTTCTTTTTTTTTCAAATAAAATTCAAGTCGATCTGGCTACCATTCTGAGACTTGTTGAGTTTGAGTCACATCTCTCCTTATGGGATATTATTACATAGTTCAGAATAAATCTTACAATTTTCATTATGAATAAGGATTTACAAATTTTGTTTTTAAAATTGTGCCAGTTATAAAATCTGATCTAATGGAGGCACTTAATAAGGTGGTTAAATCTATGGATGAAGATAATTGGATGTTTGAAGGACCAGTTTCCCGCATAAACCTAGTATCAAGACGAGGTTAGTTCATTATAAATGTTGTTTATCTTGTATCCAGCTTCATTCTGTTATAGTATTTATGGGATAGTTTCGAAATTTATGTTTTACCCTTTTTCTTAGCACTCCTCTTTTGCTTGCAGACTACTCACATTATGGAATCAACCTATAGCAAGTTTGGTTGAGTAAGGAGGATCAAATCCCACCAAGTCGATTCCCTTCCCTACAACCAAATAGGGTGCTTACGATAGGGGAAAAAAAAGCTACTACTACATTTCTTAAAGTGCAAATTTGACCACATCTCATGTCACATCTTGACAATTTAGTTGGTAAAGGATAATGACCTTGGCTAAAGTCCAAATTTTAAATCTCAACCCTCTATCCCACACCCAAAATCTCTATTTATTGATTGAACTAAAAAAGAACAAAGATTAGTTCAATCTCATTCGTTTTTAGAACTGGAAAATTTTGAAAAGTAGACATCATACTTATGAAATCCATGTTATCTAGAAATTATTAGTTGAGACATACTTCCAACTGTTTGAGATAATCATTTGATGTTTCTGGACATGCTGACATGGTATGCATACTGTCTATATCCCATGGTGAACGGATTTGATAGAGTATTTGAAACTTAATATCACTTCTAAATTTAGTGTATGATGCTAGATCATGCTTTGTAGACTTTGCTGCATATATGATGTGATCACTGACCATTCAATCTTGGGTTGAAAACTTGTAGCAAGTAAAATGGGCAAATGGTAGAATCTTCCATTTCTCACCTGAAATGAATTGGGAATGTTTGAGATAACACTCGACAACTCTCAAAATGGGATAAAGAAAAGAATTTAGACTGCAAGTACTTAATGTTACACTTGACAGTAGCTTTCAAGGTAATAATACTATGCAGCAGTAGTGTATTATGGGAAACAAGAAAGATATGCATTACAAGCACGTTCAATAACTTATGTGAGTTAGATTTGTTTGTTGCTTCCCTAAGACTCAATAAAATGACTAAGAGAAAATATGGAAAACTGTTTCTAGAAAATTCTTCTTTTTTACCAGAATGAAAAATATATTTTCATTTCCAAGCATGACGTGAAAAGCTCTCGTTTTTATTTTGTAAGAGGTAAATTGATCATATAATGAAGGGGGCTGATGGTATTTGTTAAGAAGTATGATTAAGAATAAACATGAAACTTTAATTCATTCTTAATATTTTGTTAATGTTATTA
Source organism: Hippophae rhamnoides (assembly GCA_033030585.1). Classification (NCBI taxonomy): domain Eukaryota; kingdom Viridiplantae; phylum Streptophyta; class Magnoliopsida; order Rosales; family Elaeagnaceae; genus Hippophae; species Hippophae rhamnoides. The sequence continues at coordinate 53,862,450 of CM065428.1, read as the reverse complement.
ATGGATGATAATAGAGATTAGATGTACATGATTCATGACCTTAGACCATTGTCTAATTCACATAGATTGTCTGGCCAGCCGGCACACTGGCAAGCCAAAGACAATTCCCATGGAATGGCAATTGATTATGATTTAGAGTTTGCCGTTTCTTTTTATGGAAACAGAAACTAGTGAAGAAAATCAAATAACAGTGTACAAGCTATTTCTTTTCTTTTTGGAATGTTATTGCCTCTTTTGAAGTGCTTTATATCTCGTCATTTGGATTTTATTGACATTTAAATTGCTCTTTATCTACTCAGGTGGATTCCTACACCAGCAGATGGAGATCCCACACAATATGAATTCAAAGCGGCAAAGCAAATCTTAGTTCTCTGATTAGCTGTGGAGGATTTTAAAAAGTTTAACAGCATGCAACAGATGATCTGTTGCCATATGTTTATTGTAAGAATACTACTATGATACATTGTACTTTTGCCTTAAATTGTATGACTATCTATTTGAGAAAGCATTCGAGAATCAAGAATATATGTGAATTTGAGTGTCCTTGAACTTGCAACCTGTTTGATTGTTTGTTGGGACAACTCAGTTGGAGAAAGAATGATTATTACCCCAATTTCATGAAATAAAATAGTACGTGGATCTCTTCCAGGAAAAAAATGTATATATTATAAATTCATCACAATTATAGCCAACATAATTTTTTTATTAGTGGGTCATACTATATTTATTAATAATATTATGTTTCGAAATTTGTGATACTTGAACATTTTCCTTACTCTTATGAATTCACATAAAACTAAATTGAGACTTTGAGAAGATATACCTCTTGTGCTTGGCCATATCCAAAGGATGAAGACTTCGAAGGAAATTTTTGGGAACTAACCCAAAGGGGCTGAAATTTACCAAACGTGACTTCTTTTTTATGAGGGTTTAGTTGAGCAAATAGAGAACAAATTTTGAATATTGAAAATTCGAAACGTCAACTTGTAAAGCATACAGAAGAAAACTATTTCAAGTTAACATGTAAGCACGCAGTACTAATTACATTTCAATTGAGTTTTGGAATTAAGATCTATAAGAAAACAAAAGTGTCTCTGGCTATGAATTACTGTTAGTTTCAGGGTTATCACCTAATACTTCTTTTCATTAGTTATAAATAAACTAACAAACCTCAATTAACAAAAATATAAAAATAAAAATTCAGTCAATAAAAAGAGATTACTTATATGTCCGAGGAAAATAAAAGGAGATTAACTAACTAATCGTCGTGGGAGTACTTGCTAATCAACTTAGTTATGTACACTCAAATGCAGAGAAAATTCATGGAAGTGCTATCGTAATTTACCTTTAGAATAAAAAATCATTGGCCACAAGGTTCTCTTCTATGAAACATCTCAGACTTATGTTCGAGTACGAGACTAGTATTTGGTTTACCATATGTTGACATGTGCAATCCAACTGAAAGTTAGGGTGAAATGATACAGGCATTAACTGCATTTCCAACAGCCGAGTATGAAGACCGTGTAATTACAATAATTATAAAGGACAATGGCATTTAACTTGGATGTTAAAAGACTAATGTGCATGGATTTAAGAAGACTAAACTCCTTTGGTCTCTGATGCAAGAAGCCCCATTTGATCTGCAAGCTTATCCATATGCTGAGCTTTGTCCCAGCCGTTCTCTGTTGGCTGCTGCATTTCATTTCCCTTAAGAATTCCGTCCGGTGAGGTTGATTCTTCCAACAGTGAGCTTTCCCCGAAATCATTCCATGTGCTACTATTTAGAAATGCTTCAATGTCAATATCAGGAGAGATGCTTTCAATATCCATGGCCATTGACCCATTCACATCTAGAGATGATAGATCCATAAATCCACCTGTCTCAGCTCCCATGAAACTCTCTGGTGGAAAATCAATGATACTTTTAGACACCATTTCTGATATTTGAAAAAGCTTGGGCACATCTCCATGAGAAATAGGAACTGATGGAGTGTCTTGATCCCCAACTAGCATACTCGTATCTGAAAGCAGAGCTGCTCCTGCTTTTTCAGATGTTGCTGTCCTTGGGGAAGATTGCATTTCTGATGTGGAAGATGAAGGGCCATGTTTGGAGATTCCTGAAGGTGCCATCACATATGATGACTGTCCTGATGCCAGTGGAACCTCTTTAAGTCTCACCCTGGACACATGAGACAAGGAACTCCCACTGTCCATTGCACAAGATGATGAACAGTCACCGACCAGAAAACCATCTGGATTGTTGCTAAAAGAGTCAAGCTGGGGTGATGCATCATCCACTTTCATGATCTGCCTGAGAATGGCCATTCCAGCCTCACTCATTAGAGGCTGATACTTGACAATCTGTCCATCAGGAGCACCAGAATGCTCACTCTCAGTGAGACCTTCCTCCTTTAGCCTCCGTTTTTTGTTGGCTTCAGTAATGCGCCTACCGCTTTCATTTTGTTGTTTTACAAATTGAGCTAAGAAACCAGGGCTCTGCACAGCCTTTGCCAGGAATGACATCATCTTCTGCTGCCGCTGCTCCATCCCCTGGAGACGCTGCACCATGGCTTGCAGCTGGCTATCAGTAGCCTGTTGCTGCTGCCTCAACCTCACAAGTTCCTGCATAAGAACATTCTTGTCCCTTTTAAGCCTTTCAACTTCCTCTTCTAGACCAAACTTTCCAACCTCTACACAGGCACCCACTGAACCCTGTCCATGAGATGGCTGTGTCTGTTGATGATTTTGTCCATGGGCAGGTTTCCGCCGATTGATACTCTTAAGCAGATGTTTTTGACCCCTTAAAAATCCTTCATTTGCAAACTCCCAGCGGTCAGGATCAACCTTCCTAAAACCCTGTTTGACAAACAGTGGAGTAAAACATACAGGGCACATCTTAATGTCAATCACCACCTTTAACATGAGCAACAGTGATTTCATGTTTGAATATCATGGTAACACAAAGAATTGAAAAAAAAAGAAGCATAATGAAAGGGGGGAATAAGTCTGAAAAATAGACTCACGTTTAAGAAAATAATACAAAAAAGAAAAAGAAAAATTGTATACTCACAATAGGAATATACAAAGTTCCTACTCCACAGATATGCACATACACATATTTAGTCCTTTAATATCATTATGCCAAAAGGCCACATCCTCAGGACGGCAAAGTCACCACCTTATTGTTTCAATAGTTAGATATATACATATAGAGTAAACAGTAGATTAATTAGTTAGCTTATATAGCTTAATAGCTTACCAAGCTCAGTAAGCTAAACATAACGTAACCCAATTCAGTCCTTCCACTTCACTGACCCTTTTTATCTTTTCCCCCTTCTTTTGGCTGAGACATGGACAATTCGCTTGGTAGACCATTGAGCCAGCTATCCAAGTGCTCCCAGCATCAAACAACAAATTTCTCATGTTTCTCTTAAATCATAATGCACATGCATAAATAAATGCAACCTAGGTACCTGTGTCCGTATTACACCATTAGTCCAAAGTGCATATGCAGTGAAACAACATTATAATGACAAGATCAGGGAGCATACTTGCACCTTAAGTCAAAATATTAACCATTAACTTGCTTTTGGGGGACATAACTACTGAATCGGCCTAACTAAAAGATTAACGCATCAGCCAGCTGGTGAGATAAATACTGAAACACATAAGAGTTCCTCAAAGTAGAAGTATGTTCCAGGATGCCAAGCCTTCTAACAATTTATAAGCTTATTGTATATGACAATCTAAATCATCTAAATGGATATAAAATTATTTATCTAAGAGATGAAATAAATATTTTCCTTCCTAATTAATCAAAGTTTCCTTGGTCCAAAAGATATATACCTTACCCGTCAAAGGATGAAATCATGAAGCCATTCAGGACTGCTCCTAAACTACATCAAATGTGATCCCTGCACAAGTGGTGTTCTTGTCGCTGTGATCACAAGCACATTGATAGGAATACTTATCCATCAGGATATCATAAGATTCCTATTGACTGTCCTAGAAACAGTATTTACTATCCAATCTTGGTAGATTTCATTTGAAACAAACGTCCTCAAAGACTACGCTGTGAGTCTTTTTCTTTACTTATAAATTGAGATCCAATGACAACTAAAACAATAATCTTACGGTTGTGCCACACATAACAGACAAAATCACAGCTGCAGAAATCCAGAGGCAAACCATTAGACAGCAACTTTTCATCATGAAAGAAATTGACCACTAAGTAAACATATCAAACTCACCAATGCTCTTTTTAAGTATATTAACAGAAATCTGGAAATAATTTCTAAAACAGGGAAAAAAAAGTGACAAATACTAAATATATATAATCAATGATGGATGAATTTGTAGACTCACAATTTTGATTTCATGTTTTTATCACCCATTAGAAAGAAGTCACTTATTTCTCATCCGTAACTGTAATAGGTAGTTATAGTTTCTGTTAGTGACTCAGTATAGCAGCAATTGAACTTAGCTTAAATCAAGAAGATCTACATGATATGAACATAGTTACAACTTACAAGCACCACCTATGCATTTATTCCAATGTTTCAAAAAAAACCAAAAACATTGCTTTCCTTTCTAAATAATCTGAAATATTTAGCAAAACAGCCTACTTAGTCAACCAGTTAGTCAAGTTCATTTGGTCTTAATACTAAGGGGCTGGGATCACACAATCCTTGGTTTTATAGTAGTGAAATAACTCTTTAACATTGAAAAGAAAAGAAAAATACATCCTTCTTACAATTTAATAAGCAAGACACATTATGCATCGAAATTTCTTAACTGTATGAGATAAACAAGAAATCCTGTTTTTCTTAAGTTAGCAAGTATTTGCCACCAGTAACTCAATCCTCACCCGTTACAAGATAACAAAACCTTCTTTGACACGTCTTTTGGTACCAAACAACTGACCAGATAATGTCTTAGGAAACCATGAAAGACTACCATCCGAAGTCAGTGCGATAGTGTTATTTCAACCTCCGTCTACTTCATAAGGCAAATCACTAAAATGTCAAGACATCAAATCATAAAACTTAAAGCAATCAAAACTTTCCCCAAACACTTCGGCCGAAAGCAAACCCTAGTCTGTATCACGGACCTAATCCACTGCAAAACAGAAAAAAGAGACAACAGCATACTACATTCTACAGCAAAGCTAGTCACATTTGTGACAAGCTTATACCAACAGTAGCATATCATACGACACGAACGGGAAAAAAACGATCTTGATAAATTAACACAAAGAGACTGAGAGAACATACATAGGTATTTAACTGTCTAACGAAGCTTGAAAAGTTGTTGTGCTTGAAGTACTTGGGCAAAAGGTCCCTGGCAAACTCAGGGGGGTTCAAAACAACGAAGCTATTGTTCGTAGGGCTCCACGACACGATCGAATCTGTAGCCGGGTCATCCACCATGTCATATGTCTTGCTAAGGAACGGCGGCGGGGCGTTTGCATTTGGAATTGGCGCCGGCACTGGAGCTGCTGGCTGATTCCTGTTGGAACTAGCCGAAGATGTGTCGCCGCCGTTTTCAGCTCCATCCATTTCGATTATAGATGTCGACAATAAATACATAAATTTAGAGGAAAAATATTAAAAATGATCGGAGATGTTACTGGCTAGGGTTTCGGAAAGGTGGAAATGTATCGAGCCATACATGGAATGAGCTGTTAAACCCTAGATTGTACGGACGGGAAAATCTAATGAGGTTTAGAAGTTATCTTCTTTTTTGTTTCTAATAAATTTTTTTTTTCCTATTATAGGAACTGCTAAAGTAGGAAGCAAAGTCGGAGAACGAGAAATATAAGAGAAAGCGGAGGAAATCGTAATTTTTAGCTAGGAGTTAGGCCATCTTCACTCTTATTAGTATCATTTTACAACCCATTTTGTATAAAAAAACAATAATAAATCTTTACTTTTTTTCGACACATATTAAAAAATATATTTTATATAAAATAAAATGTTGTTATGTATTTTAATTCTTTTTATTAATTTTATATCTTATATTTAATTTTAATTTATTATATGTAATAAAAAAATTAATAATACTAATACATGAATAGTATTACACTAAATTTGAAACAACTTTATATCCAATTTTACATCAAATTTAATGTTTTGATGGTAAGTTTAGAAAAATATCTCTAGTCTCGCACCAAAATATCAAATTTAATGCAATTAATAGATTTGCGTTTAATTTAACATTGTATTGTTCATAACACCACATTGTTTACTAGCCAATTTTTTTATCAAAAATTTTAAATTTTTATTACATATAATAAATTTAAATTAAATATATGATATAAAATAAATTTAAATTAAATATATGATATAAAATTAGTAAAAAAATTATTAAATACAACTTTTGATGTAATATTTGATACAATTTTAAAAGAATATTATATTTTATAAAAAATTATAATTTTTAGTATAATATTAGTTGTTGGCGATTAAAGAGGAGTAAAAATTTAATCAATTTTTTGATATAAAATGTTGTATAATTTGACATAAAAAAGTGTTAAAAATCGAAGATATTCTGATGCCGATAAAACCAAAGGGATAAAGTTTTGGCCGATTATTGATAAATAATGACATTCATTCCTTACCTATTTTACTCTTCATCTAGACATTATCATAATCTACGCTCTCGTCTTATTACGAAAAATAATGAAGATTTGTATAATTTTAGGAATGACATTTGCTAATCATGCAATTATATATGTCATTAATTCTTATTTAATCACCCACGTATACTTGTCTCCAGATACTAGAAGGAGTCAACTATCGCACATGGATACAAGCTATGCGAATTAGCTTGAGTGTTAATAACAAGATTGGATTTTTCATAGGTTCAATCAAACCACTTGCCTTGATTAATGATGAGTTTCCTTCTAATTCATGTAGAACTTTTTCAAATTGCTCACTAAGGAGTTATACAATACATCTTCCACATTCCCATACTCCCCCACTTGATCGATTATCCCCGTAGCTAGCAAGGAGTCAGATTCCACCACCAAGCCCTTAAGCCCACGTTCATCAGCCAGTTGAAGAGAAAAGATGATGGCATGCAGCTCTACAACATGTTAGTTGTTAGTTTGTTACTGATATAGTTGACATTCCCAAAACTTTTTTTTACTTTTAGCACGAGCAATTCCTTATAGAGACAATTTCCATTGGAATGACAATGCTAAACCTTAGAAGTTACACTAGTTAGGCCTTTAGAAGTCCACGTACTAAATTTATTACTATCAAAGCTAAAAAGATTCAAGTTAAGCTTCATAATCAAGAAGACTATTAGATATTAGTCTTTAATTCAAGGAATAAAATAAGGACCTTAATTCAAGGAATAAAATAAGGAGCTTAATTCAAGGAGTAAAACAAGGAATCTTTAATTCAAGGAGTAAATCAAGGGATACTTAATTTAAAGAATAATTGAAGGAGTAAAATTTCCTTACAAATAGCTATACAATTGTAATGAAAATATGAAGAAAATAATACAAACTAGAGAGATATTTTGTGTAGAGTTATTTCTTATTTTTTTTCCTACATGGTATCAGAGCAGGAAAATTAACTTGCTTCTACTTTATTATTATATTAGCATCTTCAATCTTTGAAATGGTGGAAGACAAGCTGCTAGGATCAAAAGCTGAAAGTTCATCGGTGCTTTCCTTCATGAATATGCATAAGGTGGATGTCAACCCAAATCAAAGATTAAGCTCAGTTTTGTTGAATGAGTTTAATTACTTGCCTTAGTTAAGAGTAATGTCTTTGGCTCTAGGTGGAAGGTCTAAGTTGGGGTTCATAAATGGAAGCATAGAAGTACCTGATGTTTCCTCACCAACCTATGAATCCTGGCTTAGTAAGGATCATTTGGTTATGTCATGGCTCCTAAATTCCATGGAACATAAATTAGCTGAAATATTCAGTTACTCGGAATCTGCATACCAACTATGGGGGACGGTCAAGAAAATATATGGCAGTCAAAACAATGTTGCACGAGTTTTTCAATTAAAGAAGGACATCTGAGATCTACAACAAGATGGCAAGCCTTTTGTACAACTCTTAGGAAGCATGAAAAGCATGTGGAATGAGTTGGAAATATATCATCCTCATACAACCGATGTAGCTCTGCTACGAAAAAGAGCGGAATAAGATAAGATATTTCAACTTTTGTCCAATCTCGATTCAACATATGAAGATATACGATGCCACATACTCATGAATACTGAACTTCCTTCCTTCACCAATGTATGTGCAAAAATTCAACGTGAAGAAGTAAGGAGGAAAGTCATGAACAAGGGTACAATGGCTAGTGCACCTAAGGCAAGAGCATATCTAACCAACGAGAGGAAGTACAAAGGAAAGCATCCAAACTTGAAGTGTCAACACTACAACTATATGAGCTATATTAAGGACACATGTTGGATTCTATATCCAGAATTAAAACCTAATTTTATAAAGGATAAGGGTTTACAAAAAGTGAATCGTACTACACACCGTGCATATCATGCTTTTGCCTCTACCTCTAATGGGTCTGATCCATTCAAGAACTTCACAACGAATCCATCTGAACTCATGAATGAGTTTATGTTGTATCTTCAAAGCAAGACATGAGGAGCTAGAATTGACTGTGTGGATAGCATAGAAAAAGGAAACTCGACAGCATTGCTAGGAAAATTTGCAAGTTTCTTGGCAGATATAAAACTCATACCATAAGAGAACATGCAAGGTATCATAAAAGCCTTTAGAACTGCTCTTAAAATAAATATGTTGCATGATTTTTGGATTGTAGATTCAGATGCCACAGATCATATGACAAACCATGTGTCAAAGTCTCATAAGTTTGAAAAATTAGCAAATCCTTCTCAAGTTTCAATTACAAATGGTAAGAATGTAAAGGTTTTAGGAAAGGAAAAAATAAAATTAATGTCAGATGAAATCGAGTTGGCGATTTTATATGTACCTTCCTTTCCCTTCCAACTTCTGTCTGTAGGAAAAATCACAAATATTTTGAATTGCTTAGCCATTTTTTCTCCTCACAATGTCATTTTTCAAGATTGTGCCACCAAAAAAGACAATTGGTGAAGAGTTTTACTTAGATGGTCTCTATTATATATCCAAAACAATCCCAGAGGGTTTCAAGCCAAATTTAACCCCATCCAAGATAATCAATTGTGGCATCAACATTTATTTCGCTTCATATACTCCACCTTAATTTTGTCAACTTTATTTCCAAACTTAGGAAATGATGCAATTGCATGTGAAACTTGCCACTTGTCTAAGGCCACTAGATTGCCTTTTAATTCTTCCTTGGCTAGGGCTAGTAAGTGTTTTGAACTAATTCATTCAGATGTATGGGGACCAACTAATGAATCTTTTGATGGTTATAAGTATTTTGTGATTTTTGTTGATGATTTTTTCTCGAGTCACATGGTTATATCTTTTAAAGTCTAAGAATGAAGTTATGGAAGTATTTAAAGACTTTCATAACCTTGTTAAAAATCATTTCTCTTCTAAAATTCAAACCTTAAGGTCTGACAATGGCACCGAATACATGTCTCATATCATGAAACAATATTTGAGCATTCATGGCATTATACATCAAACAAGTTGTGTTGGCACACCTCAACAAAATGGTGTAGCTGAACACAAAAATCGGGACTTACTTGAAAAAAACTAGAGCATTAATGCTACAAATGAATGTACCAAAGAGATTCTAGTCCCAAGGGGTTATGGTAGTTGCTTATATCATCAATAGATTACCCAGCTGAGTCTTGGATTTCAAGTCTCCCCTAGAGGTCATGAAAGGAAGGAAAATTAACCTCTCACACCTTAGAGTCTTTATTGTATCTATTTTGTACATATTCAATCTCATCATCGAGATAAATTGGATTCTAGAGCTGTTAAATGTATTTTTCTTGGTTATTCATCTACACAAAAGGGATATAAGTGTTATGATCCCCAACTTAGGAGATTAATTATGTCTAAAGATGTTCGATTTTATGAAACTAACCATTTTTTCAGCAAGTAAAATGAAATCACAAGTCAAGGGGATGACATCTTGGATGTGTTTCCATTACCAAGAATCAAACTTGAGGCTCCACAATAACAAGATCCCAGCCATGTCAACATTGATGCATCTCTCACTGAAAGTAACAATGAAGGGTCTTTTCTTAATGGTACACTGCATGAAGATGGTGATAATCAAGATGATCCTCACAATATGGTACAAGATGTGAATGAGTGAGAGATAGCTCCTCTTACTCCACGACGTAATCCAATTCGTGTTAGACAACCTCCCACAAGACTTCAAGACTTTGTCACCTACAAACCCACACATCCCATCTCAAATTATGGTGGTCGTATAAAGAGAGTGACACCGGTTCGTACGCGTTCCTCATAAGACTATATCGAGTTACGGTGAGCCTTAAAACTTTCGCGAGGCCCGATAGCGAGAGGTGTGGAAGGAAGCCATGCGAAGAACTTAAAGCCACTAGATCAATACAACACGTTGAGCATCACCAAACTTCGAAAGGCAAGAAAGTCGTGGGTTGCGAAATGGATTTATAAGCTCAAATTCAAGTCGGATGGAACAATTGAGAGGTATAAAGCAAGATTGGTGCAGGATTATTCGCCCAAACATTTGAGGTGGATTACAAAGAACACTGATGGAGAGTGCTGCGTACGTAGGCGTAACAAGGGTGGTCATTAATACCAAATGGACGCGAAGAATGCATTCTTGCATGGTGATCTCAAAGAAAGAAGTCTATATGAAATTGCCAACTCGGGCATCCTCGAAATGAACTGGATTTAGTGTGCAAATTGCACAAATCTATTTATGGTTTGAAGCAGTCCCATGAGCTTGGTATGCGAAGCTAAGCTCGGGTCTCACTAGTGTTGGTTTCAGCAATCTGGATTCTTCTACTATTTGTTGAGAGCTATGGGAAAATTGGTTGTGCTAATTTACGTAGATGATCGATAATTACAAGTGATATCTTGACGAGATTTTCAACCTCAAAGCTGATCCGCCAGACAAAGGTTTGTAATTAAAGACCTTGGCATATTGAAGTACTTTCTTGGTATAGAAATGGCAACCTTGCACAAGGGACTCTTTCTTAACCAAAGGAAATATGTCCTAGAATTTGCTTCAAGGAAGCTAACATGAGCGATGCTAAACCGCCATTACCACTCTCTTAATAAAGAAGCCTCAAGCCTAGCTTGAAGGCCGCGTCACTCACGGATATAAGTTATTAATGACCCGGTTGGTAAGTTGATCTACCTAACAATTACGGACCTTACATCACGTATTCTCGTAAGTATTGTGAGCGATTCATACACTCCCGACACTCGAGCATTTGACTCTTGTTAAAAGGATCTTACGTTACTTAAAAGGATCGGTGGGTCGTGGTATCATCGTGAAGAAGAATGACAACACACAAATCATGGGGTATTGTGATCTTTGATTGGGCGAGGAATGCAATCGATCGCAAGTCCACCACTGGCTACTGTACATTTGTCGGTGGAAACTTGGTCACATGGAAGAGTAAGAAGCAAACTATCATCGCCAAATCAAGTGTCGAAGCTGAGTATCGTGCAATGGTTTCAACTGTGTGTGAGTTGATATGGCTTAAAGGTCTTCTGTGTGATTTATGTGTTCCTACAACTCTTCCTATGTCTTTATTTTGTGAAAATCAGGCAGCCATGCATATATCATCAAACCCAGTGTTTCACGAGAGGACGAAACACATTGAAGTTGATTGTCATTACATTCGTGAACAAGTTCAATCACAGGTGATTCAGATACATTATACAAGAAGCTTCGACCAACTGGTTGACATCTTCATCAAGCCCTTGGCTTCTTATCAGTTTCAACGACTTTTGTCCAAGCTTGGATCCATAAACTTTCTGGATCCAGCTTGAGGGGGAGTATTGGATATTAGTCTTTAATTTAAGGAATAAAACAAGGACCTTAATTCAAAGAATAAAATAAAGAGTTTAATTCAATGAGTAAAATAAGGAATCCTTAATTTAAAGAATAATTGAAGGGATAAAATTTCCTTATAAATAGCTATACAATTGTAATGAAAATATGAAAAAAATAATATAAACTAAAAAGATCTTTTGTGTAGAGTTATTTCTTGTTTTTTTTTTCTATAAAGACATGATCATGAGAAAACATGGTGACTCCAATGTACTTTTGAGGGTTGATCCCTTGTGCTCTCTTCAAGTGAGAAAGTCAACGTCACAATTCGTGGTAATGGGGTCAGCATTTGCGCGACCGTCTCTAACTCTTCAGTTTTTGAAAGTGACTGTTGGTGTCTTGTAATTCACTTATTAAATAATCAACGAGTAGTTCTTAATTAGTACTAAAATATTGGAGCGATATTTTTGTTTTTAGGATTTGTATTAAAGTGTGAAAAAATATTTAATTATTTTTACATTTGATAACAATATTTAGTTGTATTTTACATTTGATAACTTTATGAATTCATGTTTTCTTTTGTATTTACATTTGATAGACCAAAAACTAGTGCTGCAGTTCCTGTTCGTCTGTGAATTGCTAATTGTTGTTTTCCATAGTTGAAACGAATTTTCATTTATTTTGTGAGTATCCGGTGTGAATTGTTGTTTTTATGAATTGATGTTTTATTTGTGTGATTTCTGCTCAGTTTTTGGCTCTGTTGCAACATGATTGTTTTTGGTTGGAATACACAAGGTAAATGGTCTGATTGCTACTATGATGAATGCATGGTTTGATGCTAAATAGTTTTATCATCCGTATGCTATGTTTTACTTGCTAGCTAGCTAGCTAATTAAGCAAGTAAATATAATTATATTTTTCTGTAACTTACATAATAAGATATTCGAAAGATAAAAATATTCGATCATTAGCAGATTATTATGTTATCAAAAACATTGTTGAACCATTTTTTAGCTTAAGTTTTAAGAAAAAAAAAACTAGTTAGATAGTTAGAGCTTTATAGATAGATACTATTATTTTAGAGACATCAATGAAAGTTTTTAGAGTAAAACAATTCTCATTGAACTTATGAAAAAAGTTAATTTAGTATGTAATTATAAGGTTTTATTTTATTCCCATGTCAAGAGTGTATTTTTGTTAGATTGACAAAATTAATTACATTATTATATAATAGAGATTAAAATAAATACTTAGGGATAGAATATTATACACTTCTCTTTGTCCGGCTTGGAATGTATTGGATCATAAGAGAATAATTTGAAATGTTTAAATTGATGGAAATATTAATTTATGTTTATAGTTTTTTTTTCATATATTTCTTATGAATATATATACAAGTTTTTATTTTTGTCAAAATATCGTGAATACTATAGATATTATCGCAAAATTGTCAACAAAATATCGACAAATATTATTTTTATATTTTTTAAATAATTTACTTTTAGATTTATCTATTGATAATTTTTTTATCTTTAATCAAAATATTATTTATTTAGTACAATATTTTATAATTATTTTCATATATATATATATATATATTATTTATATCTCATTTTTACATTTAATTTTCTTGTTTTATTTAGTTCATTTTTTTATAATTTAAATTCTATTATGTATTGTTGAGGTTTATTTATTTATAATAACATTAAAAATTTCAATCTAAATAATTATTTTAGATTTTAATTAATTATTATAAAATATTTTAATTAATTAGTTGACTTATTGATCAAATTAAATGTCATAACTTTTATAAATATATGTATTAAATAATAAATTAATTTTAAAATATAAGTAATTGATTGTTTTAATATTTTATAAAATTTTATAAATAAATTTGATCATTTTGATAGATTTTTTATAATTTTTTTAAAAATTTAATAGTTTTTGTTGAATTCAATATTTTTATAAAATTTTAATTTTAATATTTAGACAAATATTAAAAATTTAAACTTTGATCGAGACTTGAGGCTTGAAAGTTGACAGAAACATATGTGAATGGTCTCTCTATAAAAAGCCACACAACTACTTAATTCTAAGACCCAATGATATTAATCTCTCTATATACACCCACAAATATTTCCAGCAATAATACGTAACATCTTTTTCGGTAGCAGACGGATACTACACTATAAAAGAAGTCTCAATGGTAACAAATTTAAGGTAATTTATGAAGCATCTTTTTAAAGTCAAAACCGATCTTTAACTGCGCCTATCTTGCTATTGTCAATTTCTCTGATAAACTTACATGCCAGCACGGATAAAAATATTCATATAATAAAATATCATACTTTAAGTTTTACAAAATATCCACCATTTTTTAAAATTATTAAAATTGTAAAAACTATAGTTAATTTTTAGAAATTTTATATAATATTTTAGAAAATAAAAAAAATAATGATACAATTTAATTGATTTTTCATCTATATGTTACATTTAGGACCAAATTAGAAGCATATGATACCAATGCATTTGAGCAACTATTAATTTTTTCCTTCAAAAAAATATAATTTGAAATTATAATTAAGGTTAATGAAAAAAAAAATGAATAATACAAGTAAAAAAATTATATAATAACATACAATATTACATTTTGCATGAAAGAGAGAGACTGAGAAGAAAGATTATTCATTATTGTAACAAAATCTTGAAATTAAATATATTAAATTATTGAACATTTTTAATTTTTAATTAAAAAGTATCACATTTAAATGAATTTTAATTGATTAATAGTTATTGAAATAAATGTAAATATTTGAGAAAAAATAATATTATTTATTTTATATAAATTTAACCTGAATCTTCTTGATAAATTTCAATAACATTTCAAAAGAAATAATATTATTCTAATTAATAACTAGTTAGAAAACTAAAGTATATTTTCGTCAAAAATAACTAACATTTATTACATTTTATTCAAAAATATATATTTTTGACACGTTGAAATATAATGTGTATATGGTTTTTTTATAACTTAAAAAAAAAATTTAAATCAGATTAAAAGTAAAATTATATAAATAATTAATTCATATAAAAATGGGTTAGTAAATTTAAACTTTAAAATTATATTTTTATACTAAAATAAATTTTGAGAACATGTGTTTATAATATATAAAAGTTAGAATAAGAGTTAAATATTTAGAAGAAAAATTAAAATTAAAACTAATTAAACAAATTTAAATTTATACGTAAAAGGAAAGGTTTTAATATTGTAATCTTTCTTTCTAATGCACTTGTCCATTCTTTTAGTATTCGTGTTAAGTTTCAGTCCAGATAAACATTTATGTTATTTTCTTCTTGTTTGGGTATTTTAATTTGGATATTGGACTTTATAAATTAACCATAATATTTAATTATTTTCTGCATGTACTTCAAAAGAAAATATTGCATCTCTAGTTTCCTGCAAGAAGGAAAAAAAACACAATTATTTTGCTTAAATGTTTAACCCAAATTAATATGTTTTTGCATTTATAAATAAAATAAAATAAAACATGTTCGATTAATTAATTTATTATTATTTTTCTAAACATATTGTTGAAAATTAGTGTCAAAAACGTCAAGGTCAAAGGCCAAGTCCTAAAGGCTTTTATAAATAAAACAAGCTCTCTTAAAGTTGTATTGTTTCTTTCATATTTTCATTACAATTCTATAATTATATATAAGTAGATTTACTCCTTGAATTAAGGATTACTTGTTTTACTCCTTAAATGAAGGATTCTTTGTTTTACTCTTTGAATTAATCCTTAAATTAAGTATCACAACTCCTTGATTTATTCCTTGAATTAATGTTCTTAATTTACTCCTTAAATTAAGTTGTTGACACTCTTTAATTTACTCTTTAATTTTATCTGCAGTGAATATGCTTTTAGGTAAATGTAAATCCTTAAAATTTTAGGTAAATGTAAATCCTTAAAATTTAAGATGCACGAGTGGAGTGTACAAAATGCAAGGTGTAAGTAAGTGACACGAAGAGAGAGCATTAAATTGAAGCACCAAATAGTGGGTGAGTCTCAGCTTTATCTTTAATTTATTTAAACCACCAAAGTCCAACTCCCCAACTATCCTCCTCTCACCTATACTTCTTTAGTTTCACCTTGCATTTAATTGCTTGACATCATCGATTTTGTAATTACATTATTATTATTATTATTATTATTTGTTAACATCGTATATAAATTTTTTTTTTTTTATACTTCAATTTTTTTAAAAAAATTGAAAAATTATCAATAAAGTAAAATTTATAGTAGCATTTAAAAAATAATTTAAATAAATTATTAGAATGACAAATTCAAACGATATAAGCAAGGACGGATATATGATGTATATTAGAATTGCAAGTAAATCAATTGATTTGATTAAAAATATAATTTTACGTATAAAATTAATTTGTAATTTTTATAAAATATCGTACACCAACAAAATTTATTAATAATTATACAAAAAAAAATTATAAAAATTATTATTATAAGAAAATATTTTATCTTTTAATTATATTATTCAACATCATTTAATGTTAAAATCTGAGATTATTTTTCTCTTTTTGTTCATATTTTTAATTATATTGTGAAAATATCTCCACTAATATTATATAATAATATTCTTTTTTTATAACATAGTATAAGCGAAATCTCCTTCTTCCCAAGGGGTGGACCGCCGATGGAATACAACCTCATAGGATCCATCTGCAATTTTAATTTCTTCACTCTAAGAATTTAAAACTGATCATGAATGCGTTTAATTTCATGGATTGACAGTTGGAGAAAGGTCGAAAATAGAAAATAGAGTAAATCTAAGGATGTTATTTGTTATTTTTGAAATATACTATTTATTAATCACATTACATTTTCTATTTATCAAATATTATATTTTTCGAAGAAAAATTATTTTAGTTTTAAATTTAATCGGTCTGTAGTCATTACTTATTTTAATGATATAAATGATAAATAAATGGCCATGAACTCCAAACAACTATTTCAGCAATTAACTCTTCCTTACTTTTACTGTTTGTCTTGTATTATTAATTTAATGACATGGCATATTGACGGTGAGATCATCCTGAAACCTTAAAAAAAAAAACATTAATTTTGATTCTGATCGAGTAAAAGATGAGGTAATAAGCTGAAAAATTTGTTATCTACTATAATTATCTTAAAAAATAATATTTAATAATTACTCTTTAGTTATCTTAAAAATATAAAAACTTAATATTATCTTTACATATTTAAAAGAATAATTTAGTAAATAATAATTAATAAATATTTATAAATAATAAATAAATATCTACTATGGATAATTAATTATATATAATAACTTAATTTTAATATAAGTTATTAGATTTATTTTTTCTTATATATATAATCATATATTCATAACATAATATCATATATTAGAACTAATATCAACTATCAAACATTTCACAATTGAGAATTATATCAAATAATTTTCTTTTCATATAATTACTAGATATAGACTATATATTCTCTATTCTACATATTACAGTTACTTACTTAAAGATTGTAGTGTCGAAGACCACCACTCTACAAGATAATTTAAGATCCTCACAGTTTATTGTTCATCTTACAAATTCTATAGAAAATAGTTCTATCTAATGTTGATAAAAATAGTATCAATATTTGGTGTCGTATGTGGAAAAGATGTATGTTCTATTTGACTTAAAAAATACAAAATTGTAATATTCTCAAAAAAGTTCTCAAAGTCCTTGATTAACTAAGAAATAAAAGAATTATATATATAAAAAGAGAGATTTGAAAAAAGATAGACAATAGATTTTAGCAATAGTGCTTTCCGAAAAGAGAATACCAAAATCTTATAACCTTATATTTTTCATCTTTCCCAAACTTACAAAAATCCATAGACCAGATAGTTGGCTCTATCTCTCAAACTCTTAAAACTAGTTAGGAGGTCCAACCAATTGGCCATCCTTCTAGCTCCATTGTAGCCTACCAAAAATATAGGTGCCATACACGAACATACTTGCCTAAAATAGGCCAAGCAGGCCAAAAAAGTAAGGCAAGCTTGAACTCAAGCCCACTTGAACGTGATAGAAAATACACTTTAGACCATCTTGGAGTGTTTATTGGGACCACAATTTTCAGGACCAATTATAGTCCCAAAAGATATTCTCGAGGCATCTTCTAATGCTCAAAGCGCTCAAGGCGAGACCCACAATCATCCTGAGCTTGGTTGGCAAGTTGATTTCCTATATCAGGATCCTAGTCTCATGATTGGCCACACTATATCTATTCATCATATCCATTCAGCCTTTAACACTAGACCAATATCACATCGACCGTCCATATTGGAAAGTTTGAGACTAACCCAAGAGGTTCATGTGCATTGCAACCTACACGACCATCTTGCGGCACGCCGACAAAGACACTCTGTCTAAGCCAACCATGTTACAACCTTAATAGAAAATGACCGCCTATAGGTCTAGGATGAAGTACCAACTATTCCTCGGGTCAAAATCGACAGATTTGTTGAATAATTACAAGAGGTCCAATAGAGGTTGAATTGAGGTAAACTCCCAAACTTAGAAGTCTCTATTGAGTCCCTATTCACCCCAAAAATTATGGCCATCCAACTTTCTGATAATTTCAAATTACCTAACGTAGGTACATATGATGGCATTAAAGATCCCTTAGAACATCTAAAAAATTTCAATGGTTGGATAAATCTTTATACCTATAGTGATGTCGTGAGTTATCAGGCCTTCCATCTCACTTTTCTAGATAAGGCCAGAGCTTGGTATCGAACTTTGAAGCCCAACACTATTAGTTCTTTCACAAAATTTAGGAAACAGTTCTTATCTCACTTCTTAGCCAAGATAAGAAGACCAAAGATATTGGTACACCTGGTGACCCTACAATAGGGAAAAGATGAGTTATTAAATGATTTCTTTAATAGATTTAATATAAAAAATACAACTAGTAGATTTCTTATATTCTATCGTTATCACAACTTTACATCAAGCTCTATGCTAAGGACCCCTATGGAGAGACTTGGTATACAATCTACCAAAAAAATATTTAGAGGCTTTTCAATTGATTATTACTTATATTAATATGAATGAAATGATCTCCACTAGAAAAAATCAAGAGCCTCATTGGAAAAAACTACTAGAACATAAGTACAAGGGAGAGATGAATCCCCAAGTGACAACAAAAAGTACAGGCCAAACCAAAGAAATGATAGAAAAAATGTGGATAAAAATCCCATCTATCTTAGAAAGAATTTCAAAAGTTACAATTATATCAGGGCAACAAGATATGTTGTTCTAAGTTACGGTTTTTTCGTACAGTGGCCCAAGAAAATGAAAAATCTTGACTAAGATAAGTCTCAGTATTGTAGGTTGCATAAAGATACCAACTACTTGATTGAAAATTGCCAAAAAGTTAAAGATGAAAATGATTATCTAGTCAGGAAAGGATACTTGGATGAATTTATTCACAATCAAAGGTCACAACAACCACAACCATAATAGCAATGGCAACAACAATAGTCACGACCATAATAACTATAGTCACCATGATTGGCCTCTCTATCTAGAGAAAGAAATGAACCTCAAGGACAAGATGTTTCGTGAGGTTAGAGTTATTATAGGAGGACCCATTGGGGGTAGTTAACACCGTCTGTAAGGCACTTATTCGTGATGTAATCTTAGGACTATAAATTTTAGAGGTTACGTGTAGCAAAAGATCCTAAACTTATAGGCCTATACATAACATTTTTTAAAAGAGAAGCCCGTAGGTTGATCCACCCTCATGTAGATGCTTTAGTAATCACCCCTAGGTGACTAAAATCACTTTGCATCGAATTCTAATAGATACTGATAGTTCAATCGATTTCCTATTCTTTAAGGCATGAAAGCATATGAAACTTCCCATCCTCTCAAGCCAACAACTACTCCCTTTGTATGATTTTATAGACTAGCACTTATCCCAAAAGCTAATGTAACTGTCCCAGTCATAATTGGGTAGGGCATCAATACAAGAACAATTATGGTGGACTTTCTTGTTATGGATTGCCAATCATCTTATAATTGTATCATAGGCAAGCCTTTTTTTATATAGAACTAAGACTATAGATTCAACATACCATCTTTTCCTAAAGTTTTCAACAAATATGAGAACAAGAGTAGTACTTGGAGAGCAAAAGGTAGCCAAATAATGCTACACCACAGGAATCCGAATGGGCCATGAATAAAAATGCAACCAGGAATAAAAATACGACTAGGTTAGAATTAGAAAGTACTCACCTTACTAAATTTGTTTTTTACTTAACCTTTTCAATTTTCATTATTTTGAAACTTAGTAAAATAAAAAAACCTTAGATGTTTAAAGAGTAGGCTTGAGCCACATGAGCTTGAAAAAGTCCAAAGCTCTTAGTGTAATGCACCCAACTAGGGCTTATACTCATATCACTAGTAATGAATAAGAAGAAACCCTACAAGTGAGTACTGCGTCTTAGGGCCTAGACCACCAAACAAACTATAAAAGTTGGGTATGACTAAGTAACCTTGAAGGACGCACCTTACTTCCAGGCAGTGCCAATCAGATCCAAGATTACACAAAGAATAACTTAACTTGGTTTAATGGTCACTTAATCGACCTTAAACCTTGAAAAGTGGGTCATGGATTGAGAGCCGCACTACCTTGACACTAAGTAGCCCTTAATATCTCATCAGGAATGTACCTTTACCATGAGTAGTGAATAAGAAAAAACCCTACAGATAGGCCTAAGTAACCTCCGAACTTAGAAATTTTAGAACCCTCAGTGCACCACAGGTGAGTACTGCACCGTAAGGTCAAGACTATCAGAAAATCAACGGAATTTGAATGTGTTTAGTTACCTTGAAGGACAAACCTTGATCACAAGTAATGCCATCTAGGTCAAAGCTAATGTGAAGAAGCATCCCAGCCTATGAGTCCCATGCTCAAACATCTAAACTACTACATGGTGGAACTGATTGCAATAAAAGCCTCAATATCTAATAAGGGTATATACACTTGCCAAGACAATGAATAAAAGGTATCCCAACACGTTAGCTTTGCATCTTTAAGGCCAAACCATAGAATTGTTTTAAGAAGATCGACATGTTATCCATATAGTCTAGTCTACAACTAATACCAAGAATAGCTTACCATGTTTCCTATCACCCTAGAGTTAGCCATAGACCTTAAAAAAGAGCCATTTCTTATAAGTCACACCACCTCAGGTCCAAGAGGAACTATATTTAAATTCGTGCATTATATGGTCTATAAGGCTTCAATGAGAAAGATAATAAGTCTCCAATAAAGCGGTAAATAAAAATTTCTTAAGTTGAGAACTTTCTTATGCTTGGACCATTTGAACAAGTTCAAGTACTTCAAGCAAAGGGTTGATAGATCGAGGGGCTTAACTAAGAAACACTTGGATCAACAAACCACCCACAACTTATAAAAATTTCAAACAAACACAACAAGGCTTGAATAGAAAAGTAAGGCCACAAATACAAGTTAAACATCACCTAAACTTCAAAGCCATCGATCTCCCAACAGAGCCAACATGTGGTCCAAAGATTGAACTACCATCCATCCAGATAGGCCAAGACCAGGAGGTACGACCAACCAAGAACCGATTGGTCAACTAAGAGGGAGGCTGGACAAGAGTCTGACCGACTAGGAAGTGGTCGACCTTAAGTGTCACTATTGGCTAGGAAGTGACAGCCAGCAGTAATACTGTCACCCAGGAAGTATCCGACCAAAAATGTCACCTTCAATCATGAGTGTGGCTGGTTAACCAAGGTGTGGATGATTAGGGAAAGGTTCTATACTCATCATTCCAACTAAATTGGGTTAAGCCATGATTGAGAAATAATTTCCCATCTCCTCGTACCTTGGGTCTGTAATCTGTATTTCATTTTACACCAGTGCATCCACCCATACTCACTTGTGAACTCAAAGGTACACGGCCTCCAAAGATATAGGGTGATAGATGGGTCCAAAAATAATGTTACAAGTACGAATAAGATCATTTGTATAAAGTAAAACAAGGCCAAAGCCACGAAGCCCTGACCATCATCTTTTTAGGTAATTCCATAATATATGTCCTCCTAGGGAACATACACCAATTAGGGCACCTCAACGCATCCTTCCTTATCAAGTACTTTGTTAAAAGCTCAAACACTTATTTACATCTTGGAAAAAGTCCTAGAATAAATCAAGGGTATAGTTTATTAAAGTATACCTAGATATTGGTCCAACTAGAACTTAAGATGATCAAGATGTTATCCCTACCTTTTTGACTTCCTAAAGTTGTCCAGCCTTCTATATATCCCTATAACTTCAGTCTAATGAGAAATAGGAGTAAATGAGTTGAGAAAAGGGTTACGAAGAAGAGTCTAAGTGTTAGAAAGTGAGGGCATTTACGAGAACAATATCAAAGATCCCCACACTTATGTAAATCCTTTTGGATTTAAGGAAGTTATCTTATTGATGGATCCTAATAGAATCTTAGAATTATCTTCATAGATATAGCCAAAAAAGATTGCATTGACCAGAAGGACCAGACCTATCAATTGATCTTGACCTTTTGAGTAGAACATCACCAGTTGAAGGACTACTAGCCATGAATGGGCTAGCCAGAAATGGGCCAACTAGAATGTCACAACCTAGGATGTCATCGGCCAAGATGTTACCGGCCAACATGTCTTCTGTCAAGACCTAGTTGGCCCAAACTTTGGTAGTTAGGAACTGGTTGGCCAGAACTTCGCTAGCCAAAAATTTAGTGGCCAACACATCGTTGCCTAGGACTTGGTTGGCTAGAACCTAATTGGTAAGAACTTTGGTAAATCAGACATGGTTGGCCAAAACTTTGATGGCAAGGACTTGGTTGGCTATAACTTCAATGGCTTGTACTTGGTTAGCCAAAACGTTTTTGGCTAGGACTCGATTGGACAAAACTTCATCTATCAAGACTCGATTAGTCATAACTTTTTCTATTAAGACTTTGTTGGCTAAGATTGTGCTACCTAGGGGCTTTTAGATAAAATTTGTCATCCAAAAGATCACTAGTCTAATCATCATCCTTTAGTTATCTTAAACAGATAAAGGCTCAAATATTATCATTATCTACTTAAAAGGATAATCTCCTAGATAATAAAGGACAGATTTCTATAGATAATAAATATCTATAGACAATGTATTTCTACAATAAATAATTATCTATAACATAACAACATCTTAATCCTAATCAAATAGGGATAAACTATCAGATTTATTTTTTCTCATATATACATAACATAATATTATATCTTAGAATTGATATCAAATATCATACAACTCATAACAGAGAATCATAGTTAATCACTTTTTTCTTCTTCATATAATTGCTAAACCGAGGCTAATATCTCTCTTACCCTATATCTTACAGTTACAGACTTAAGAATCATAGGGTCGAAGATTACCCTCCCAAGGTAGTCCAAGATCCTAACAATTTGTTCATCATGTAGATTTTACGAAGAACAATTTTACTTGATGTTGATAAAAACGTTATCAACACATTCTTTAAAACTATTTCTGGTATAAAGTATAATTTAATAATTATCAATTTAATGAGTGTTTGATCAATTCATTTGTAATCATATCATATTTTGTTGAATGCTCATGTAATAAATACATTTTTATGAATACATTATTTTATATAATGTAATTATTTTTATTATATTAAGAATGTCAATTTATACAATTAGTATTATCATTTAATAAGTACTTGATCAATTCGCTTATAAGCATATCATATTTTCATCGAACTAATAATTTTTATGTCTATGTCATATAATATATTTTATGCATTTTTATTAGTTTTTTATGCCAATAAATATCAAAATATGCATATAATAAATACATCTTTTATGAATAGTTTTTTATAATATAATTATTTTTTCTTAAATTAAGGATGATAATTCATATAGTTAATAATTATCTATTTAATGTGCATTCGATCAATTCACTTATGATTTAATCATATTTTTGTTGAATATTAGTATAATAAATTCATTTTTATGAATAATTATTTTATATAATGTAATTATTTTTACTACATTAAATGTAATAATTTATATAATTAATGATTATTAATTTAATAAGTGTTCGATTAATTTATTTATGAATATTTTGATATTTATTGGTGTAAAAAAATACATTTTTAATATCTTTTTTCACTTACATCAATAAATATTAAAATATACGTAGAATAAACATATTTTTTATGAATGATTATTTTGTAAAAGTCAAATGTTTTTATTATATTTAAGTTGATAATTCAAACAGTTCATGATTGCACACTTAATATGTTCGATCAAATCACTTATGAGTATATCATATTTTTTACACCAATAAATACCAAAAATGTCTATATAATAAATGTTTTTTTTTTTACTTTTTGTTAGTTTTTTATAGCAATAAATACCAAAATATCGATATAATAAATACATTTTTTATAAATAGTTATTTTTGTATAAGGTAATTATTTTTATTACAATAAGGGTGGAAATTCATATAATTTATAATTACTCGTTTAACGAGTGTTTAATCAATTCAAATATGAGCACATATATTTTATTAGAACTAATAATTTTCATGTCGAGATCATATCATATATCATATCAATTAAAAAATAATAGTTAGCTAATATAAATTATTATTTTTTAAAAATACTTATTAATTTCAATAAAATCATGCCTATGATTCATATAGATTTAATTTCTTAGATAGTAAAAATGTTAATCGAATAAATTCATATCTTGTTCTATTATATTTAATTATTTATTAAATAAAATTATACAATTATTATCTTGATAAATCATAGATATTTATATTATATTTAAATTAATTGCTAATAGAATAGTTTTATTACATATTTATTTATAATTAAAGTAATAAATAAATAAATTATTTTTTAAGAGTAATTTTGTAAATTAATTTATAAAATATTTTAACATTAATTTTTCAATTATAACGAAAGTATCATAAAAATTTATATCTAAAGACATACTTTTTTTCTTTTAATTTTATAAAATAAAAAATTCAAAATAATAAAAATTATTACTTGATAACTAATATTATTAAATATTTATGAAATTTAAATCAACATATTTATACATATCCAAAATTAATCTTATTAAAAAAAATTATATATCTTTACTTGAATTATCCTTATGATTTGTTGAAAATTATAAATGAATTATCTAACCACAACTCATTCGTATTCTGATATGTTCTTGTGTCATCTACTATATCATAATTACGGGATTCAGATCTCAGTAGTACATATCAGCCTCCATATTAAGTTAAATATTATATAATATTATTCTTAAAATAAATTTTATTAGTACTAACAAAAATATTTATTTATAATAAAAATATAATTTTAATAATAGTCATCTATCATATTTTAGGTGTATTTATATATTTTTATATTTAGTCATCTATCATAATTATTTTAGGTGTATTTATATTTTTTATATCTTGTCATCTATAATAATTATTTTAAAATTAATTTTTAAATGATATTAACGTATATTAAAATTTAAATAAAAATAAGAATGGAAAAATAACTTAAATTCATGCAGGACTACCATTCCTCCAAGTCAAAAAGGATTGATAGATATAACATCAGCAATATCATATCAATCGTTCCAACACCTCCGAACTCCAAAAAGATAATCCACAAAGAGAGCCAACATGGTCAACATATCGTTAAATAATCCAGTAACTAATTAATAAATATCACATCCAAATAATAATAATAATAATAATAATAATAATAATAATAATAATAATAATAATAATAATAATTATTATTATTATTATTTTGGTGGGCTTCAACTCTTGCATTTAAATGAACCATCTAACTCCAAACTATTCCCCCTTATTATTATTCTTATTCTTATTCTTATTCAACTTCAAACCCCTTAAATTTACAGCCTTTCAACTTGTTGCTTAGACACTTCATAGTTCATATACATATTATATCCATTAAAAGCTACTAGCTTACATTTTCTTTCATTTGCTCTTTAATTTTCAACACCTTCTCTTTTTGGGTCATAATTTTGGTAAGGCCAAAACTAAAATGGCACGGGCGCCGGAACAACAATTTCCTGGCAACGGAAACACGAGTAGTCCAAAGAAGAGGAAGGAAGAAGAGATAAAGAAGCAGTTAAAAGTATCACTGCTTAAACTATTTTCATTTGCTGATTTTTACGACTATGTGTTAATGGCAATCGGATCGGTTGGAGCTATTGTTCATGGAGCTTCAGTACCTGTGTTTTTCATTTTCTTTGGAAAATTGATAAATGTTGTAGGAATGGCTTATTTCTTCCCCAAAGAAGCTTCTCATAAAGTCGCTAAGGTATGTAACTTCATTTGTAATTAAGTGAGTAAGAGTATGCATGCATTAATATGTAATATTTTAAACATCCTATTGTAATAATAAGGACGTCGACTATGAACTTTTTTTTTTTTTTTTTGCAGTACTCATTAGATTTTGTATATCTCAGCATAGCTATACTGTTTTCATCATGGACAGGTATGGGATTTTTTTTATTATTATAATAAAATTATTATTATTATTATTATTATTATTATTATTATTATTAGGATCTGAACGCGAATATTATTAATTAATTAATTAAATAAATTTATATTTTGGTTGATTGATAAATGGAAAAATTGTAAACAAACAGAGGTGGCATGTTGGATGCATACTGGGGAAAGGCAAGCGGCGAAGATGAGGATGGCATATTTGAGGGCGATGTTAAATCAAGATATAAGCCTTTTTGATACTGAAGCTTCCACTGGAGAGGTTATTTCTGCTATTACTAGTGATATTATTGTTGTCCAAGATGCCCTTTCCGAGAAGGTAACTTATTATTATTATTATTATTATTATTATTATTACCAGTTAATTACTAATACTTACCAATAAATTGAGTTTTACTATCCTTATATGTTTTTTTAACTATGGGGTTTGAAAATTTGGCATTCGCATTTTTTCATGTTAAGGATGCCAAATTCATGAGTTTAATTGTTAAATTTGGGATAAAAGAGCCAACACTTATGCTCTGCTCTATTTAATGTGCTTTAAAGTTTGGTTTTAAAATTTCCAACCAAATTGATCGACATTAAATAAAGGTTGAAGAAGGCGACCCTTTAGCCAATAAGGGCACATCTCAAGAGTTTAATAGAGTAAATGCAAATAAAGCAACTTGCATTTATAGCACTTGTTGGGTGCATGTGCATCAGCGGTATGTATCGGTTTGGCTTTAATTTTCCAGCTGGATGCCTCAGTTTTTCAATTCAATTGTTACTTGTTATTTCTATATTATACTCATCATCATCGATCATATTGTAATTTTTATACACGGTGTTTTAATATTTACTTTTTTTTTTCAAAGAAATAGTTACCAGTTAATCTTAAATTCTTTACTGTAGATAAATTATTCAATTATTTTAAGTAACTTCATTTTTATTTGTAAGTAAAAAATTGAAAATAAATAAATAAATATTTTTTTCTTAAATAATTAAAATATATTAAGAGAGATTATACTATACAATTAAATCTATTAAATTTCATTGATTAGAGATACTATATTATATTATCACATCCTCTAATAATAGTAACGAATAATTTCTTTTTCTATATTTCCATGTTGAGACACAATCTAGATGACTGAGTGCTTCAAATTTTGAAAACAACTTTGCAATTGCCTATCTTAGCTTGCTTTTATTTTAATCATTTTGAAAATGAAATATGCAAATTGTTCAATGAAATGAAGAACCAAGTACAGATTGCAAATGTGAGCACATGCCATATTTTCATGTTTATGTTCCAACGTTAACACGAAACAAAATATGGACTGAACAGATCCAAAAAGGTAGTGAGGTTGATGGTACATTTTTATAGCAAATTAACAGTTGTCATATGATAAAATGAATGAAAAGGGAAACAAGTAAATTGGTAATGCTCTGAGATTAATGGAGGTGGTGGGTGGGAATCGTGCAGGTGGGGAACTTTATGCACTACATGAGCAGATTTTTGGTAGGATTCATAATTGGGTTTGCAAGGGTTTGGCAGATAAGTTTGGTGACGCTTTCAATAGTCCCATTAATTGCACTTGCTGGGGGTGTCTATGCCTTTATTGCTACTGGTCTCATTGCTAGGGTTCGAAAGTCTTATGTTAAAGCTGGTGAGATCGCTGAAGAGGTCGGTTCTCTCTCTGTGACCAACCCTAGCTCAGTAATATTTTTAGACTTAATATTATAGACCTTTAATTGCATTTTTGTTTAGGTAATTGCAAATGTGAGAACAGTACAAGCATTTGCAGGAGAAGAAAGAGCAGTAAGACAATACAAATCAGCTCTGACAAATACATACAGATATGGAAGAAAAGCAGGACTTGCCAAGGGATTGGGGCTAGGCTTCATGCATTGTACTCTTTTCCTTTCATGGTCATTGCTTGTCTGGTTCACTAGCATTGTTGTTCACAAGTCCATTGCAAATGGTGGAGACTCTTTCACTACCATGCTCAATGTTGTTATTGCTGGACTGTAAGTTCATATATTACTTTTTTGTGTGTTTCCTTTGAAATTAAATCAAGTTCATTTTATGGCTTTTAATTGCCGTTTTTCATCACAAGTGGCATTTACAAAAGTAAAACATTTTTTAATGATTAATTTCAGGTCACTAGGACAGGCAGCCTTAGACATTTCTGCTTTTGTTCGGGCAAAAGCAGCTGCATATCCAATATTTGAGATGATAGAAAGGAACACAACAAGTAAAGCCAATGCTAAGATAGGAAGGAAGCTGTTCAAACTAGATGGACACATACAATTCAAAAATGTGTCTTTCAGTTACCCATCGCGTCCAGATGTAACGATTTTCAATAAGCTTTCTCTTGACATCCCTTCAGGAAAGATTGTTGCACTTGTCGGAGGGAGTGGATCTGGAAAAAGCACAGTCATATCTTTAATAGAACGATTTTATGAACCTCTCTCCGGAGAGATACTAATAGATGGGGTAAATATCAAAGAGCTTGATCTCAACTGGCTCAGGCAACAAATTGGATTAGTTAACCAAGAACCTGCCCTTTTTGCAACAAGTATTAGGGAGAACATTCTTTATGGAAAAGATGATGCCACACTTGATGAGATCACTTGTGCAGCCAAACTTTCAGAGGCTTTAGGTTTCATAAACAATCTCCCTGAAAGATTTGAAACTCAGGTATATATATGCTTCCATATTGCAAGATTTAACTAGTTATAATTGTAATTTGTAATTGTCTTGAAAATGATAAGAAATGACCTAGGAATAGCCTGAGACCTTGAACTTGAGAAAAAGGAAAATAACTTCTTCAAAAATGGACTTGGGACCAGTTTGCTAATGTCAAAAGGAAAAAAAATATGTTATTGTCTTGGTGTTCGTAGTTATTGATGACTTAAGTTATTGGAGTGTTACATTCAAATGAAATTTCCTAGGTTGGTGAGAGAGGGATACAACTATCGGGAGGACAAAAACAAAGGATTGCAATATCAAGAGCAATAGTGAAGAATCCATCAATTCTTTTACTGGATGAAGCAACAAGTGCATTAGATGCCGAGTCTGAAAAGAGTGTGCAGGAAGCTCTAGATCGTGCCATGGTGGGACGAACAACTGTTGTGATTGCGCATCGTCTTTCTACCATTAGAAATGCAGATATAATTGCTGTTGTTCAGGAGGGGAAGATAGTTGAAACTGGAAGCCATGAAGAGCTGATTTCAAATCCAAACAGTATCTATGCCTCTCTTGTTCAACTTCAAGAATCAGCATCCACCGGTCATGGTTTGGGAGGCCCTCCAAGGTACTTCATTTACACACAAACCAAAGTCAGGTGAATTTAATTATTACAAGGATGAAGTATTTGGTGTTAATATTCATGTATTTTTGTTCTGCAGCATGAAGTTCTCGCGAGAATTGTCCCGAACCACAACGAGTTTTGGTGCTAGTTTTCGTTCTGATAAAGAATCTCTTAGTCGTATTGGTGTTGATGGGATGGAGACAGTAAAACCAAAACAAATTTCAGCAAAAAGGCTGTATTCGATGGTAGGACCAGATTGGAAATATGGGGTGGTTGGAACAATTGGTGCTTTTATTGCTGGAGCTCAAATGCCCCTTTTTGCTCTTGGCATCTCTCATGCTCTTGTGTCATACTATATGGACTGGGAAACAACAAAACATGAGGTGAAAAAGATTGCTTTCCTATTTAGTGGTTCTGC
The DNA here is from genome assembly GCA_033030585.1 of Hippophae rhamnoides. Classification (NCBI taxonomy): domain Eukaryota; kingdom Viridiplantae; phylum Streptophyta; class Magnoliopsida; order Rosales; family Elaeagnaceae; genus Hippophae; species Hippophae rhamnoides. Next base: position 53,832,145 of record CM065428.1, on the reverse strand, counting down.
GGTTTTAACTGTCATTGTTCATGCAATAGAGCATCTTTGTTTTGGAACTATGGGAGAGAGACTCACTCTCCGTGTCAGAGAAAGGATGTTCTCTGGTATGTTTCACTCATAATTAGTACTTCTAGTTCTACTAATTCTATGTTCTATCTTTTATGTTACATTGAAGTAAAATTGTATGCCTTTACTTGATTTTACTTATAAATTGTATTTTGATGCGACTATTTGACCTTTTGCTACTTGGAATGTTGGTTTTAGACTTGTAACGTGGAAAGATTTTCTCTCCTTTTACCTTTACCAATATCTAGTACATTTTTGCAGCCATTTTGAGGAATGAGATTGGATGGTTTGATGACATAAACAACACCAGTTCAATGCTTGCCTCACGCCTAGAAAGCGATGCAACTTTGCTAAGAACCATTGTCGTTGATCGCTCTTCGATTCTTTTACAGAATGTAGGCCTGGTTGTAGCTTCATTCATAATAGCCTTCATTTTGAATTGGAGGATCACGCTTGTTGTCTTGGCCACGTTTCCATTGATCATTAGTGGTCACATCAGTGAGGTTTTGCACAACCGCTTTTCGTAGCTTTAGATTTGATAAACAACTTTGTAGCATGCAAATGATATAAATACTTTCGATTGCTTTCAGAAACTCTTCATGCAAATGATATAAATACTTTCAATTGCTTTCAGAAACTCTTCATGCAAGGCTATGGCGGCAACTTGAGCAAAGCCTATCTTAAAGCTAACATGCTAGCCGGTGAGGCTGTGAGTAACATGCGCACTGTTGCTGCTTTTTGTGCTGAAGATAAGATTCTTGACCTTTATTCTAGAGAACTTGTTGAGCCTTCCAGACGTTCATTTACTCGTGGTCAGATTGCTGGAGCTTTCTACGGGATTTCACAGTTCTTCATCTTTTCGTCATATGGGCTGGCCTTGTGGTGTGTAGCTATGACCGGATTTTATTTTTGTCCATTTCATTGCAGACATTATTTCAGTTGAATTCAAAATCCTAAACTTTAGTAAATTCATTAGTAATCATTATGCTTGTTCAGGTATGGATCTGTTCTGATGGGAAAAGAGCTTGCTTCTTTCAAATCTGTTATGAAATCATTTATGGTTTTAATAGTGACAGCATTAGCCATGGGTGAGACATTGGCATTAGCTCCTGATCTATTGAAAGGCAATCAGATGGTTGCATCAGTATTTGAGGTTTTAGACAGAAAGACAGAGGTACTTGGAGATATAGGAGAAGAGTTAAAAGCAGTAGAGGGAATAATTGAGCTTAAGGGTGTTCATTTTAGCTACCCTTCTAGGCCAGACATTGTCATTTTCAAAGACTTCAACTTAAAAGTTCATTCAGGGAAGAGTATAGCATTAGTAGGACAGAGTGGCTCTGGAAAAAGCTCTGTGATTTCTCTAATACTCAGGTTTTATGATCCTAGTGCCGGGAAAGTCATGATTGATGGTAAGCATTTTCCACATATCTATGTAATTTTCTTTTGAAGAACTAACCCTAGAGGCAGGGTTTTCACATTTCCTTCTTCTTTTTAGACCTTTAGAAGATCTCTCAGGCTTAAAAAGTACATTTTCTGCTTCTGTCTTCTTGGCAGAAGCAAAAATTATGTGTGTCTCTGAAATAACCTTCTCCTCAAATTGCTTTTGACCAAAATCTCTTCTAATAGAAACACAAGCGAACAGAGACTTTATGGTTCTCATGTTCCAACTATGTACTATAAAAATAATTTTTTTATAACAGTTGAAGCAGGCTGATCTGACAATTATATTCACAAACTTGTTTCAGGGAAAGACATAAAGAAGCTCAAAATTAAGTCACTTAGAAAACACATTGGCTTGGTTCAACAAGAACCAGCACTTTTTGCAACAACAATTTACGAAAACATCATGTATGGAAAAGAAGGAGCTTCTGAAGGAGAGGTAATTGAAGCAGCTAAGCTTGCCAATGCTCATAATTTTATAAGTGCACTACCCGAGGGCTACTCAACCAAAGTCGGAGAACGAGGTGTGCAACTATCTGGTGGACAAAGACAAAGAGTTGCAATTGCTAGAGCTGTTCTAAAGAACATTGAGATATTGTTATTAGATGAGGCCACAAGTGCTCTAGATGTTGAGTCAGAGCGCATTGTACAACAAGCTCTAGACAGATTGATGAAGAATCGAACAACGGTAATGGTTGCTCATAGGTTATCTACAATTAAAAATGCAGATGAAATTTCAGTTCTACAAGATGGTAAGATAATAGAGCAAGGGACTCATTCAACTCTTATAGAAAACAGAAATGGAGCTTATTTCAAGTTGATAAACATTCAGCAACAATTACAACAATAAAAAGATGTAACGGCATACACTATCCGAATTATTTATGAAGGGACTTTGTTGTAGCTTTGTAATTTATTTATTTCTTCCCCCTTCTCCCTCATCAGAGATATATATATTGACTTGTGAAAGTGAGATTGTATCTTTCAGAAAATAATAATACATGTTTAACAATGTTGTACAAATATGATATAATTTTTCATGGGGTTGATAGCTTTACACTTATTCTTATTTTTGTTATGATATCATTTTTCACAAGTTTGCTATCTTTGTAGTACCACAATTCAATTTTTGGTAACTTTTTTACCCATATTGTTCGGGTGTTACTTCAGTGTTACTCCGATATAAAAATAGGTGTCAATTGAATGCAATTTTTTCAATTTAATGTGAAGTTGCATGCAGTGGTACTCCGATATAAAAATAGGTGTCAATTGAATGCAATTTTTTCAATTTAATGTGAAGTTGCATGAAATTGGTATCGATTTGTTATTTAAAGCATGGTAAACCTCAATTTAATGAGAAAATTGTATCAAATTTATATATATTTTTAAGTGGGAGTATCATTGAGGTGTTGTTTGAATAATAAAGGTAAAAAGTGGTACATAAAGTTGAATTGTGTTACTATTAAGATATTGTATCCTCTTTTGATCTATATTTTCAATTGAGATACATGAAATACTTATATTTAAATTATTGAGATATATTTTGATCAATTTTAATAATAGTACTTTTGAGCTATCTCAATTTATTGAGATTATTATTGAAATTAATCAAAATGTGTACCATTTATTTAAATAAGAATATTTCATGTGTTTGAATTGAAAATAAATATAAAAAATAATAGCTTAATAATAAATAATAGGGATAGTCAAAAGTTACCTATTAGTTTTTAAACTCTACTTATTATTAGTATCATATGTGTTGGGAAAATTGGGTATATTTTCCCTATTCTAAGTAGTTACTATTCACTTATGATTTAAATGAATAGAACTCAAACTAACCCGACAAAATAATGCTATTGGAAATATAATGCTAAAATAAACTAAAACAGATATTGAAACAGAAATATTAAAGCGAGGAAAAATAATAACACCGAGAAATTTAACGAGGTTCGGTATAAATGTTAGCTAGGTCACCGGGCGTCGTTGACCACTTCCACTATCTCCAAATGAATGAACTTCAAAATTACAACTAATTGGGCAAAATTGAGCTAATCAATTACCCTTTCAAAAGAGAGGAAGATTTACAAATTTTGGGATGTTTACAAATGGTGGAGGAGGGCGTTATTTATAGCCCACGAATCCAACACCCATCTTCATTCCTAACCAATGTGGGACTTTTCTAATTTTCTCACTAAGGGAGCAATATATAACAAATCTCCACCTTAGCGACTTAGTGGTTTTAAATGATTTCTTCAATTGCTAGATCAGACGCCAACGCCAATTGATTTGTAGGATGTTAATCAAGTCCAGGACAATGTTTGAACTTGATTCTTTGTTACCACCTCGTCATCATACATCTGCGGGATTCTCTGTCGTACTAATCTTACGAACTAGTACTCCACCTTCTTCAATAATCTCTCGCCGCACGAAATGATAACTAACGTCAATGTGCTTTGTACGTGCATGGTAGACTTGGTTCTTTGCTAAATGAATAGCAACTCGACTATCACAAAACACCTTGATATGTTTTGACCAACTCCCAAGTCTTCAAGCAAACCTCGTAACCAAATAGCTTCCTTCCGCCTCACGTAGCGCGTATACTCGCCTCGTAGGTAGACAAAGCAAGCTGTGGGCTATGAGGTAGACTTATTGGCGGTGCTTTCTAGCGAGTAAACCGCATGTAGGTAGTTGACGGCCTTATCTAAATCTCTGCGTATAGTCGGAATCACAATATCCGACCGCACGTTGACCAATGGTATTATCATAATGAAATACTAAACCAACATTTACGGTATTTATAATATACCGTAGAATCCATTTCCTACGACCCAACCAATGTCCTTTACCAGGATCGTACATGTACTGCTACAACACGCAACCGCATGTGAAATGTCGGTCTTGTACACACCATTGCATACATCAAGCTACCAAGCGCATTTGCATATGGTACTTTTGCCATATATTCTCGTTCTGCATTCTCGAGGAGATAATTGAGCACTAAGCTTAAATTGAGGAACTAGCGGAGTACTTACGAGGTTTTGTCTGTTCATTCATACCAAAACGTTGTAGTATCCAAGCTTCAAATATTGACTCGGGTCAAACTAAGCTTCCCCTTCTTCTCGTCTCGCTTATCTCACATACCGAGAATCTTCTTGGCTTCTCCCAAATCTTTCATCTTGAACTCACGACTTAGTTGAGCCTTGACTTTTCAATTTAGCAGCTCTTCGATCTGATCAACATGTCATCAACGTCTGATAGGAGATAGAGGAAAGACTCGTTTTGTAGCTTGCGAAAATACACACAATGATCGATCGTGTGTGCTTACAGTATACTTTTGTTGCAACATAAAGCGTCAAATCGTTTGTACAGCTTGGGAGATTGCTTCAATCCATACAATGATTTGTTCGACCTACGAAACCCGATTCTCTTTACCAAGAACAATAAACCCTTCTCGGTGAGACATATAGATTTCCTCTTCTAAGTCACCGTGTAGAAACGCGGTTTTCACATCAAGTTGAACTAGTTCCAATCGAATCGTGCTACGAAGGCCAACAAAATTCTAATGGAAGAATGTTTTACAATTCGGAGAAAATACCTCATTATAATCGATTCCCTTCTCGAGCGTAGCTTAGCCACCAACCTTGCCTTGTAGCGAATACCATCTTTGTTAGGAAATCCATCTTTCTTTGCATACACCCGTTTGCATCCAATTGCCTTGCCTTTAGGTAGTTGTGTCAACTTCCATGTTTTATTCTTACGAAGGGACAAAAGTTATTCATCCATGTGCTTCCTTCCATCTTTCAACTTCGGGGCTTCGATTGCTTCTTTATATATGGAAGGAACATCATCATACCGAAAGTGCACGGGCCACCGTATTCTTAAAGCGGCGGTGAGTCTTCAAAATCCTTGTGTCGGCAGGTACCTTGACATTTTGTCGTCGTGCTATCAGCTGATTCTTCTTGTTCTTTGTGGAGGTTCTTGGGATTAAAACCTCTTCATACGATTCATCTTCTGTCAATGGAGGATCAACTTGTCTTATCTTCACTAATCGGATTAACAATTTTGCTTTCAAACTCAACTTGTTTCTGAGTTTGCTCCACTTTCTTCTAAAGTGCCATCAATCTTCTTAGTTACCTTTCTCGACAATGCGGATTCATCAAAGGTAACATCTACTGCTAAAGATTATCTTTTTCGTTTCAAGGCACCATAGTCGATATCCCTTAGAACCGAGAAGGGATCCCCAAAAAAATGGCTTTCTTGGCTCTTGGGTCCAAACTTTGATTACATTACGTGGTAGTATGCAATTGAACCAAACACATGTAAGAAATCGTAATCTCTAGCAGGTTTTCCAACCGTACCTCCATGGCGTTTTGCCTTCAAGAGCAGACGATGGTAGGCAGGTTGGCCGAGATGACATGCATATGTCACCTCAACCAATCTTGCCTAAACCAAAGATTTGACAACATGCAAGAACCTTTTCCAAAGAAAGTCCGGTTCGTACGTTACTGCAACTCCGTTTTGTTGTGGTGTTTTTCGAATAGTGAAGTGTCGCACTATCCCTTCTTCTTCACAAACTTTCATAAATGGATCATTTGTGTACTCGGTGCCATTATCGGACCTCGAGCGGCAGTCTTTTACGGTCGAGTCTCGATCATCTTCTTCCACTCGAGAAAAATACCTAACACTTCATCCTTTTTCTTCATGAGATACACGAAACTCTTACGGAGAAGTCATCAGAAAAGTGACATAATAATGTTTGCCATTCATGGATGGAGTTCTTGTTGGCCCCATTACATCGATATGGATGTAATCCAAAATGCCCTTTGTATTATGAAGAAGCGATTACCAAAGCTTACTCTTTTACGCTTCCCCAATACACAATGCTCACGAAATTCCGACTTAGGGTTCTCGCACCTTTTAACGGGCCTTGCTTTACTTAGAATACGTAAAGCTTTTTCTGACATGTCCCAAACGCGTATGCCACATGACTTGGTAGTTTCTAAATCTCTTTCTTCATCTGAAACTGCTAACGATCTTTGTCCCGATAATAACCGTACTACCAAGGTAGTAGTACAGGTTATTCTTCCGAACACCTTTCATTGCCACGAGTGCTTTCAGAAGTAACCTTGATGCCCCATTTTGTATGGTCACCGTGAAGCCTTTTTGATTCTAAGACTCCCACAAAGAATGAGATTCTTCTTCATATCCGGAACATAATGAACATCTGTCAAGACCCTGGTTGAACCATCTTGATTCTTCAAACGAATTGCCGATTCCCAAAACTTTGCATGGATAATCGTTACCCATGAAAACAACTCCACCGTCTAGTTCTTCAAAGTTAAAGAACCACTCCTTGTTAGAGACATATGGAAAGTACATCTTTGAATCAAAAAATCCAATCACCAGGATGAGATGATGTTGACAAACCAACCAATGCAAAATCGAATCTGAATTGCTTTAATTCTGCATCGATCAATGATTTTTCCTTTCTTTTGCAGCCGGACAATTTTTCTTCCAATGGCCTTTCTCATGACAAAGGCACATTCATCTTTACCAAGTCTTCCTTTTGATAGAGATCTACCTCTCCTTCCTTTATGTTGTGTTTGCGGACGTCCTCTTACGAGACAATGCCTCTCACTTCATTCACCTTTCTCTTTTATCTTTCTTTCTAATTTCATAACTATACGAAGCGGTACAAACTTCCTCAAAAGACACTTTATCCTTCCCAATAAGTAAGCTCGTAATAAGATGATCAAACTCATCGGAAGGGAGAGCTAACAACATCAAGAGCTAAATCTTCATCTTTAAAAGTTTCATCCATATTTAACAAATGCTACTAATTGATTAAAAGCGAGTAATGTGGTCGTTTATTGTAGCACTGGAAGGTATTCAAACCCGAACAACTTCTTCTTCAAATAGAGCCGATTTTGTCCACGCTCTTTTCATGAACTTGTTCTCAGCGCCTTCCACAACTTACTTACGGATGTCTCCTCTACGAACGTGTACTTTTGTTCTCTTGAGAGACACGAACGGATTGTACCACGTACGATCGGTTGATATTTTTCCACTTTCTACTTCATCTGTTCCATCTGGTTTCTCTTCTTCAATGGCGATGTCTAGACCTTGTTGAAAGCAGAGCATCTTTCGCCTTGCCACGTACCGAAATGACCCGGTTCCGTCAAAGCTTTCTCCACCTCGAAACCTTGCGTTCGTCACCATGGATTACGCGCGTGGATAGGCCTTTGTTTGAAAGAAATTTTCTTCCGCCATTTCTTCAAATTACAACAACTAGCAACTATATTCCAATAGCAAAAAAACGGAGTACAAACAAATGCCTAGGTAGAAAACCTTCGGCTCTGATACCAATTGTTGGGAAAATCGGGTATATTTTCCCTATTCTAAGTAGTTACTATTCACTTATGATTTAAATGAATAAAACTCAAACTAACCTGATAAAATAATGCTATTGGAAATATAATGCTAAAATAAACTACAACAGATATTGAAACAGAAATATTAAAGCAGAAAAATAATAACACCAGAAATTTAACGAGGTTCGGTATAAATGTTACCTAGGTCCTCGGGCGTCGTTGACCACTTCCACTATCTCCAAATGAATGAACTTCAAAATTACAACTAATTGGGCAAAATTGAGCTAATCAATTACCCTTTCAAAAGAGAGGAAGATTTACAAATTTTGGGATGTTTACAAATGGTGAAGGAGGGCTTTATTTATAGCCCCAAATCCAACACCCATCTTCATTCCTAACCAATGTGGGACTTTTCTAATTTTCTCACTAAGGAGCAATATATAACAATATGATTGTTTGTGGTGAAAAATAAAATCATTATTCCGTACATCTGTGTCCTAAAAATTGAGGAAAACATTTTAGCTTAAATAGAGCTTTCACTCTTGTCAATGGTAAATACAAGCTCTCTTAACTGTTTGATACAGAGAAGGACCAATGTTATGGTCCAAGGCCACGATTACCTCGAAAAACACAATATTTTAAAGGTAGATGTATATTAGTTTTTTTCTATGACAAAAATAACTGCTAATTAGAAAAAGAGTATTGGTTATTGTGATAATTGATGACTTTGTTTAGTAGTAAAGTCACTTACTTCGTTTAATGTTATATTTTGTTAATGGATGAAGTAGTAAACATGAAATACATTTAATTAAGTATGTTATTGGAGTAGTAATTTCTTATTAATTCAATGTGGAGTATTAATTTCTTGTTCATTCAATGTGTAGATGGACATAGAGTTTTTGCTATCACAAGTGATGTTCCCTATAAATAGCTTATTTTATTTGTGCAAAATACAAGAGCAAATGAATTAGAGAGCATAAAGCTGGTAAAAATATTTATGAGAGTTATCTTGTGAGTTATTACTTAGAAAGAAAAATTTGTTCCTTCTTTGTAAGTAATATTTTTCCTATTTTGTGAGAGAGTTATTTCTCCTATTACAATAGAGATTAGAATTATTATCTCATTGTAACTGGAGAGAAAATGTTATAATCCCTATTTTACAATAGTAAAATCCTCCTACATTTGCTCATGATTTTTTACCTTAATTTATACAGGGTTTTTTCACATAAAATATTTGTATCTATTTTATTTTCATTATTCTCAATTTCGTTTTAATTGTGTGTTAGCTTCAACCCAGTAATTTTTCCTAACAGTTATAAAATTTGATTACATTCTAAGATTTCTATAGGTAAAGCTAAAAATTGAAAAAAAAACCTTATGCTTCTTAAATCGAGCCTCAATGAACTAATTTATGTGTTGATTATTTTCTGTTGAAATCCATGGGATTGATGTCTTAACAAAACTATCAAGCCTTTTATTTAAATCCAACAAATTTATTTACATTCTGGATTCATCTTGTTCCAATATATCTTGAAATAAGACATATCAATATGAATTTTTATTTCTCTTTCGACATGGATAGATATATATTGAGTTTGTAAGTTTATTATGAAAATACTTTAATGTTATTAATATTTAATATTTTTTATTAACGCCTAAAATAATAATGTATCATAAAATGATTTGTAGATTTTTATTCTACATTTTTATTTGTAAATTTAACTGGTCACTGTTCTTATAAATTTTTATATTTTTAATAAAATTTAATTAGTAGAATAATAAATAACATACCTAATTACTAGTTATAAATTAAAGATTATAATTTCAAAAGACTTTAATTTTTATTATATAATCGAGAAATTTATTTTTAATGTTTTTAATTTAAATTAATTCTTTGAATAATTTGAAATTAGTTCATAATTTCTAAAATTGAGACAACAATCAAATAAGATACGAGAGAATAATTCAATGATCATATATTATTAGTAAAATTTATTGGTTAAGATTATTGATATTATCCTTTATATATATATATATATATAATATGATAATGTTTTGTTGTTTTTTCAAAATTTTTAAAAAGTTCTTTGATTATTTGAGGATATAAGAAGATGCCAACAAAATAGATAAATTTAAGTCAAATATTTTTCGTTATATTATTATTTTTTATTTTTTAATTATTTTAAAATATATTTTTGATGATATAAAAAATAAAAAAGTGATCAAATTAAGTATAATTAGATTTTTATTTGTTTCACAATATTTGTAATAACTATCTAACAAAATTACTAAAAAAATGGTTGGATTTTTTGAATATTTATGTCTATATATATCTTGGCAAGTTTCATAATTATTATAATGATTTAATCTATAAAATTTTGTATTTTTAAAAATTATAATTATTTCTTAATTTTGTTTATATTTTACATATTTTTTTATAATTATTCATGAGGGATTAATCAAAACATTATTTTATTTTTCTATTATATATAACATTTTATAATGTTATTTTTATGTCCTACAAAAATATGAAACTCAAATATGATATATTGGAATAATAAAATATCATTAATAAAAATATATTGTATGTTATGTGTTTATACAATTAATAAGTATTTTCATAATTTATTTAAAATATTATAATGCAAGTGAATTATCATAAATAAAAATAATTTTAATTTGATTCATAAATATAAATTTTCAAATGGAGTGCAAGGGAAGACTATTAGTTGTAAACAAAAATAACACATTTATAAATTCTAACTACAAAAGTAACATACTCTATATAATATTTATATATTTTTATTATTAAAAAAATATACCATATTATTTTACATTAAATGTTGTACAATCGAACTAAGTTTACTTCGTTTAATATTTAACGTTATTTAATTAAAAATTATTTAATATTATTGAAATATTATTTTTAATTTTAAAAATTTTATGTACGTTAATTTTTAATTTTCTAAAAAACTTTCGGTGCCTTTGAACCTTTCAAGCATATCTTACGAATATTGTATATATAGAAAGGGTAAATTAGACATTTACTTCATGATAGTTAAAGCCCAAGCAAAAATCCTCCTCATCATGGGCTCGAATCCTTTAATTTAGAGGACGTATCCGTATTTAGTATGATATTATCGTAACTATTTTAAAGATATTAGTATAATTAATTCATTTCTTTTATTTATCTATTTTTTCGTACTTTTTTGCGTGGTTAAAACAATAATTAATACGTAGAATTTTGAAGTTAATCTACTCTTAGTTTATTGCTTGTTCATTTCTTTATTGAAATCATATAGTTGATTTTCATAAAATTATTATTAATATATAATTTTTCAATAATAACAAATACGGTATTAACGAAGTAACAAAATATAAAAGCAATCACATTCTTATGTTCTTATTAGAGAATATAAGAATATATGAAAAATCTAAGAGGAAATAGAATTTGGTATTGTTAAAAAGTGGTCGCTTTTAGAAAAATACATATATATATATTTAAATAATATTGCTGAAGTTGAAGGTCATTATCCTATAAAGAAACCATGTTTGATAAGTTAAGCCATAGATCTCAAAAGAATTTTATTAATTTATAGGAACAACAACTTGTATTTTTCTTCGTTCTTAATTTGGAACTCGACAATATATTGATCTTCTTAATTTAATGTATTTATCCAAAAGGATTGTGGATGAATTAGCAAATGAGATAAGAAAGGTTGAAAAAGCTATGGCATTATCTTACGTACTGTCTTTTTACCCTCCCCCTTGACCTTTGAAGGGGTTGTGATATCACCCTGTTTGAACCATACGCAAAACACCTCGATCTAATTTGATAAGGTCTAAACCAACCAACCAAGATTATTCTCAGATATGTCGAACATTTTGACAAATGTCAAACATTAACCAATCCAATAGACTTTGGATTTTTATACTCTTTTGGTCAATGTGACAGTGTTTTGCGTGCAAACTGAATATGTTTAAATCCCTATTCCTTCCGACGAAAAACAATAATCCAATATTCTTAATCTTTTTCTGTTTGTTGCTAGATATATTACTAATAATACGATACGTCAAAAATTTGAAACTTAATGTATAGAATATAAGTTTTTTTATCATCGTGTTTGTTTTTTAACGACCGATAATGAGACACATTATAGACAGAATAGATGAATTGTTTTTTTTATATATAAAAAAAGTTACATATTAAGACGAGATATTTATTTTATTCAATTTGTTTCAAAAATAACTATTTTTTTTAATCTATACTGCTACCTATCACAATCTTCTAAAGTGAAGTGTTTTCTTTCTAAGAAAAGACCATGCATGTAAAAGGAAAAAAAGTATGAGAATTGTAAACAAGTATGTATAGTTACAAAAAGAACGAAAGAAAATAACAGGGAATTTTGTGCAAAATGTACCGTTGATGTACCCAAAGGTTAACAATTGTCCAAAAAGATGAAGAAAAAAAAAAACTTATAAATAGAATATTTAAAATCACTTGCTTATATACATCGCCCAACCTCCTGTTTTGATCAATTTGGGTCTATTTTGACCCGTTTTGCTATATTCATGAGGGCTCAAAAAGGATCATAAAAATTGCTACCGGTTCATATAATAAGTGAATAGCACATTTTTTAAACATTGTTATACATCTTCAGATCATGGGTAAGTCAAAGCACATCCTAGATAAAATCAAAACAAACACGTTTGTAAATACCAACTTTTTTCCCCAGAAAATTGATGGGACGTGTCACTCTGGCGTGAAGGTGGTTCGTCCTTGTAGCTCAGCCGTGATGTTAATTTTGACACTTTCAATATGAAAAAAAGCTTGCTTTTTCTTGGCAATGGGACTGCCAGAAGACATCTTAAAGTCAGCACATACGAATACTAAAGTAAAACTTCCAAACATTACAATCCAATATATATATATAAACCAACCATTTTGGAGTTCCTTGACAGAAAATTCGTGCACTTCTCGGAGGACATCAGAATGAGACGGTATTCATGTATTTTAATTATCATTATAAGAAAAAAAATTATTTTATTTTTTTAATTATTTTATTTGTATTAGATAAAAACTTTCATAACTTAAATAAATTATAATTAAAATAAATAAATAAATAATTTTTTTTGTTATTATGTAATCTTTTTTTTATAATAATATGAGTAAATTATTATAAAAAATATGATTAATTTTTTTTTTGTAAGGAGTGTTGTGGTGAGGACAGATGTTATTTATAAGGATGGGCACTATAAGTAAATAATTTTACATGTATAAATAACAAATATGAAAAAAGTAAACGAATAAAGATGAATCTTGTTAATGATAATCTAAAGCTAACATATTTATGTATAAATCAAAACACGCTGATATATGAAAGGATAGGATATGACAAATATTTAATAACTCTTTAACTTTTTATATTTTTATATATCAATGTTTAAGACGTAAAATATAATATTCTCTTTGGAATTTCTAACAAACCTCAACCATCAATCCATATATGTATATATACAACAGTAAGCAACTAATTCCATATTAAATATATCAATTATCGCTAATACAAAAATGGATATTTAAATCGATATGTAAATTTGATTTTTTAAAAAAATTGATTTATAATGAATTTAAAGTCGGTTTGGTATAAGATCAACGTTATCCACATAGAACGTTGCGTTGGTTGACGTGTTGAACCGACTCTACACGTGGACGTAGCGTTGTTTCTAGGTATTTTCACGTAACGTACCGTCGGTTGACATGTAGAATCGACGCTACATACGTGAATAAATTCTTTTCTCTTCTTTCTTTTCTAGACAAAAACTATTATAAGCGTTGTATAACTCTAAAAAACTCAAAACCTCCTCTATTCTTTCTTATTTTTCGACCAACTACGACCACCAATTCCAACGCCAGTTAGTGGGTTTTTTTCTTCTCAAACTAATCTTTTAGATCTCTTATATTTTTTTTAGCAAAATACTCAAATTTTTTATACACATTTCTTACTTACGAAACACCATTTTTTTCATTTTCTTTATTTTGTCACTTCATTTACTCTTGTAAGTATTTCTATTAATCCTAGACACTTATTATTCATATTTTTTTCTATTATTATGTGTTATTATTTATGTGTATAAATTTTTGTATTATATATGTAGGTTTGTATTATAATATCAAGAGAAGAATATGATGATATTGAATAACATAGAACAATACCATGATAATTTTTATGCTATTAATTAATATTTTTTTTCTTCAGTTTTTTGTATTATTTAAACTATTTGTTAAATAGATTTTTTTCCTGCTATTATTTAATGATCGAATACAGGTTTTAATTTGAATATAATAGAAAATGAGTAAATTTTCTAAAAATAAAAATTAAAAATTTAAATTCGGTTCATGCATTGAATCGACTTTAAATTTTAAATAATTTCATTTAAAGTTGATTCACGCGTTGAATCGACTTTAATACCCATTTTTGTAATAGTATAGAATGAAATATTATTCTATGAAATTTATTTGTAACACAGATAGTATGACTTTTTATTCAAGTTCAATCTTATCTATATAAATTTTACTTATTTAATAAAAATAAATTTTAATACTTTTTTTTTAATGTAACGTTATACTATATATTAACGATATATAGAACCAAGAACGATTTAAGTAATTAACATTTAAAATCTCTAACATTATGCAAGAAGAATTTAATATGAATAAATTAAATAGGTGGAAGAAAATATACAGTTATATCTTGTGTTTTGAAATTCAAAGAATGATCAACGTTCAACTTTCATGTTTGGATCTGGAACACAGTTTTTAGAAATAAATTTCCCTGAAAGATTAGCAATAATTATATAGTTTTGAACAGAAACTCAAAAGTTCTTCGGAAGAGATCAAAGGCAAATTCCTTATTTATAAGTTCTGCAGAAAAGCGAAGTACTGGTAAACGATCAGTAGTAATACTACTTCCGAGTCATTAGCGGCAAAAAACAAAAAACAAAAAAAGTAAATTTTCATGATTAATGTTTTAAAATTTTGTAAATATCAATATTTTAAATATTACATCACTTGTTATAAGTATAATATGTATTTTTATCGAATTAAAATAAGAACTAAAAACTATGTAAATTAAATTATAACAAGACTAAATAATATAGTTTAATATATACGTAAACAGATAAAAAAAATAACATAAATTATAATAAATATGTAAAAAAAATTAGTATGTAAAAGAAAAATATATAAAATTAATATTATATTGTATAAATAACAATGAATTATTTATATAATTATATTTAGTATAACATAGTATTGTTAAATTATATGCGAGATAAAATACATTATTTTTAAGAAAATAATAAAAAAGTAAATAATTAAAATTTTTTTAAATTATGATACTAATTTTTCAAATCATGTCATAAATTATACCACTAATTTTTCTAAATTATATCATAATTTATTAATTTTAGAATCAATATTAACAGTTAATTCATATATAAATTTGTCCTATATCCTAGTTTCACCTTTTCTTCTCTTACAGCTAAAGCTAAACGAAACCCCACGTAAATATACACCTACGCCAATGCTAGCCTTTTTCATTTTCAATATACCTATATATTAATTTTTCAATTAAAATTAATTAAATTGAAAAAATAAGAATGAGGCTAGCAATGAACCATGATGCATGCATTGTAATAGAAATCAAACACATTAACCTTGTACTTAAGCGACACCTGCACTACCTAATCCTTACTTTTTGTTAAAAGCTTTCCTCTTTTTGCTAGAAAATGCCAAGATGATCTTATTTTCCAGGTGACTTCCATCTCCTTTCCCTTGTTTGGGGAGGAGGCTATAAAGATAATTAGAAAGGGTGTGATACACTTAAAAGTCAATAAATTTATTTTTTCCAAGAGATTTTAGTCCATTATTATTGAAGGGATTAAAGTATATTTACTTTATTAAAAAATAAAAATAAATAAGCCATATATAGTTAAAATATTAATAAAAATATAAATTTATTAATGTATAAATTAATTTAACTTAATGAGTTAATTTCTTAAGACGAGAGCTTATTATCTTGTAAAAATTTATCTTAATTATTGGTAATGATGTGTCAATTTCTGATATTATTATATAATAATATAAGATAAGATCTTTTTAAACTTAAAATAAACTGATACGATATAACACTATCTATTTTAACTAATTTATTAAATAAGTTAAACATAACACAATATGATAGTCTGAACTTAAACCGTTAAATAAATTTTTAATATTATTTTATCCATTAAATTCAATACGAAGATAACTCAACTTATGTAAATTTTATCCATTAAAATAAATTATTTTATTGATTTTTTTTAAGTTTAAGTAGTGATGTATGTATAAATTTTATATAATACATAATTAATATGAGACATACAATTTTAAAAAATAAATATGATATTACTTAAAAACTATGCGTTAATATCTTTTTAATCCACGTTAGTTAATCTTTTATAAAAATTAAGGAAAAAAATGTTATAAATATATAAATCATTTTTCCAATTAGAGTATATAACTTCAAATAATTAATTATATAAAATGATCTCACCATTTGAATCAGATGTCCTCCAAGCAGATATATATATCCCAAATCTATCAATCTAACATTAACAAAGCAATTAGTATAGCTAAGCTAGATAGAAGGAAAAAATGGGTAGGTCTCCATGTTGTGAAGAAAATGGTTTAAAGAAAGGACCATGGACACCAGAAGAAGATGAGAAGCTTGTTGATTACATAACCAAAAATGGGCATGGATGTTGGAGAACTCTTCCCAAAAATGCAGGATTAAAGAGATGTGGTAAGAGTTGTAGATTAAGGTGGACTAATTACCTGAAGCCTGATATCAAAAGAGGCAAATTCTCTCAAGATGAAGAAAGAATCATCATCAATCTTCATTCTGTTCTTGGAAACAAGTAATTACTAATGTCCTATAGTTAATTAATTTTTATTTATTTAATAATTAATTAAGTAAAACTAAATTGTTGTTAATTAATCTTGTAGGTGGTCAAAGATTGCAACATATCTTCCAGGACGGACCGATAATGAAATAAAGAATTATTGGAATACTTGTCTGAAAAAGAAGCTTTTACAGATGGGTATTGATCCAAATACTCACAAGCCAAGGACTGATCTAAATTACATTCTAAGTATATCTCAGATGCTTGGTACAGCATCACAGTTTGGTAGTTCAGTATTGAGTCCTAATGCCCTTAAATTACAGGCAGCTGATACAGCTCAACTAGCTACACTTGAATTGCTTCAAAATCTGTTGCAGGTTATAAACACAACTACAACTACTCCACTTCCTTACATAGAAAACAACACTACAACTACTACTGGTCTATTTGATGGACAGCTTGGTAATAATAGTACAAATAACATGAGTACAATGCTAAACACTCAATTAATAGATTATCAATTATTTCAGAGCCCATCAGGTTTTGTAAATGGATCAATCAATGGGTCCCAAGCACATGTTCCAAATTCATGGGCTGAAGGTGACTTTGGAATCAACAATAAGATCTTGAATAGTAATTTGGGAAGTAGTTATAGTACTTCACTTCCTCAGCTGGTTTCAGATGGGACTTGTAAAAACAACCAAACAGAGAGCAATAACAGTACTGATGAATATGATCCACCTAATTATTTTTCAACAAATGAATCACCTGACTCCACCATTTTTGAAGCTTGGGAGAAGCTCATGGATGATGAAACTATTGAAACTTACTGGAAAGATATCCTTGAGTATGTTCTTTTTCTTTACTTATTTTTTATTTCTTGAACTACAATAATTTTTTACATATTATTAATTTTTCGTTTTTTTTTCCAGATTAATGTCATAATGGAGGTCCACCAAACATTTCACATATTGCAGAGAAGAAATAATATTAAATCATTCAATATTATATTCTTTAATTTGTAAGATTTGTTATATTACCATTTCTTTCTTTTGTTTTGGGTTTCAAACAAAATATCATTCTGGGCTTGCTGTAAACTTACAGAATTTGTAGTAATTAAAAAAAAAAAATCAAATTTTCGTAAAACTTTATGTAAGGAAATGTTTTTTCAGGAAAAATAATTCAATATATCACAACTACATAATAATTATAATTGATAAAAAAAAAATTATTAAATACAATTTTATCAATTCATCTATCAACGTATTTTTTTTTAAATTAAGTGCCGATATTACCGAGACGTTTCATATATGTCAATCACTTCTCCTTCTCAAACCACAACCATACAAATAGAAAAACTAATTCAATTGCTTAATAATTTCTCGTTCTCAAACCACAACCATACAAATACAAAAACTAATTCAATTGCTTAATAATTTCAAAACTTTGAAATTAAGACCCAACCAAATTTAACTAAAAGATGAACATTTGTTGCACGATTGTAAACATAATGTTGGGAAAATCGGGTATATTTTTTATTACAGTAGTTCTTATTCAACATGATTTAAATGAATAGACTAACTTAGCCGACAAAATAATCTTATTGAAAATATAATCTTTAAAATAGCCCAAAAGCAGATATTGAAAGCAGAAATATTAAAGCGAGAAAAATAATACGCAATAAATTTAACGAGGTTCGGTATAAATATTCACCAGGTCTCGAGCGTCGTTGACAGCTATGTCTCCCGAAATGGATGAACTCCAAAATTACAACTAATTGGGAAAAATTGAGCTAATCAATTCTGCTTACAAAAGAGATAAAGATTTACAAATTTTGGGATGTATACAAATGGTGAATGAGAACTTTATTTATAGCGCCGAAAACCCAGCCGTCTTCATTCTAATCAATGTGAGCCAGACTTTTCTAATTTTCTCGCTGAAGCCGATATATAACAAATCTCCACCTTAACGACTTAGTGGTTTTAAATGATTCTTCCAATTGCTTTAGATCAACTGACAGCCCTTGATGCCAATTCGAGATCTGTAGAATGTTAATCAAGTCAGACAATGTTTGAACTTGATTCTTTTACCGCTTGGTAAATCAAATATCTGCCAGGATTCTCTGACGTCGTACTAATCTTACGAACTAGTACTCCACCTTCCGATAATCTCTCGCACGGAAATGATATGAACGTCGAATGTGCTTTGTACGTGCATGGTAGACTTGGTTCTTTGCTAAATGAATAGCCCTATTTCGACTATCACAAAACATCTTAATATATTTTTGACCAAGCTCCCAATGATGTCTTGAAGCAAACCTGCGTAACCAAATAGCTTCCTTCACCTACATGCTCTTATGCCGTATACTTTCGCCTCGTAGTAGACAAAGCAAGCTGTGGACTACAGGTAGACTTATCAATTGGTGCTACAGCAAGTAAACAATAACGGTAGTTGGCCAAATGACTTATCTAAATCTCTGCGTAGTCGAATCACAATATCCATTTGCCACGTTGACCAATGGTATTATCTGTGAAATACTAAACCAACGTCTACGGTATTTATAATATCTGGTAGAATCCATTTCCTGACCAACCAATGTCGCTTTCCCAGGATCATTACATGTACAACATAGGCCTCTGCGCATGTGAAATGTCAGTCTTGTACGCCATTGCATACATCAAGCTACCAAGCGCATTTGCATATGGTACGCTTTGCCATATATTCTCGTTACGTATCATTCTTAGGAGATAATTGAGCAAAGCTTAAATTGAGGAACTAGCGGAGTACTTACGGGTTTTGTCTATTCATTCATACCAAAGCGTTGTAGTATCAGCTTCAAATATTGACTGCAGGTCGAACTAAGCTTCCCTTCTTCTTGTCTCTACTTATCTCCATCTGAGAATCTTCTTGGCTTACTCCCCGAATCTTTCATCTCGAACTCACGACTTAGTTGAGCCTTGACTTTTCAATTGCTTGGCTCTTGATCGCGAATCAACATATCATCGGCGTCTGATAGGAGATGAGCGAAAGACTTCGTTTTGTAGCTTGCGAAAATACACCTGATGATCGTGTGTGCTTACGGTATACTTTTGTTGCAGCATAAAAGCGATCAAATCGTTTGTACCACTTACCTTGGAGATTGCTTCAATCCATTACAATGATTTGTTGACTTACAAACCCAATTCTCTTTACCCAGCAATAAACCATACATTTGAGACATATAGATTTCCTCTTCTAAGTCGCAGTGTAGAAACGCGGTTTTCACATCAAGTTGAACTAGTTCCAAATCGGCTGTGCTACCAAGGCCAACAAAGTTCTAATGGAAGAATGTTTTACAAGCGGAGAAAATACCTCATTATAATCGATTCTCCTTCACGGCGTGTACTTAGCTACCAACCTTGCCTTGTAGCGAATACCATCTTTGTTAGAAATCCATCTTTCTTTGCGTACACCCATTTGCATCGAATTGCCTTGCCTTTAGGTAGTTGTGTCAACTTCCATGTTTTTATTCTTACGAAGGGACAAAAAGTTCTTCATCCGTAGGCTTCGCTTCCATCTTTCAACTTCGGGGCTTCGATTGCTTCTTTATATATGGAAGGAACATCATCGTGCCTGTTGAAAGTGCACAGCCACCGTATTCTTAAAGCGGCAGTAGGTCTTCAAAATCCTTGTATCGAGCAGTACCTTGACATTTTGTTGTCGTGGCCTATCAGCGGATTTCTTCTTGTTCTTTGTGGAGGTTCTTGGGTTAAAACCTCTTCGTCGATTCATCTTACGCATCATAGAGGATCGGCTTAAATGTCTTATCTTCGCTATTCGGATTAACAATTTTGCTTTCAAACTCCAGCTTGTTTCGGAGTTTGCTCCGCTATTCTAAAGTGCCATCAATCTTCTTCGTTACCTTTCTACGACAATGAGATTCATCAAAGGTAACATCTACGCTAAAGATTATCTTTTGGTTTCAAGGCACCGTAGTCGATATCCACTTAGAACTAGAAGGGATCCCCGAAAAAAATGGCTTTCTTGGCTCTTGGGTCGACTTTGATTTTGTTACATGGTAGTATGCAATTGAACCAAACACGTGAAATGCAATGTCTACAGCAGTTTTCCATACCGTACCTCCATGGCGTTTTGCCTTGAAGAAGCGACGATGGTAGGCGGTTGAAGCGAGATGGCATCATGGGTCGCGGCCTCGGCCAATCTTGCTTGCCTAAACGGCTGTTGACAACATACGCAGAACCTTCTCCGGCAAAGTCCGGTTCAAATACGTTCTGACTAGTTTTGTTGTGGTGTTTTTGAATAGTGAAGTATATCGCCTTATCCGCTGCTTCTTCCACAACTTTCATAAATGGATCGTTTATTGTACTCGGTCTGCCATTATCGGACCTCAGGACGCTTGATCTTTTTTACCGATCCCGAGTCTCGATCATCTTCTTCCAACGAGAAAAATCGACAACCTTCATCCTTTTTCTTCATGAGATACACCAACTCTTACGGAGAAGTCATCAACGAAAGTGACATAATAATGTTTGCCAACCTGGATGGAGTTCTTGTTGGCCCCCATTACATCGGTATGGATGTAATCCAAAATGCCGCTGTATTATGAAGAAGCGATGCGAAAGCTTACCTTTACCTTCCACGATACACAATGCTCATGAGAATTCCAACTTGAGTTCGCACCTTTTAACATGCCTTGCTTTACTAGAATACTGTAAAGCTTTTCCTGGCGTGTCCCAACGTATTCCTGACTTGGTAGTTTCTAAATCTCTTTCTTCATCAAACTCCTGGCGTCTTATCGATAACCGTACTACGGTAGTAGTACAAGTTATTCTTACCGAACACACTTTCATCGCCGTGAGTGCTCAAAATTAACCTTGATGCAATTTTGTATGGTCGCGGTGAAAGCGCGTTTTGGTCTAAGACTCGCGACGTGAGATTCTTCTTCGTATCACGGAACATAATGAACATCTGTCAAGACCTCGTTGAACCGTCTTGATTCTTGAAGCGAATTGTACCGATTCCACGAAACTTTGCATGGATAATCATTACCTATGAAAACAACTTTCCAGCGTCACAGTTCTTCAAAGTTAAAGAACCAACTCCTTGTTAGGAGACATATGGAAAGTACATGATGAATCAAAAATCCAATCACCGGGATGAGATCTTTGTTGACGAACTTGACCAATGCAAAATATGAATTTGAATTGCTTTTCCCCGACTACCACGTACATCAGTTACCTGACTTTTCCTTTCTTTTGCAGCCGTACAATTTTTCTTCCAATGGCACTTTCTCGTGACAAAAGGCACGTTCATCTTTACCAAGTCTTCCTTTTGATAGAGATCTACCTCTCCTTCCTTTATGTTGTGTTTGCGACGTCTCTTACACTGAGACAATGCCTCTGGCTTCATTCACCGCTTTCTCTTTTTATCTTTCTTTCTAATTTTATAATTATACAAAGCGGTACAAACTTCCTCGAAAAGACAACTTTATCCTTCCCGATGAGTAAGCTTTCGTAATAAGATGATCAGGCTTCATCCAGGGGAATGGAGGCTAACAACATCGAGCTAAATCTTTATCTTTAAAAGTTTCATCCATATTTAACAAATCTACTACTAATTGGATTAAAGCATTAATATGATCGTTTATTGTAGTACCTGGAAGGTATTCAAGACAACTTAATTTCTTCAAATAGGCCGATTTTGTCGCTCTTAACCGTGAACTTATTCTCGGACGCCTTCCTGAATTTACTTGCGGATGTCTCGCTTCGTGAGCGTGTACTTTTGTTCTCTTGAGAACCGCGAGCGGATTGTACCACATGTACGATCGGTTGATATTTTTCCACTTCTACTTCACAACATACGGTTTCTCTTCCCCGATAGCGATGTCTGACCTTGTTGAAAGCAGGCATCTGAGAACCGCGCCCTTACGTGCGAAATGGCCAGGTTCCATCAAACTTCTCCACGCTCGAACCTTGCGTTAAATCACCGTTGCATGGCGTGGATGGTAGCGCTGTTTGAAAGAAATTTTCCTTCCGCCATTTCTTCAAACTACGACAACTAGCAAACTATATTCCAATAGCAAAACAAAGCGGAATACAAACAAATTCCTAGATAGAAAACCGGCTATGATACCAATTGTTGGGAAAATGGGGTATATTTTCCCCATTACAAGTAGTTACTTATTCAACATGATTTAAATGAATAGAGCTCAAACTAACGACAAAATAATGCTATTGGAAATATAATGCTAAAATAAACTAAAAGCAGATATTGAAAGCGAAATATTAAAGCGAGAAAAATAATAACACGAGAAATTTAACGAGTTTCGGTATAAATATTCTTACCAAATAGGCGTACGTAATTGACCCTTTCTATCTCCAAATGGATGAACTCCAAAATTACAACTAATTGGACAAAATTGAGCTAATAAATTACCCTTACAAAAGAGAGGAATATTTACAAATTTTGGGATGTTTACAAACACCCATCTTCATTCTTATTCAATGTGGAACTTTTCTAATTTTCTCACTAAGGAGCAATATATAACACATAAATAAACACTAATGTTAATAAATATTGAAACAATAATACGAAAGTAAGTAAAAAATAAAAAAAAAATATGAATAAAGTTTAGATTAACAAGATTTATTCTTTTATAAAAGAATCATCGTATTTATTTAAAATAAGATAAATCTAATTATATTATCTATCTTTACTTAAATATATTTATCTATCTATCTTACGAATAAAATGATTTTAATTTTTAAATAAAAGAAAGAATAATTATTCTTAAAAATTAAGAATACGATAAATTTTTTTTTTTAATATCATTAAGTGGATTTTTTAAAAATGTTTAATACAAACATAAAATCTAACTATTTATAATTGAATTTTTTTAAAATAGTTTATAAAATTTCTAGATTCTAATAATATGTAAAAAGAAAAAAAAACTTTAAATGAAGATTTTTATATGAGACTCTAGTTATATTTAAAAATTAAAATTAAAATAAATTATTATTTTAATATAATTTTAAATAAAATAAATTATTTTATTTAATTTTATTTTATTCAAATATATTAATACGAAGGACGCAGTTTGACCCCATTATTCGCTTATAACAAGTCAAAGGTAAACCATGTCACCGCCACTTCCAACTTAATCAATATTATAATATAGATTTTCCTTGAAGAGTGAAAAAGTGTAACATCACATCAAAATAAATTATAAAAAAAAAGTAAACGATTATAGCATAATTACAGTCACTAGAAGTCAGATTAGTTGTTGCTTAATTTGTTAACTATTAGGTGAGATTGTTTATTTCGTTGAGTACAAGCAATTGAATTGAATCCTCTTGCATTAAACAGTTAGTTTCCAGTCAAACTACACAGTTTATTATTATTATTATTATTATTATTATTATTATTATTTTGCAGAATATTTATTAGTTAATTAACTATAGAAAGATGTGATGGACTATGATTGAGTTTATTATCGAGAAATTAGATAAAATAAAACTTAAATAATATAAATTAATCTCTATTTAATTAATTAAAATTTAACATTAAATTAATCAACTTATATATCATATTCTTTTTTTTTTATTTTCATAAATTATGATACATTATTAAACTTTACTTTAAATTATTGTACTTTATTCGTCTTATTTTTACATTTATAGATATTTTAGTTATTTTTAAGTAAATTTTAATTATTTTAATTTATTTTATTTTTCATTTTTTTGTAATTTTTTAAGATATTTTTATCTTCAAATATCTACTAGTAAGATACATGTTATTAAGATTCATTTTAATTAAACTTTAATTTTTGACAAGAAATAAATAAAATGACTAAGTATAATAATAATATGATTAAAATGTAATAATTTTTGTTATAAAAAAGTTTACTAATTTTAAGAAACATGACTCATATGTATTCAATTTGTAAAAATAAAATCATCAAAATACATTATATTGTTTATCTCGTATATAGTAAATAACTATAATTTATTATTTGTAATACTTATAGATTAAAAAATAATTAATCTATTTTTATAATTAAACTAATTTTTGATATAAATTGATTTTAATTATTCTCATGATTTAATTATTCTTATATTATTTATTTAAATTAATGAAATATAAAATTAAAAAAAAAAACTCCAAAACTTCAACATGTTAAATGTATGAAAAAATTTAACTAGATTTTTATTATAAATTTTAAAAAACGTAATTAATATTGTTTCCCATTATTATAAGCAATTTCTCATCTAGATCAGGTAAACCTTCAATAAATCAATAGTGACTTTTCACACTTTTATCTTCAGTAGAGTTTCGGCTCATGCTCATCATATCCATCTCGTGTGTATTACTGCCTACAGGCTACAGTTTTCTTCTTAACTTGGTGTCACAATACATAGATTTAGAATTCTAAAGTATTATATTCCAAAGTAGTTTTTTTTTTAATTTTCTTAATTGAAAAATATTTTTCTTTCTATCCAAATTTCAAACAATATTTGTCAAATACATAGATTTGCTTATGATACAATTTTTTTTAAAAAAATGTATAAATAGACAAATAATTTAAGAATAAAAATTATATATGTTTAAATTAGAATTAAATTAATACAAATACATAAAAATTATAAATACAAAATTAAGTAACATAATATAAAAATTGGGTAAATAAATAATCGAGTTTCATATATTATACAATATTTTTGAGATAAATTTTTTTATTCACTTATATTACTGTTATGAACAGTAAGTGTCTAGATTCTATTCTACGGGTAAAAACTTAACTATGTGATTTCTGACGTTGGAAGCTAACGGTTTAATTATTATTATGTTTTTCGTTTACAAATTTTCCAACATTTTATCCCATATGAAGCACAAAGGGAGTTAACTTCATGGATCTTTCAATCATACATAGGTGTAACATACATCCTCCTATTTAGAACCATTAGATGACTTTTAAAAAAAATCATAACCTTTAAAAACTATCAGCAAAAAAATTGGATATATGCAAAAAAAAAAAAAAAAAAAAAATTGGATATATATATATTTTTTTACCAGAAACTTCTATAAAAAATCACCAACCTCAACGAAATATAAAAAAATATAGGATTCGAGTTTTAATTATGTGTATAAATAATAAAATTATTTAAAAAAATAAAATTTACAATTTTCTATAAAAATACAAGTTTCAAGAATTTAAATTTGTTTTCACTTTAAAATCTTAATCTATTAATTAAATAATTTATTACAAAAAACTAATAAAACAAACTTAATAATAAAATCTTTAACTTAATTATGTAACGTTCATCTAGTTAAATTTTTTAAGAATTTCACTATTAAGCAAGATTAACTCAAACATGTTGGTATTTGTAGCCAAGGCAGTAGTATCAACAGAATCAGAATTCAGTATTATTATTTTCTTCCTCCTTTATCATTCTCAAAATTGAAATCACCCTATTTTCTCTTTAACTCATAACCATCATTAGAACCCCGAAAGCTTGTAATCAATTTATCTCCATGTTGTGAAGAAACATCATCATTATCGATTCTCTTTCATTGTGTAATTTAAAAATGAAGAGAACAATTCACTGTAAACCATCAAAACTTGAAATTTAACCCAAAAAAATAAAAAGATCACCTTTATTTAACCGGATGTATCTTGAATCTACTTTTCCTAACTTCATTGATATATTATTGATATATTTGGACATCGGACTAATTTGGCATTTTTATAAAAGAAATAGATTTTTACGTAGGGAAAAGTGGAGTAGAGTACACGAGGACAAGAAAGTATCAACGATAATAGAGTTATTTTAGGAAATTGATATTTTCCGAAAAGAAAAAAAAAACACTAATTCTAGATCAATTAATATTTTACAATTTAATAATCTAAAATATATAAAAATTAATACTTAATTGCTATAAGATTTATAAAAATAAAAATATTACCATTATATTAGTAAAATATACTATTAACAATAGGACTCCATTGTTTTATAATGTAATATTTTTCATCTAATAATGTGTCAAAATTAGACTTTAGTTTCAGCTATCCCCGTTTGTTTTTTTATTAACAACTGTTATCCCATATTTACTTTATTCGAATAGAATAGAATAAAATTGAATCGATTCTTAAAAGAAAAAAAGAATACAAATTTCATCTCCTATTATCCCATGTTTATTTTATTAGAATTGAATATAATTGAATCGATTCTTAAAAGAAAAAAGAAAACGAATTTCATCTCCCTTTTAAGGAATCATAATTCTATTCTTATCTCAATTTTTCTTTCCAATTTTATCCCAACCTCAAATATAACACTAAATCCTAAAACCCAAAACCTCAAATCTTAAAACTCTAAATCACAAACCTCAAAACCCTAAATCTCAAACCTCAAAACCCTAATCCCTATTTAGAAAAATAATAATTTTAATAATATATTTTATTTTTAAGTAATAATTATTTAAAAAAATAATGATTTCAATAATATATTTTGTCTGAAAAAAAAATAATTAAATGATATTATTTAAACTTTATTAAATATAAAGGTATCAAGATAATATACAATATTTTCTATTTTATTCTAATTGTAAACCAAACACTGTAATACTGACTCTTTTTTTTAACTTTAATGACCAAACCAAATAAAACCGTTTCTTTTCTATTCTTATTCTCGTTCTATGAATCAAACACTACCTTAGAAACACTACCTTAGTGACAAG
This sequence comes from Hippophae rhamnoides, assembly GCA_033030585.1. Lineage (NCBI taxonomy): Eukaryota > Viridiplantae > Streptophyta > Magnoliopsida > Rosales > Elaeagnaceae > Hippophae > Hippophae rhamnoides. Next base: position 53,804,597 of record CM065428.1, on the reverse strand, counting down.
GGTGAGTGATTGTATCAAAACCAGTCAAACAACTCCTCATTCTAAAACAAATTTCATTCGATTTTCATATCACATTGACCTATTATATTCCCCACGAGCCGTTGACTGAAATAACACCAAATAAAAGACATGTATTTAAAATCAAAAAAGGACCTGTTCTGAAAAAATCGTATTAGACCTGCAGCTTGGAATTTGTTTGCTTGATGAATATACTGATATACTAGGCTAATATTTCAAACACAACCTGAATGCTGAGAAAATACTCCGGGGCTAATATTTGAACCTTCAGAGCAAGACATTCTTGAAGGTTTATTACAAGATCCCAAGTTGATTCATAAGACCTATCACAATGAAACCCTCATCTCAACTGCAATTAAACACAGGTTCAAAGACGACGCTAAATCTTATTTTGCATTAAATACATAAAAAAAAATAAAAAAATAATCTACAATGAACATCAAGCAGAAACCCTTTTTGAAACACACTGGACTTACAGAAATGTCTTCTAGAAAGGTCAGCACCGGGAATGATCCTATAGTAATCCAAATTGCCCCCAAATGATGACAAACATGTTAGCAGTATAGCAGTACTTCCATTCACTTCAGCTGTATGAAGAAATTGCCAAAAATTTGAATGAAAGTTACAGGGTACAAAAAGAGGCAAAGATAATTTCAAGCCTATATTTTCTATATCATTTCTCAATACAACTGCCACTAGTAATTTTTAGTTGCAAAAAATGAACTCTTCTCATGATTGACTTCAGCTTCCTTCACATGCAGTCAAGGGTCCTGCAGTTAAGTACAAGCTCTTCCCCCCGCCCCCCTCTTTCCTTCTCCTCCTCCTCTCTGTTTTTCCTTTCTTTTTTGGTTCTCTTCCCTCGAAAGCAAAATGTTATCTCGTCACTACTTTGCATATAGCAGACAATTGCTTCTTTACTACTAATATTTTTTAATTCAACAGGTTCACAAACTTTGGACGCCTAGTTTATGTACTTCTATTATCCCACCTACGAAAGGAGTATTCCTCATATTCACATTTTGACGTAGGAGTCTAAGAACATAAATTCAAAAACAAAAGTGGTGCCAGTAATGAAGGACAACTCGTCAGTTGCTACCTTCTTGTATATTTCATAAACAATGTTCAGAGAAAACAAGCAGCTTTTAAGAGTAGTGACCTAGAGTGGGTGTGTGCTAGTTTATATACTAATCCAGCTCACACATAAGACAAACAACATAATAAAGGAAAATAACAGAATAGAGAGGGGGAAACAACAAGCATAATTGACATTAATAATCTTAAACGACAACCAACACAATACTAAAATAAGACACTTAGCTAACTATTATGCTCCTGCATTAGAGTCCTCCATTAAAAGGAAAATAACAGAGGAAACAACAAGCATAAATGACACTAATAATCTTTAATGACAACCAACACAATGTTGAAATAAGACACTTAGCTAACTATTATGCTCCTACATTAGAGTCCTCCACTTGAAAAGAATTCAACCTTGAATTATCAACAGAAACAGCATCATCATCCAGGGAAAAGTAGGTATAAATATCAGTAACATTGAACATTGAAATTTTCCAATCTTAGGGAAGTCCAATGACATAAGAGTTGCTATTGATTTTCCTTTTAAAAGGGAATGGTCCATAATTCTTGCTCTGCAGCTTTGAATAGCCAGTTATTGGAATCCTTTGCTTGTTGAGATGAACCATAACCAACTCTCCTATAGTATTCTCCTTATGCCTGCGGTGCTGATCAGTTGGGATTTATACTGAGCATTCATGTGTTCAATATGCTCTTTGATTTTCTTATGGAATGCTTCATAATCTGTAGCCCATGAACTAGATGTTTGGCTCTTAAGACTAGGAAATTGCTCAAGGTCCATCACAGTATTTGGCACCTTAGTATTCACAATGCTAAAAGGAGATCGTTAAGTTAATTGATTGACCAAACTATTGAGTGCAAATTACACCTAGGGAATCATATCCCACTGTTTAGGATGCCAACTCGTGAGGCATCTTAGCATACTTTCAATGGAATTGTTTAGAACCTCAGTTTGCACATCACTCTGAGGATGATAAACATTGCTAAAATTCAACGTAATGTTAAACCTCTTCCAGAGTTCTCGCCAAAAATGGCTCATAAATTTCACATCTCGATCATAAGTAATTTTGATGGACACACCATATAGCCTGAATATCTCCCTGATAATTAATGATGTAATATGACTAATATCACTAGTCTTTTTACAAGGGATTAGATGACATATTTTAGAGAACCAATCAACTACTACTAAAATAGACTCCATTCATATTTGAGTACTTGATAGTCCCAGTAGTCACTGCTTCCCAAATTGATTGAAGTACTGGTAGAGTATATAAACCAATATTTAGAGTTCACCCTTTAGATGCTTGACAAACAGGAAACTTGTACATGTACTTGGTGGCTTGCTTCCATAGGTGTGGCCAATAATACTTATCCTCCAACAAAGAAATGGTCTTATTGTCAATGGATAGCTTAGTTATCTATAACAACTTTGTTGTGCTCCATTAACAGCTTAGCTATCCATAACAATTTTGTTGTGATTTGTTGTCCATAGTCATTTTAGCTATAAATAACTGTCCATAAACAGCAGTCTATGGCTGTTCACAACTGTCTATAGCTATCCACAACGACAACTATCTATAGCTATCCACAACGACAACTGTCTTAGTACTCAAGCTATTTTGGAACAATCTCATGACAGTTTCACGATAACAACTATGGCTTATGGTACTTAAGGACGTGGATCACCTATACCTTCTAAAAATCTGCAATGTTTTTACTGTAAAGAATATGGACATATTGCTGCCAATTGTCTTAAAAAATATTGTTCTTATTGCAAGAAAAATGGTCATATTATCAAAGAATGTCGTATTTGACTCCTGAATCGTCAAGTCCAAGCATTTCAGACTTCTGTTACTATTCCTCCAGTAGCAACTACTGTAGCACATGGGTTTTCCTCAAGTGCTTCTCCTAATCTTGCACCTCCTGCAGCAACTTACTGCACTCCTTAAATGGTACAACAGATGCTAATTTCAGCATTATTTGCAATGGGATTTCAAGGTAAAAATTCTATTGCATTTTGGAATGTAGACTCGGGAGCTTCTAATCATATAATGAATACTCCCATAACTTTGTCTCATATTCAGCCTTATATTGGCCAATCTATCATTCAAACTGCTAATGGCTGTTCTTTGCCAATCCATGTTGTTGGAAATGTTTCTTCTACATTTATCGATGTGGTTCTTGCTTCTCAACTTTCTACAAATCTCATTTCTATTGGTCAATTAGTTGATAACAATTGTGTGTTAAATTTTCTGGTGATGTTTGTGTTGTGCAGAATCAGGTAACAAGGAAGCCGATCGCGAAAGAGCCTAAAATGGGACGCTTGTTTCCACTACTTTTACATGTTCTGGCACTTTATCCATTTCCTTCTATTAAGTCCTTTGCTTGTAATAATATTTCTAATCCGAGTATGGAGTGTCATCATCGTTTAGGCCATTCTAATACTCAAATCTTATCTAATATATTGAACTTGAACTTTCTTGATAATAAAATGTTCTTCTTTACCTCTTGAGTGTGATCTTGTAAACTTAGTAAAAGTCATTTCCTTTGCATGCTAGTAGAGCTTCTCACTGCTTTGATCTTATTCATAGTGATGTTTGGGGACCTTCCCCGATTACTTCACATGAAAAATTTAAATACTATATGACTTTCATTAATAATCATAGTAGATTCACTTAGGTTTATTTTATTCGCTCTAAATCTGAGGTTTTTCATACTTTCATCAAGTTTTTAGCATATGTTGAAAATCAATTATCTACAAATATTAAGACATTACGCACAAATTCTGGTGGTGAATATTTGTCCACAGGGTTTCAGGTATTCTTGGTTTCTAGAAGATATCAACATTCATGTCCTGCTATTCCTCAACAAAATGGAGTAGCCGAACACAAAAATCGTCATCTTCTTCATATGGTACGTACTCTCTTGTTAGAATCCTCTGTTCCATCCATGTTCTGGATTGAGACTTTAAAGACTGCTACTCACTTGATTAATCATTTACCTTCCCAAGTTTTATACATAAAATCTCTCTATTTTCGCTTGTTTATTAAGCAACCTAGTTATGATAATCTTCGTATCTTTGGTTGTGTATGTTTTGTTCATTTACCACCTCATGAGCAACATAAATTATCTTCTCAATTTGTTAGATGTGTATTTTTAAGATATAATGTGTCAAAAAGGATTTGTTTGCTATGATCCTACATTACATCGTACACGCATTTCTAGGAATGTTATTTTCTTTAAAAATCAACATTTTTTTCGTGTGTCTTATGTGCCCTCTTCTTCTATAGATCTTCTCTTCTTTGAGCACCAGTTCTTAGCTCTTCCTCAAAACAGTTCTAATTCAAACCAAGAATGGTGAATACAAGACAATCCCGCCCACAAGACCTTCCAGTGGCTCACTCGATATCTGATCCTAACATGCACTGAAATCAGTCAATTGTAACACCTCCAAAGCATTTGGTACGTCGTTCTTCTCGAGTGTCTGTACCCCCAAATAGGTATGGGTTTTATCCTGGCAATTCTATCTCAACTCTTACTATTGCATTGTCCAATTTTGATATTCCCACATGCTACTCACATACTGTCAAGCATGATTGTTGGCGCCAAGCTATGCAGGAAGAAATTGCTACTCTAGTGACCAATCACACCTGGGACATTGAGTCTTGTCCTTCTACTATAGTTCCTTTGGGTTGCAAATGAGTTTACTCAGTCAAGGTTCGCTCTGATGGAAGTTTGGTTCGTTATAAAGCTCGACTTGTTGTCCTTGAAAACAAATAGGAATATGATGTTAATTATGAGAAGACCTTTGCTACTATGCTAAGATGAATATTATTCGAACGATTCTAGCTCTTACTACTTCTAATGATTGGCCACTACATTAGATGGATGTTAAGAATGTTTTTCTTCACGAAGATCTTCAAGAATATATTATATGAAGCCACCTCCGGGATTGTTTTCCTCTCCGACCTTTAATGTGTGTAAACTTTGTCACTCTCTTTATCTTTAAACAAGCTCCACAGACGTGGTTTGTAAAATTTCAAACCACTTTATTACAATTTTCTTTCACGCAAAGCAAGTATGACACTTCATTGTTTCTTCGAAAATCAGACATGGGTATTGTTGTCCTTTTGGTTTTATGTTGATGATATTGTGATCACTGGTTTTGATTCTACTTTACTTGTCCAGCTCAAGACCTATCTCTCACAATCCTTTCATATGAAAGATCTTGGGTCTCTTACTTATTTTCTTGGTCTTGAGGTGTAGTGTAGCCCCTCTGGTATTTGACTCAATCAACACAAGTATGCAATGATTTGGTGACTACGGTTGAATTACAGGAAGCTACCTCTGTCGATACTCCTATGGAATTAAATAGCAATCTTCGCAAAGAGAAGGGTGACTTACTTGTTAATCCCAGCTTATATTGGAAATTGGTGAGTAGCCTTGTCTATCTCATCATTACTAAATTAGATATTTCTTTTGCTTTACAACAAAGTCAGCAAATTTCTTCAGACTCTTCGTCATCTTCATTTGGTTGTTGTTCGTCGAATCATACACTATGTTCTGGGCACTTCTGCCAGTGGTTTATTCTTTCCTTCAGGAAATTCTCTTGGTCTTATTGCTTATAACGATGCTGATTGGACTGGTTGTGTTGTTACACGTCACTCCATCACTGGTTGGTGCATGTTCTTAGGTAATGCATTGATCTCCTAAAAGAGTAAGAAGCAAGAAACAAGACAGAGTTTTTAAATCATCTACAAAATCTGAGTACCGAGCAATGTCTCTTGCTTGTTTCAAAATCATTTGCCTTCGAGATTTGCTAGCTGAGTTAGACTCCTTTGAGATTGATCATACACCTTTACATGCCGATAATACAAGTGTTATTCAAATTACGACCAATCTTGTCTATCATGAGCGCACAAAGCATATTAAAGTCGACTATCACTCTATCTGTGAAGCCTTTGACACTCGTGTTTTCACTCTTCCACATATTTCTACTGAACTACAAATTACTTATATCTTCACAAAGCCTCTTACTCGTCATCGACATTACTTCTTAAGTGACAAATTGATCCTTATTGATCAACCCATATCAATTTGAGGAGGGCTGTTAATGGACAGCTTAGTTGTCCATAACAGCTTTGTTGTGCTCAATTAACAGCTTTGTTGTCCATAACAATTTTAAAATGATTTGTTATCCATAATCATTTTAGCTATAAATAATTGTCCATAGCTATCCGTAGGCCGAATGCATTCAGTCCCGCAATGATCAGGTACGTTTCTGGCTGATCACGTAAACATCTGTCTATAATTATCCACAATTATCTATAGACAATTTTGTTGTATTTTGAAAGTCTATAAATAGAAAGAAATCACAAGACTAAATCATTTGGTCATTTTTCATACAACATCTTTGACTTATTTCTTACACTTATCCCTTCTTGGATGACCAACCAATCCTTCAACGTGTACTTCTCTTATTAATAGTTCTCGAATAGAACTCCTTGGCACACAAAGTTGATTACCTTTGAACAAGAACCCATCTTACAGTAAAATCCTAATTTGGCTCACCCTTTTGAACTTTCTCCCAAAAGGAAGAGAAATCCTCAAAGCATAATCATCAAGAAAACTTTTAAAACTAGTGAGTTTATTCTTCAAAGTGATTAGTAATGAATTTTGTGACTAAAAAGCATCTGCTACTTCGTTTTGTTGCCTGAACTTTTGTTTGAAAACATAATTGAAGCCCCGTAAAAATATAACCTATTTCATGTGTATCCTAAAAACATTTTTCTGTGAGTTGAGATACTTCAATGTCTAATGATCACTATGCAAGAAAAATTCCTTCTTTAGAAGATAATGGTCCCAATGCTTAAAAGCCTTAACAATAGCATACAATTATTGTTCGTAGGTTAGCCACTTCTGTTTTGCCCTATTCAACTTCTTACTGAAAAATTCAATTGGTCTTCCATTTTGAAAAATAATAACTTCCATCCCAAGCATTAAGGGTATTTGTTTCAACTTCAAATACTTGATCAAAGTTCGGTAAGGCAAGGACAAGGGTTTGACTCAACCTTTCTTTAACTTAATGAAAACTTTGTTCCTGCTCTGCTCCCCAATGGAACTGGCCTTGTTTTAAATAGTTGGTTATTGGAGCTACTATGTTGCTAAAGTTTCTTATAAACCTTCTATAGAAGGTAACTAGGCCATGAAAACCCCTCACCTCTTGTATTGACAAGGAACTAGGCTAATTCACAATTGTCTCATTTTTTGGGATTTACCACAACACCCTTTTCACCATTAATGAACCCAAGAAATAAAACTAATTTGTGAAAATTTCACATTTCTTCAAATTAATATAGAACTTGTTTGTCCTAAGTGAATCCAAAATGGCCCTGGGATGCTCCTAATGTGATTCGATGTCTTTGCTATACACCAATATGTCATCAAAATATACCACGACAAAATCTTCGGTATAAGGCTTCAAAACTTGGTAGTTTCATAAAAGTGCTTGGTATACCACATATCCCAAAAAGCATAGCCAACCATTCATATAGGCTTTCTCTCGTCTTAAGGTTGTCTTCCACTAATCCCCGAGTTTGATTCTTATATGGTGGTAGCTACTCCTAATCCAATTTGGTAAAGATATTAGCCCCTTGAAGTTTGTTTAACATATCTTCCAATCGAGGAATAGGAAACTTGTATTTGATGGTAATCTTATTGATAGCCTCGCTATCAACACACACCATGTACGTACCATCTTTCTTGGGAACTAGTAGGGCAGGAACAATACAAGGACTTATACTTTCTATAATCAAATTCTTCTTGAACAAATCCTTTACAGTACTCTAAAGTTTTTGACGCTCCTTGAGACTCATACGATAATATGTAAGTTTGGAAGGGTAGCTCTAAGAATGAGGTCAATTTGGTGTTAAATGGATCTCATTGATGCTAGGTATGTATATTCATCTAAAAGATGTTGAACCTTTTTGGGATGGGATTGTGTAGCTTCAAACTGTGAGATTTTAAGTAAAGAAATAACCATTTCACTCTTTTACCTCTTTAGATTTTAAGTAAAGAAATAACCATTTCACTCTTTTACCTCTTTTCCAAACTGTCTCAACATTTGCACTAAGTAACACTATTTGTTCTCCTACCATAAGGGTTTGAAGCACAAGTTTGTCATTGGTAGAATGCAGAGTTATCTTTTTACCTTTCCATTCAAACACAAAGACATTGGACCTGCCTTTGTGGGTGGCATTCACATCATACTGCCATGATCTCCCTAAAAGTATTTGGCATGCATCCATAACAACCACGTCCCAACTCACTTCATCTTCTTAAAATTTCCTTATAGATAGGGATACCTTGCAAAGTTCTTGCACCTCCGTCTCAATACTCCTTTTAACCATCCAATTTTATAGGAATAAAGGTGTTAGATGACTTGTAACCCCAAAACATTAACCTGATGTTGTACGCTATATTGGGTTTTGAAGAAAGCATGGTGTTGGGTAGCAACACGTTTAGGGACTAGTAACAACTTTTGGACAATGCACTTTATCGCTCTTTCTCTTTCATCACCAAATGTGGCTTCAACACCTTCAATGTCAGGCTCATGATATTCAATTTCCTCATCAAAACCATCACATACATGAATAAGATTAACAACTCTCCTTTAAGGGCATTCATTGGACTTGTGGACAGTCTGCAAACACCTAAAACACTTCATTGGTGGTGGTTTATTGTTAAGGGAATTCAATTTAAGGAGTGAACTATTTTGTTTAAGATAGGCTTGTTTTGAGTGGAAGGATCAAATTGGGCTTTTGGGGTATTAGGAGTGCAAAGATCGAAGGGAGCTTGGTCTCATCATTTGAGTATTCTAGATAGGCTCTTTTGGTGTACGTGAACTTTTCGATTTAGATAATTGGGATTCAACCTTGAGAGCAAGACTGTTGGCTTAGTTAATATTCCACACTGTTTGACTCATTTCCATTCGTTCTCAAATGGGTGAATTTAAACTCCGAATGTATTGAGACACCCTTTGGCACTCCTTTCCCCATGTTGGCTGTCAACCCAAGCTCTAAAACTCCTTAACTTATTCAATAACAATCTTACTTCCTTGCTAGTACTGGTGATATTTCCAATATAGGATTTGTTCGTATCAAGGTAAAAACTGCTTGATACCAAAATAATACACAGAAATAAACAAATCAGCCAGCTAATTTATAATAATTACAAAATATTTTCCTACAAATTGTATAGCTGTGATTTCTGTCCTAGCTATGAATCCCTATGATTTCGGGATTTCAACGTATGGTACACCCTATCTAACAAATTAACAATGACAAACACCAACAGAACTAAAAAGTAAAAAACCAATAAAAAATATGGGACCACATTATTATTATTATTAAAGAAACAAAAACTTGAGTCTGCATATTAATTCTACAAGCTACTATTAAAAGTACTTATAAAGAGATCAGAAATGCATGTCAGTAGCATCAATTATTCATCTAGAAGAGCAGATTAGCAGATGAAGTCCAGACAATAAAACATTTTGCTGCCAAAAACTTATTGAATTAAAAAATAGAGTACACCAATGACCTTCATTGACTCATTTCAGTTTCGGCATAGGCTTCAATAGCTTAATTTTGAATTCTCAAATTGCATTAGATAGACCAATTGGTAGAATTATTGCTTTAGATATAATTGGAATGCTAATGATGCTAAAATAATCTCAATGTGAATCAACATAGAAAATGATAAAACTCCCTTCACAATAGCCAAATACTTGATATCCAAATTGACTTTTATCACCAGTAACCACCAATCAAGTCATGATTTACCAATCCACTTAAAGGAATAACAAAGGTCCATCTGGAATTTTAACGGAATTAGCCAAATATATCCACTTTCAACAACTCGGATGGCATAGAACAAATATGGGTCGAGATAAACGAAATTATCATATAAAAAAAATGAAAATCCATTGAATTACTAAAACATTTTCTAAGCAAAGAATTATTTTGCCTCCAGATACAACTTGATCTTCGTAAAACTGGAAAAAAGTGTTTTGGAAAGTACCTATCTTCAGAGCATTGGTCGCTGGAATATACATCATCAACACTGAAAACCATCTAAGCTAGTCAAGAGGTTAAACAGACGTACTCATTTCAATAATGTACGTGCTGCTACCAAAACCAAAGTTGAAAAGTGCAATTAGCTTCAATCCAGAAAACGGTTAAAAGGTAAACTCGCTTGAGTAAATTCCAGAAACTCAAATCCACCAATAATCTTTTCCAACAAGCTGCGAGTCCCCTCCAACTCCAGTTCATATATGAATTGAATTTTCTTCTTCCTTGCCAAGAGAAGAAACAGGGGCACCATCATCCCCATCACTACAACAACTACTGCCCACAAGTTTCCTAACATCTTTGGCGCAACTGCGCTGATCCACACCGTCCTCCCCCAAATCCTTTACCATCTGCCCTTCGATCTTTTGTGCTATATCACAGAAAAAATCCGTCAAAACATTCTCATAACCCGGCATTTTGGCATACCCAGGAAAATAATTGATGTCAATAATAAGGTAGCGATCACCGAACCTTGAATCCCTAATGACATCAAAATTAAACAGATTCAACTTCATTGCCCGCCGCAAACCCCTTGCAATATCGGTGATGAAGCTCTGTGGTGGCATCTCAGTATCATGCAAATGCATCCTTTTATAGTACTTATCATCAATCCTCTCATTAGTTGCCAAATTAGAGACTTGAGAGAAAGACATCAGACCATCCAAGCTTGCCAATTTTTCCTCCTCCGAAACATCGGGCAGGGATTTTCTCTTAACACACTTCACATACTCCCCAACGACATACACCTTAAAAATAACCCCACCGTGGTTAACAAACTCTTGTACCACAATCGGCGGTTTAAGCTTGTTGAGCCCGTCGTGATTGAAAACTAGCGCCATTTTGTGCGATTTAGCGCTACCATCAGCCACAAGCGGCTTGGCAATTACGGGAAACTTTAGGCCCTCACAAGCTTGGCAATCAAAAAGTGTTTCCTTATCGTATATCACAATCTGATTAGGAATTCCAAATGTCTCATCCTGATGCTCAATTTTCAGTTCCGATACCACCTGGAGCATCGAAATCCGATTATGTAGACGTTCAATCGCCTCCGGAGAGTCGATGACCACCGCATTAGGGTTACTAATCATGAATTTCTCAAGCTGCCTCCTCCAATCCTCGCCGTACATTTTATGGAGGACCATATTGAATGGTCCCTGATCCACCAAGGGCCGGTCCATATCGATCCGTACAAGATCGATACCTCGCGACCGAGCCAGATTGATAAGCGAATCTTGAATGAAACTCTGTTGCTTCTTAGGCGCCAAAGCGTAACCTATTCTGAACCTTCTTTCCGCCATTGATTCACACCGCCCTGGCCTTTTTGATAATGAGTTTCGCAGAATGCTAAACAAACGCTCATAAGAAATCGTTCAAATATTTAAACTCGGGGACTCAAAATCCGAAATTCGAGACCCTAACTGCGCTTATTAAGCTTCCATTTTTGGAGCTTCGAGAAAATCAAGACTTTGCAGTAATAACGTAAGAAATGGGAGATAGGAGGAAGGAAGAGAAAGGGTGGTGTGAGAGATGTGTATATATAGCTTAGACTAGGGTTAGGGAGTAAGTGGTGGTGATGAGTTAAAGTAACCAGGGTTAAAGTACAAAAGGAGGTTTATTTTTTAAACGTGGCAAGGCATCAAAGAAGCACGTGTTATATAAGTTGTTGGACTTTAGTGTCCACGTGTCAATAACGAAAACGAACGGTTCGAATTTTGAAGAAACTTTATTGGTCTATCTTTAGTAAGCTGATGGGTTTGTTCGAATTGACATCTGAGTAAGAAAATAAAGAGATAGAGAAGGTACATTAAAGGAAAAATATATATATTATCAAGAAATTAAAATCTTTATATAAAAATTAATTTATAAACTTAACTAATTACCTTTATTTTGATTTTTTTTATTTCTATTATTTTAGTTAAATATACTATATATTATTGTTTTTATCCTTTTTCGTTGGAAATCATTATTTTTTTTTATCAATTTTTGATAATTTCTTCTTTTTCATGTTAGTTTTTATATTTCATCCTCCATTAAAAAGAAAATGATTCATTATTTTTTTGAAAATAAGTAAAAAAAATTAATAATATTCTTTACTAAGACAAGGTATAACTTCTATTATAAATCTTAATATTTTTTTAAGTAAATTTTTAATTAAATAGTTTGTTTGGTTTTTTTTTTAGGATTTTTCTTTAAATTGTAATAATTGATTCTTACTTGAATTTATTTATTTAGTATTTATATTATCTTTTATCAATAATTTTTTTACTATTTATCATCCTATTATATTTATATATTAATGAATCAATATAACAAATATATTTGTTTTTATTTTCACTTATAATTTTTTCATCTATCATTTTTTAGTCAACAATAAATAGCATTAATAGTTTGTAATTAATTTATTTTATTACTTTAATTAAATTTAGATTTATGAATGTAACATTTTAATTTATGCAGTAATGAAATGTGCTGATATTTTTGATAAAGACTTAAAAGACCTAAAAAAGACAAATATATTACTATTTGTTGTAATAGAGGTGATTATTATATAAATAGATAAAATATTTTAATTAAATATCGATAACAAAATACAACATCTCGCTTTTTATATTATCATTTTAAAATTCAAAAGAATAAGTATGTTAATTATTTCTATACTCTTGAATTAAGAAATAGGTTGCATAATCATCAGCCTTCAAGTGATATATGTAATCATGCTCTATGTCTTCATATCTAAACAAGAAATCATCAATATTGAAAATTTGTCAAAATCATGTCAAACTATTTCCTCTCTTTTATCAAACGAATCCAATGATTCAAATAGTATCTAAGACTATTTACAATATGAAGCTAGCATAAGATTGATAAAGAAAGTTTGGATAATTGTATTATTATTCAAGCTTTGTTTGATGAATTTAATCGAGGGGAGTTTAATCTAAAATGTTAAGCATGATCAAAGTAGTTACATAACACATTTATTTTTTGCACATATAGTGTCACTTATACTTATTAGGAGTTATTCAACTATTTTTTTGTAATGGATTGTACTTACAAAATTAACAAATACAAAATGTTATCTTGGAATCTAAAACATTTTATTATGTTTTTCTTTTCTAACAAAAGAAAGAGATAATAATTATACATGGTTTTTTAATTCACTACAAGAAAAACTAATATATGGAACAAAAATTTGACAAAAAATAAAATTATTTCTTAAAAATAGTATAATTAGAGATAAAAATTTGATATTAGTCCTTCATAATGTTAATCATAAATTTAACAAATAAAAATTAAAAAGGATAAATTTTGTCACAAAATAATAATTAAGGACAAAGTTTAAATTCGTCATTAAAAAGATAGCAGAAGTTTTCCACCAAACAATTTCGACAAAAATTTATCCTTACAAATGGAAAACAATGGTACAAAATTTGTTGTCTTTGAAAATCAAAATTATTAAGGGAAAATTTTTACAATATATTTAGAATGAGATTTTTGTCCTTGAAAAATATTAGATTTTGTGATGAAATACGAAGAACTACTAAAGACAAAATTTGTGATAGAAAATTAAAAAACTTTAGGATAAAAATTGCAATATATTAGAGACAATTTTTGTTAATGGATATAGTTAAAACATTAACATAAATATTTTGATTTAATTTTTCACAAGATAAAAAAATGATTGAGTTCTTAAAAAGAAAAAATCTACGTCGTTATACGATACATTTTCAATTTTTTAATGTTATATTGTAATTTTAAAGTATACATTCTTATACATTTTAGTTATTTTTATACAATAAAAGATGATAAATTTTTTCTATTAATTTAATTTTATATATTTTATCTCTTTTACACCACACACAAAATTTCTATATCAAATTTTTTTCTCTCCTAATTTTTTCTTTTTCACTCTCTTTTTTCCCTTTCCCTCTCATTTTTTTTCCTTCTCCCTCTCTCTCTCTTTTTCTTTTCCCTTCTTTTACATGGTGCAGCACCCTCACCTCCCTTCGTCGACAGTTTCTTTTGGTTGTCACTCGTGACCCATATCCCCCTGTACCCATCTTTGGTCATACCCACCTCAGCGAAACAGTAAATCTTATTCATAACGTATTTTATGACTCTAATTTCAATGACTTGAGACTCGAGTCACTTGCGATTGTTAAAGATATATGATCGTGCTATCAAATACATAATTAGGGCTTTTTTGTCGCTGTGTTCTTCGTCGGATGATAGCACAAGCGATGTTGTGGCTGTTGGGGTATTAACTCAATTACTTCTGTTGATTCAGAGCGATTGCACGGACAGAAGTAAGAGAAAGGATCAACTCTTGTTGAAGCTTATTCGGGATTCTTAGCTTGATTATTCATCTCTTGGAAAATTTGATGATTTTGGTTACAACAATGTGGTTTTAAATGCATGATTTACGTCGAACATTCCCTGGTCATCCTACTCTTGATGTGGATGGTAGAAATTCTTTACAGCATATGCTCGACACAATTCAAAACTCCATGTGCTCTGTATATCTCTTCTTGCTTGGAATGCTATTAGCTTCTCGTTTCCTTTCCTATTGTTTCTTATGTTGTGTTGTTGTGTACCACTCATCAGTTTTGAGGTTGAAGAAAAAGTAATTTACTCCTCGTAGTTTTTATTTTTAAATAGTTTAGGCCACACCTTTTTCAATAGGGTTGATTCATGATGGTAAATTTTTTCCATGTTATGTTATCAGAAGTAAAAAATTAATATGCAACTTTGTCAAATACTATTGTTCTGTTATTCCTCCAACTTCCTTTTCTTTGACTATCTGAAGACATGATTTTGTTTATTTCATATAAAGCTCTGAAAAAGTTGTGAACATAATAGAAATGATAGTGATAAGTTTTAAGTCTTCTCTATTATCCGGTCTAATCTGAGTATTGAGTTTGCATCTCTCAAATGAGAGTTGAGACATTATATTATGCGTGAATAATTTAAGAACATGATTTGGTACTTGCACTTTCATGTCAAAGTGTACTTCTTGTATGATTTTAGGTTAAATTAGAAAAATTAGTTTAACCAGTTCTTTTGGTTTGTCTTCCCTTCTTTCCTTTTTCCATAGGTGTCTTTTTAATTTGAATGTTTATTAACTGGATGTGATGGTGCAGTTGCATGTATGACATGGGAATTTGCAAAATCTGGAACGAATTTCACTACCGCTATTATTAATAGAGCTGACTTCGTGCCTTCCTTCTCAACGGTTCAATGGATGATTTGCGTGTTGAGGCTATATTTTCTTTCTTATATTTCATCTTATTTTAAATTTTAATTTTTTATAAATATTGGAGTAACAAACTCTTGGCATATTGACACCCTATGTAATGAATGTGAGTGCTTTTACGATTTGGTTAGTTGATTCACACTATGAATTGTAATATGGATATGAGTTGTTTTTCCTACAATATTTTAAATTTAAATAGGGTGTGTAAGACCATAAGAGTCATATATTGTCCTTGGTGCTGATATCTTCCATTTATGATCTTGCCTCTTATTATTGTTATGGCATGTCTATTGAAATCTATTTTCAATAGTATACCTCAGGTAGTAACCTTAGATTATTCTCTTTTTCATTATATATCCCTTTTTTTGTTAAAATTTTAATTTTATATTTTGGTTATCTTTTATATCTATATGCTTTTACTTTGTGTTTATCCAATGTTTACTCTCACAGGTACTACTAGAAGCTTCCACCATGAACAAGGCTTGTTGTAATATTGACACCCTTACAAGCTATCCATTAGACTTTAAATATATTATACCGATACATGAATATATTTAGATGTTATTTTCTACAGATATGAAATGTAACATGTATATGTATAATTTTAACTCTACATTTGTTGCTTGTGAATTGCTATTATATTTGTGAAATAAAAAAAATTTGTTGCAATTTTTAAAGAACAATATATTTTGAGATTATATTTTCTTTGTTATAAAATTATCCATAAATATGTTTTAAGAGAAAAAATTTGTCACAAATAAGTTTGGATAAAATATTGTCACAATTTTTGTTGTCTAAAACTGACAATTTTTGAAAAACAATTGTGACAATATTTTGTCTCAAAATTGTCAGTTTTAGATAACAAAAATTGGTCACAAAAACATTATTAAGAGAATTAATATGTTTTAGGGATAAATCTATTCTAAATTAGAACAAATTTATTTGTCTTATAAAATATTTTTCAAAGACAAAACTTTAATTTTTAAAGACAAATATGTTGTCCTTAAAATATTTTTGAGTAAGTTATCTATTGTTTTCAAGGACCATCTTGTAGAATTTAGGTATAAAAATGGTTGTCCTTAATTTCTTTGTTTTTTCTGGGACAAAATTTAATTTTGTTCCAGTAGACTTTCTACGACCCCTACTTTGGAACAAAATTTTTTTTTTGTCCCTAATTCTCATTTGAAATAAAATCTTGGCTTTCAAGGACAAAAATCTTTATCCCAAAAAACACATTTTCTTGTAGTGATTGTTTCAAAAATATACTAGGCTCTAGAAACTTTTGTGATTGTGTCTAAGAGAATTAACTTTGAATAACCTATAAGTATTGTCTTCCCAACAACTATATACCTTCTTTGTTTATGTCATATTGAGAGAATGTCTTATTACATTCTAATCTTTTATTTGAAGAAAAAATATCATTAGAATTCATTTATATCAAAATGGAATTAAGTTGTATACTCTTCAAGTGAAGCAACATGTGAAGAAGCATGAAGAAATTTTGAGATATTGTACAAATAAAAGAAAGGTATTTTGAGTTAGCTTGAAAAAACATAGCATCCTTTAAAAGAGAGGCTTATCTAGGCATGAACTAAAGTATAATTGATCTGATTATTAAATATAGACCAAATTATAACTTGTGAAACTAATGAATGTAAGCTATTTCTCATATTTCTATTTCAAACTTATATATATATTTGTTAGAATACTTCATTGTTCTATACTTTATCTTGTGATTTCTCTTTATTTCATGATTATGAAAGAGCAAGTAAAAAGAATGCATTCTTTTATCTTTTATTTTACTTTTGTTGCATTAACATCTAGTTTTGGAGTTTTTATTAACTTATAAAAGTCTTTCTTTTATTATTAATGAAGCTTTTCTAAACCATTGGATTAACAATATTTAATTGATTTACTATTTCATTGTATGTATTGCTACTTTGTTTAAGATGAATTAAAAACCAACATGAAGTTTTTTTGTTCTTTCTTGATATGTATATGAATTTATATTTTAAGAGGGAGATTGAAAATAAACAGAGAAAGGTGGTACTACATACCTTGATAGAGTTTTTTTTTTGCCTTAATTTATTATTCTTTATAAGAGATTTGAATATCATCTATTGAAACAAATTATAATTTACAAAGTTATTAACCATAGAAAAAAATTAAAAAAAATAAAGCCAAATAGAGATCATTTATTCAGTAAGATCCATTCTAGAATTTAACAATTTTTTTATAAAAAATATTAATAGTTTGTATTTAATATAATAATTATATTTTTTATGAATTTTAACATAATAGTTGTAAGAATAACATTCATGGATGAAAAAATTATTTATAGATTAATTATATTGATAACATGATATTTTTCTTTGCAAAGAGAGTAAAAAAGATATCTAAGTTGGAATAAAAACTTAGTTAATTACAAAAATTAAATAAAATGCTAAAAGTTTAAGGAAATTTATATTTCAAAAGACATATACTTTATTTAAAAAGTGAGAAATTTATATAAAATAATAAGATATTTGTAAGTTAGAAAAAGAAATTAAGACTCTTAATAGTTGTTAGAGTTATTCTTGCATTCTTTAACTCCATAACTTTTATTAAGGGTAAATTAGTCAAGCTGATAAATTAATTTTATAGCATCCTTGTACAAAGCCTTTAATTCCTTGGCAATATATTTTCCAAATTTTTTTTTATCTATGCGAACGTTTATGTACGCATTTTATATCATAAAAATGTTTTTATTTGAAGTTATAATGAATTATCAATTTAGCTAAGAGTTATTCATAAAATGTTTAACATATGAGATTGTTTTTATGATATAAATTATATTCTATAAGATAAGTTGATAACTTATCTCAACTTGAGAGGAATGGTGTATTTTTGTATTTTTCTATCACACTTTTATGTTAAATGGTTTAAACAATCACACCAATTTAATCTACAATTATAGCTAAATTTATGGAAGAGATTAAAAATATAAATTAAAATTAGATGCTCTATTAATCGTACAAGTTATAAATTTTGTGAATTCATACCATTGTGTTATATTTATTTTTTTGTTGGATTATAATAGTAATTGAATTTTACATAATGAGATATTTAAATAAGATAAGTAAAATTATAAAAATAATAAAAAATAAAATATATTTATCTATAATAACCATAAATTTATTAAAGATAACTTTTAAATTTGATGGAAATCTAAGAAATGCGTAACTTTAACTTATTAAACTATAAAGATATTAAATAAATTATAAAATGTAATAGAATAACTAATTTGATATTACTAAATGAGATGGTTGTCTACCATTATTTGTTCTCATTATTTCCTTTTTAATATACAAATTTTAAGGTATTTTTCTTTCTTTTTTCGTAAGGCGTTTTATAAAATTACATAAATGGTTTTTACGCTGTGATGCTATACTTTTTGTAAGCACATTAAAAATATGGATTCCACTCTTGCTAGTATATATATATAACATACTAGTAATATTATTATTATTATATGTGTGTTGATTTTAATAAGTATGTCTTTTGAGCTTCAATATGATTATTTTTTAAATGTACGAAACTAGTTATTACAATATGATTGGCAAAACAAATCTTTCCGGAATTACTTCAAATATTACACTTCAAATTTATAATAATAATAGCATTTATATTTAAATTGATAAAGGTAAAAGTTAGTATTAAGGGATTATATTTTTTTTATTATAACTTTGAAGCGTATTAGTTCTGTAATTTCTCCGAAATGTTTTAAAAATATAAAAAATAATATCTTGAAAACTTATAATAAAAAAATTGTACTATTTATAACTAGTTTATATATTTCATTATTGAAAATATAAATTTTAGGGGTGTTATTTTTTATAATTTTTATAATTTTGTTTTTCACAAATTTGATGTATGTCTATTTAAAATTATTAGTCAAGCTCGCATGTCTTACACGTGTTAATTTATTATTTAATTAATAAAAATAAGGTTTAAGATAAATTAAAAAAATATATTTATTTTATTTAAAATAATTAACATTGTACCAAAAAAAAACATATAAGTAATTATAGTATAAAAATTTATCAATACTTAACAACTGATAATTTATTATTTAATTTATCTTACTTAATTGATAAAAAATAGTTAAATTAATTACCAGAAAATAATAATAATTTTTTATGTTATTTAAAATTTAAGATAAATCAAATGGTATAAAAAGAATAAATAATTATAATCTAGATAATCATTAATGTTTTATATACTAATAATTTATTATTTGATTTATATTAGTTAGTTGATAAAAAATAAAATTTAAGATAATTAATCAAGAAAAATAATTTTTTATATTATTTAAGATAAATAAATTTATATAAAAAAGAGAAATAATTTTATTCTAGATAATTTTTAATATTTAGATGTTATTACTTAATTAATAAAAATGATATGAATATTAATTAAATTATACAATAATTAAGAACAATATTAATTATTATTTTAAAATATGTGTATAATTTTGTAAAAAATTTATAGTCTATATTTAAACTTTTATACATAATATATATGTATGGGTTAATAAAAAACAATTAATAAAATATTCTCAAAATAAGAGCTTGGATAGTTTTAAGCTAAACTACATAAATTATTTCATATTTTACATTTTGACCCCTTATCATTTTTTTTATAATTTAGTCATTTATTTTTAAATTTTTATACTTTGGATCCTAATTTTTGTTTTTATATTTTAATTTTTATGATTTGGTATTTAGATAGAGCATTCATTCTAGGCTCAACAATAACATCCTAATCATTACTTAAAAAAAGGCATGTCATTTAAGCTTTTTCTTTTACTTTTCCCTATCTTAACACTACATATCTCCAACCTTCTCAGAATATTTATTTTTACTACTACCAACATTTGTATTATCTTTCCCTTTTCCTATCACTCGAGCACTAGCCCTCTTATTTTGCACCACATTCCCATAACCAAAAACAAACCATCATTACTTTTTCCTTCAAACCTTCATTTCTTATGTCCATATCAAATTGAAATCATTCCTCATAATGAGTATATTTTTTCTCAAATTTGATGTGTGATGTGACTACACTAATAACAAAACCAATGGATCCTCTTATACTTATTCAATCCAAACATAATTAGATTTGAAGGGAATCTAGGTATCTGAAACTAAAGCCTTCTTAATACCAAAATTAACTCAAACCTTCATTGCTCTCATGGAACCACTAGACACTAAGAACTTATCAATCTCAAGAACATCCCTAACAAGACTCACAATCCTTCTGGTAATAACCTCAATCCTTCAATCCATTGAAAGATAATGTATTTGGATCCAAATTAGAGCGAACTAAAATAACAATAAAGATGGAGACATATTTGGAGTTAACCTATACACAACCATTAAACTATTATCGAAGCTCCAAGGAGCGATCCTAAACATAAACTCTAGATCAGTAACCTCTTCAAAATAGAATATAAAAATGCTTTGATTAATCACCTTTAGATATAAACACTTAGAAATCCAGGCCTAACTCTGAACCCAAAAGCCAGCTTGTGAGTTAGAGGATTGCCTAGACTTATAAGGAGCATTGTTGCCTTACTCTTAGCCAATGTGGGACTTAACATCCCCCCTCCACA
Organism: Hippophae rhamnoides; assembly: GCA_033030585.1. Taxonomy (NCBI): domain Eukaryota; kingdom Viridiplantae; phylum Streptophyta; class Magnoliopsida; order Rosales; family Elaeagnaceae; genus Hippophae; species Hippophae rhamnoides. Next base: position 53,783,446 of record CM065428.1, on the reverse strand, counting down.
TCGGCTAGAGTCCGGATTTACGGCACAGTCCTAATTTACGGCACGAGGGTCGATGGAAGTGCGATGAAGCCAAGAGCCTAGCTCTGATACCAACTTAGAAACCCAGGCCTAACTCTGAACCCAAAAGCCAGCTTGTAAGTTAGAGGATTGCCTAGAATTATAAAGAACATTGTTGCCTTACTCTTAGTCAATGTGGGACTTAACATAAACCATCATTTTTATTCCAATTTTTATGATAGATGTGAAGCAACACATCAATATTCACTATTTTTGAGAGACAAATCGAATTGCAATCTTGTGGTCAAAACCCCATTTTCAACCTCAATTAAATCCCCAAGATAAATAGTGAGATTGATCTAATCTAATCGAACACTTAAATCTTCCATTACAAAGATAGAGGAATTAGGGCAAATCAAAAAGAGAAATCAAACCTTAGGAGATTTTAGGCAAGCAATCTAAGAGAGGAAAGAGTAAAATCAAAGCAAATGGATCAAAGATACAAGAAAGAGACGAGAAAATCAAAACAAAGACAGGAAAATTCCAACACTAAGTTGAGAGAGGAAGCTTGAGAGAGAAATAGAAAAAAACTCTCGGCGGAAAGAATAATGTGTTATTTTTATGCTATTTTTTAAAAAAAAAAAACTTACAAAATTGAGACAATGGGATCAAATACAAATTATCAATCCGAGTTGAAAAATTCATTATAAGAGTAGGAATGTTGGATCAAGCTCAATAAGTCAATTATTTTGTTAGTGATTTGAAAGATAGTCTGAGAATAAATGTGCAAGCATGTAAACCAACTACTTGCAAGCAATAATTAGGTTAGCCGAGCTGTATGAATCATGAAACCAATCAACAAAGTGAATTGTTCCTTTAGAAATAAAGAAACCAATAGTCGAAAAAATTTCAATGCAAAACATGAATATGCCACCAATTAAGAGGTTGAATTCGCTTGAACTCAAAGAGATGAAATAGAAAGGAGGACGAGCAAAACAACAAAAAGTCAATGGAAATATCTGAAGTATCCATTCACGCCATTTATGCTGAACAATTTAATAAATTATTGTAATTATCGTAAGATATAAGGGTAGTTTTATAAAAAAAGAGTTATAATGTATTATTTAAAATTTTATATATAGTATATATATAGATAGATTGATCATGATATTAAGCAACAATGTAAAAATTGTTACTAGTAAAATTCAAATAATTATAAAAATAATGATATTCTTACAATAATTTTATTGTTATTATAATAAAAATATATAAATTATTTATTATACTTTTATTATTAATAACACTTTAATGTCATTAATATTGTATAAAATTAGTATCACAGTAATAAATCTAATTGTCTCATTAAATTGATTAAAAATCCGTTGAATGCAACCTAGGTAGTTGATAAACTGTGCACCTGAGGTGGCAGTGTAGCCTTTTAGATAAGAGTTATATATTACATCTTTGAAATTAATTTATACTTTTAGATAATTATATAATAAAAATGATTTAATTGTCAAAAATTTAAAATTTAAAATAACATTATAAATTTATTGTGAGACCTATGCTTTTTACATTATATATATAAAGTGTGTGCACTTATTCTATCTTTAAAATTGATTCATGCTATTAACCTAAATTATAATGTTGAAAAGAAGATAAAATTATTTTTTGATAGAAAAAAGCCACTAATTAAATAATATTTATGTCTAATTTTTTTATTTATATTTTAAATATTAATTAAATTATAAATAATGAAATACTTGAAATTAACAATTTTAATATACTTAAATTTTTATGAATTTATTATAATTTTATTAGATATTAGTTAGTATATATGTATCTAGTCTTATATTGAAAATTTTAAAAAATATTAAAATATTATATACACATAAAAAATTAAAATTAATTTTTTAAAGATATTTTTATTTATTTATATCTTTGTAAAAACATTACCAATAATCAAAGACTTAAAAACAAATAAAATAAATTTTGTATGACTTTTGCTTGAATTAAAACAAGTTTGGCAAAATGATCATGCATTTTGATTACTTTAATAGATAAAATTCATATTTTCAATACACAAGAAGGAGAAATGGATTCCGATAGTAGCTATAATAATCGTAAGTATTATACTTTTTCATTGTAAGTATTATACTTACAATACAAAAATTGAATTTTTTGTGTAAATTTCTAAAACATTTTCAATTGACATGTGATTTTATAACAAAAAAAACAAAAAGATAAATAAATTGTATGATTTTTATACGAACTTAATTAATTTAGAAGGATAAATAAGTTATTTTTATTTTTTATCGATTTATAATTTAATAACTTAAACAAAGCGACCAAACATACAATTGTATATAAAAATAAAGTACGTAAATAAAATAATAACACATAATATTTTTAGGTGGAAACAAATTACGTCACAACCATAACTTAATAGAAAAATCATTGGTTAACCGGAACATCTAATTTTCCACTATAAAAATCAAAATATTCAAATACAAACTCGATCTTATACTATCATTCCTAGGAAATATATAAAATAGACAGTGTAAGGTGGATTGTAATAAATTTTATTTCACACTAATGTTCGTTAAAATAAATTTTAAAAATTAAAAAGTGAAACTTTTTAATAAAATATTCAACAACAATAATTAATATGGGTGTATATTTCTTTTCTGATTAATGTTATTCTTGAAATCTGATTAATGTTATTCTTCTATTTCAAGAATGTGCGAGATACCTACTGAGATATTCTCGACGATCAGAAGAATGCATTTGGTATCATAAATCTTTGGCGAATGTGTTAGAAGGGTGATTGGTGAAAGCCATGAACATATCTACCATTTATATTTAAGATTAAAATAGGTATATTTAATTATAATTTTGTTAGATTTGTATTGAGTTATAAATTTTAAAGATTTTATGTATTTTTAAAAACCTTTGGTAGATTTAACAGTGCAAGGTGGATTGTAATAAATTTTATTTCATCTATTTTTATGAATTTTAATGTTTTTTTATATCGAAAATAGTTGAACAAATTATAAAAATATAAGAATAATATAAAAGAGAAAAGATATATAATTATTTTTGTTTTATTCCGGCTATTTTTTATAATAAGAATAATATATTATAAAAATAAGTATAATATCTAACTGTCATTTTTATAATAAATAAAAATATGATATAAATGTTATTTTTATAATAAATAAATTACAATGGTAGTATTTTTCTCAAATAAAAATCCTTGTAAATCTATCTTTGAGGTGATGAAAAAAATGAATATATATTTTATTACGTATAATTTTAACTAAAAAATCTATAAAATCCTATAAAATATATTAATTTTTAAAGTAGTTTAAAATTAATGATTTTTTTAATACATTAAGATTTTTAAAGATTTTTATAATATTTCTAACTAATGAACAATGTTATTTTATGAAGGGATGTTATCTGATAATTCTATATACATACTCTTGTACATATTTTTTTATTTCTTTCTAAACAATATTTATTGTCCTTTGATTTTAACAAATTTTACAATTTAATTACAAATTTATAATTTTTACACAAATTCAATCTAAAAGATTAAATATAAAAAGTTAATAAACTGCAAAGTTTAAAAAAATATTAACATGTTAATATTAATTATTATAATCAAATTTTAGCTTATTTTTAAATTTGATAAACGTTGTTAAATTTAAAAAAAAAAGTTAAAAACTCAGGCCTAACTTAACTCAATAAGATCTCATTAAGTTAAGGGTTGCCTAAGCTTATAAGCAGCTTTGCTGCCTTGTTCTTAGTCGATGTGGGATAAGGATACTTAACAGCCTCCCTCCATACGGTGGACAAAGGTGAACATTAGCACCACGGTGAGACTATGGTAGAGCCCAATTAGGTCCAAGCACATAGAGACTAGGCCCAACTCTGATACCATGTTAGAAACTCAGGCCTAACTCAACCCAATAAGATCTCATTAAGTTAAGGGTTGCCTAAGCTTATAAGTAGCTTTGCTGCCTTGTTCCTAGTCTATGTGCTTGGACCTAATTGGGTTCTACCATAGTCTCACCGTGGTGCTAATGTCCATCTTTGTCTGCCGTGTGGAGGGAGGCTGTTAAGTCCACATCGACTAGGAACAAGACAGCAAAGCTGCTTATAAACTTAGGCAATCCTTAACTTAATGAGATCTTATTGGGTTGAGTTAGGCCTGAGTTTCTAACATGGTATCAGAGCTGGGCCTAGTCTCTATGTGCTTGGACCTAATTGGGCTCTACCATAGTCTCACCGTGGTGCTAATGTCCACCTTTGTCCACCGTGTGGAGGGAGGCTGTTAAGTATCCTTGTCCCACATCGACTAAGAACAAGGCAACAAAGCTGCTTATAAGCTTAGGCAACCCTTAACTTAATGAGATCTTATTGGGTTGAGTTAGGCCTGAGTTTCTAACAAAAAAAAAATTAGGAATCAAATTTCATTATAACAATTAAAATTGGCATGTTAATTTTTAAACTGGATAAAAGTTTTTAAATTTTAAAAATTTTGTGAATCAAATTTATATGAAAAAGTTATAACATTTGAATAATTGAAAAAATTAGATGTATCCTAGCATTTGTTAAGATATATTATTATTATTTTAAAAAACAAAATTTATATTAATTTATTAAAATTGTAGTACAATAAAGAATCTAATTATAAGACACAAATAAATAAAATTAACAAATATGATGATGCATAGTAACTTTTTCTATTGGTCCAACGATAACGATGGTAAGAATAGTCTATTTCATGGTTTTTTTTTTTGTGAATTGGTTTTTTTAATGTATTTAATGAATTTATTTGAGTAATCTAAGATACTAACAAATCTACATCTACTCTAAAACACTTAATAATTATTGGGCAACCCTATTTAAAAAAAAGTTTGTTATATCTCTAGTTATCTATTCATTTCACATAAGAAAAATACGTTAATAATTAATTATTTGAATAAATTAAGAAGCTGATAATATTGTTTGTCGATTAACCAATTAACATGAGCCGTTTTTAACTAAATTTTCTAAATGGTCTTCTTGATCACTGCCAAACCGGATTCTAAGTTATTTCTAGCTAAAGAACAATGTTATTTAATGAAAGAATGTTATCTGATAAATTGTTACTTTATATACATACTCTTGTTAGTTGTTGTTGTTGTTTACTTGTACATGGTTTTTTATTTCTTTCTAAAGAATGAATATTGTTATTTAGTTTTTATAAATTTATAATATAATCACATAAATTTACAATTTAAATAAAAATTTCAATCACGTTTTAAGATTTTTTGGACAAATTATCAACATATTTTAAAATATTGGTTATTATTGTAATTAATTATTGTATAATTTAATTAAGATTCATATTTTTTATCAATTAAGTAATAAATTATTAGTTATTAAAATATTAAAAATTATCTATATTATAATTATTTATATTTTATACAATATTATTTATCTTTAATAACATAAACAATTATCATTTTTTCACTTTAATGATCTTAAATCTTATTTTTAGCAATTAGTTTAATAAATTATTAATAGTTAAAATAAAGATTTATTAACTACCATAATTTATATTTTTGGTGATACTTTAATTATACACAAATTTAATAAAAGGTATTGGTTTGATACAATTTTCATTTTATTGAATTTGTTTTATACATGTACATCACATGTGCATATAAAGGAGCGTATTATTAGTATTTTCTTTTTACTATTTTATCCACTAAAATATTAATGGTTTTTTTACCCACTATTTTTAAGTTTTTAAAAGTATGTTTTAATATTATTATTATTATTATTATTTTGCTAATTTTACACTCATTTCAATATCTTCTTCGTATAAACCTAAAAGCTCATTATTTTATTTAAAATTACTATTATTTACTAATATTCATCTAAACTTTATGCAGTTTATACAAATTTTGTTTTAATGAATACAATATATAATTTTTTTAAATTATTTTTACATAAAAATAAGAAATTAGTATGAAGGAAACAATATGTAAATTTTGACACAATCTGACATAATAACACTAGGTTAACTCGAATGCAAAGTAACCCGATACTATATAAAACACTCTATAACTCATTTGTTAAATGTGTTAAAAATAACACAACACGATAGCCCAAAACTAATGCGTTAAATTAATATTTTAATATTATTTTATCAAGACATGAAATGAATTGACTTGATCCGAATGAATTTTATTAAATAATATTTAGCTAAAATAATATATTTTTATTTAATTTTTTTTTCAAATAGACATCACGATAACGTGACCAAAGATGACCCAAATCCAAAATGATCTGACACGATAAAAATATTTTTATTAATGCGTCAATCTAAAATGGATCGACACAATTCACTAAGGTGGCGTTTGGTTCGTGGAATGGAATCAGAATCGGAATCGGAATGGAATGGAATGGAAAGGAAACAATTTTGTTTGGTTTGACCATTGGAATCAATCTCAGAATCATGATTATAGTGTTTGGTTTACCACTGTAATGGAATGAAAAAAGTTGTAAATGACCTTAATACCCTTACATGCTGTAAAATTCAAATAATGTCATTTAATTACTATTTTTTCGTCAGAAAAAATACATTATTGAAATCATTATTTTTATAAATAAGTATTACTTAATTAAAAAGAAATATATTATTAAAATTAGTATTTTTCTAAATAAGGTTTAGGGTTTTGAGGTTTGGGATGTGTGATTTAGGGTTTAGGGATTTATGATTTAGGGTTATATTTGTAGGTTAAGGTTTAAGATTAAAATTATTATTTTTCTAAAAATAGTTTAGGATTTTAGAATTTTGGATTTTGGATTTAGGGTTTAGGGTTTTAGGGTTTTAAGGTTTAAGGTTTAGGGTTTATGGTTTTAGGATTTGGAATTTGGAATTTGGGGTTTAGGGTTTTGGGATTTATGTTTTAGGGTTTTGGGTTTTGGGATTTATGTTTTAAGGTTTAGGGTTTAGAGATTTTGAGATTTGGGGTTTAGGGTTTTAGGGTTTAACGTTTAGGGTTTAGGAATTTAGGGTTTAGGATTTTAGGATTTGGAATTTGGGGTTTAGGGTTTTGGGTTTTGGGTTTTGGGATTTATGTTTTGGGATTTATGTTTTGGGGTTTTGGGATTTATGTTTTAAGGTTTAGGGTTTTGGGATTTGGGATTTGGGGTTTATGGTTTAGGGATTTGAGGATTTGGGGTTTAGGATTTAGGGTTTTAGGATTTGGAATTTGGGATTTGGGGTTTAGGGATTTGGGATTTATGTGTTTAGGGTTTTGGGATTTATGTTTTAAGGTTTAGGGTTATAGGGTTTAGGGTTTTAGGATTTTAGGATTTGGATTTAGGGTTTAGGGTTTAGGGTTTTGGAATTTTGGGTTTGAGAATTTGGGATTTAAATTTAAGGTTATATTTTAGGTGAGGGTAAAATTGGAAAAAAAATGTTTAGATGGGAATGGAATAATGATTACCAAAGGTGGGAGAAGGAATTGTGATTCCTTCTCTTTTAGTAATTAGATTCCATTCCGGCCTTTATTCCGTCCAACCAAACACACAAAATGGAAGGAATCGATTCTGATTCCATTCCATTCCCTCCAACCAAACGTGGGATAATAGAAAAAATAATTTATAAACACAACCCAAAATATAATAATATATATAAGACATATAGTACTACTATTATAAACAATATAATGTCATAAAAATCACTATGAAGGGTTTTGTTTAAAATTGGAATGAGTTTCATTAAATATTAAAAAAATATCACAAATGTACTTCATTAAATACAAATATAGTACACATATATGAAAAAAGTTTAATAAAATAAAAAATTATATTAAATTGATATATTTTATTAAATATGTGTATTAATAAAGTATTATTTAAAAAATATGGGTAAAGTTTTTTATGTAGTACCACTAAAGTAGTAAACCATTAAAATTATGACAATTATCTATGTTATAATTATTATTTTTAATATTAATAAATTTATTTATTTTAAGTAACATAAATAATTTTCGTGTTTTCTTGTTAATTATTTTAAGTTTTATTTTTTTATTAATTAAAAAATAAATTATTAGTATTTAAAATATTTTTAATTTTTTATATTATAATTATTCCTCTATATATATACACAGTTAACACAAATAATTATCATTTTTTTTATTAATTGTCTTAAATTTTATTATTTTTTATCAATTAAATAATAAATTATTAGTTATTAATATATTTATAAATACTTAGATTAAAATTATTCATATATTTTTTATACAAATTTATTTATTGTAATTAACACAAAAAATTATCGCTTTATAGTTAATTAACTTAAGTTTTATTTTTATTAATTAAGTAATATAAATTAAGTAATAAATTATTATTAGTTAAAATATTAAAAAAATTGAAGATTATACTTACTTATTATTTGTTTATATAATGTTATTTATCTTAATTAACATAAAATGTATCATTTTTTTATTAATTAAAAATAAATTATTAGTAGCTAAAATACTAATAATTGTCTATATTAAAATTATTTATCTTATTTTTTATGAAAGGTTATTTATCTTAAATATGATAAAAATTAGGTTAATTATTTTGAATATTATTTTTTATTATTTAAGTAATATAAACTAAATAATAAATTATTAATATCTAAAAAATTAGTAATTTTATTTAATATAATTACTTATGTTCTTTTATAATTATGGCAAGAATAATTTTTCCTCCATTTATTTTCGAAGGTCTTATTTGTTTTTATAAATTAGATAATAAATAAATGTGTACGAGCTTGACTAGTTTAATCTAAAAGATTAAATATATTAAAATTTAAAATTTAAAATTTAAAATTTAAATATTATATTATTAAAAAATATTAACAGATTATTTTTAATCATTACGATGACATTTTAATTTAATTTTTAAATTTGATAAAAATAGTTATTATTATTAGTATCATTATTGTTATTATTATTATTAAAAATAAATATAAATTAACAAATACGATAATACACCCCATTGATCTTCTTTCATCACTCTACTGGATGCAATGGTAATAAATTATTATTATTATTATTATTAAAAATAAATAAAAATTAAAAGTTAATGTCTTTAGCATATAAGTTAATTAATAATTCATGAGAAACTAACAAATATATATTTAGATTAAAAAATAAGCTAAAAGTTAATAAAAAAATGGTGAAATTGCACTATAATAAGTAGATGTTATAAAAAAATCTACTTAAATTTAAATTTAAAGATAAATGTAACATGATTAGATATTTAATACAAAATTATAGTTAATAATGTTATAGAAATATTTTTAGTGTTTAAATTTTCTTTGTGAAACTTAAAATTAAATATAAAGTATTATATAATGAAATTTTACTCAATTATTTTAGACATAATTAAAATTTTATACTTAGTATAATATATTTGTCATGTTTTTCTTCTTCTCATGAACATTACAATTATGAAAAATATTCACGCTTTAGAAATTGCTCCCTATAATATATATTTTTACATTAATATCCATTACTTTTTCTTATACATTTTTTTTAAATAACTACAAAAATAACATTCATAAAAATAATAACTTTTGTGAGTTATGTTAGATTCATATATTTTTCTTATTAAAAAATTCAACATATTATTTCACAATAAAATCATTCAAAATTAAACTATGGTTATTAAATCTCGTAAAAGTTTAACACCATCTAATTAAATTATATAAAGTTTTATTAAAATGATTTTTATTGTTATAAATTTTAAGAAAAATGATCATAAAAATCCCTTTGTTTAGGACTTAAATGATGTTTAGTCTTTTTTCGAGAAACATGCTTTTAAATTTTTTTGTTTATGAAAAAAGTGTTAGATAAAGACACAATTAATTTTTCATCTAATTTTTTGTTAAATATAATTAAATAGTATACGTGAGATATACATATTTTTATTTTTCAATATATATTATTAATTTTTAATTAAAAATTAGTCAAATTTTAATAAGACTTTCGATCAAACTTAAATTAAAATTTATCGAATTTTTTTAATTTTGAAAGAAATTTTTTCTTAACAAATTTGAGTAATTTTTTAATTAAATATTAATTTACATATATACTTATCAAAAAAATATAAATATATATATAATACATGTGTTATTTCGTATATTTAATGAAAAATATAACACATACATATTTCATAAATTAAGGGATTTGAATAACATATTTTTTTACAAGTTAAATAATATTATTTAATCTAAGTTAAACCAGTGAGTTTCGAATAGTGTACAATCGGGTCAATTTGCATCAATTTTTTATTTAAATAATTACATATCAATTTTTGATTTAAATAACTTTATTTTTGAAAAATTGTATTATTTTTCTTAACTAATAATAACTCATCTAAAAACTCATAGTTTTATAACAAATTATATAATTAAAAAAATGAAAGACTCATTTTATAACCATAATGAAATGAAATCAATATCACATCGACTTCATCTCTAATGGCAACCATCAATAACTCTATCAGAACTACGTGGAATAACATGTTATATACGATTGATCATCGAAATTATAGTAAATGTATCAGGTTATATACATATGTGTGGATATAACATGTTATATCTGATACATACATACATACATACATACATATATATATATATATATATATAATATGAGACATCCAATGAGTCATTGGAAGTCACCGACGATGATTGTCATCCACGATTTTTTGTCGTCACAATAATAGGTCGTTTGCAACATGTTGCGTTAAATTGTAAGAATATTTTATAAATTTATGAATATAAATTTATGAATTATGAGTTAAATCTTTACTAATTTAAGAAAATTGTTCTATAATAGGTAAATATTTTCAAGAGATATCGACCAACATTTAGTTTTTGATAACGAGACATATCGACTACGATGAACGTGCACAAATGGGATATTTCCATATAACTTGGGAATGCTCTAGATACAGGTTTTTCAATTGGGTCATTCATTTAAATATTTAGCATCAGCATGTTCATCGACGTTTTTCTTGGTAACAAAAGCATATATATGCAGAAAAATTGAGACTCGTTTAAAAGTCTTCTTATTAGAAGATATATTATGATGTAAACCACAAATACATTGCTTGCGGAATGCATGAACACGTGAATCAAAATATTTATACTTATTTTTAGTTGGTATTTTGTAAAGTTAAAGTTTCTACATTTCAATCTTTGCATGAATTATAAGCGATTGTTGATTAAATTTCTAATAGTTGGTCATATGTACCATGATGAGATTCAACAACTTACGATATAGTTATATTTTGATAAATTTGTTTTTCACAAACTAATAATTAATATTTACCATTTTACATTTTATCAAATGTAAAGTAAAGGAAAGAGGAAGAGAATGAGATTATAAATTTAGAATCTATCTAAAGCAATAATACTATACACTCACTCAACTGTATAGTTACATCCTAGAAAAGCAAAATTAACGACATACATACAAAGATACCCACCCATCTATGTCATAACGTGTTATTATCAGGCCATTTATTATTTGTCCCTTGCGTTAGTTTGCGTTTTCCAATTAAAATGCTGGTACCAAGTTAGACATAGTTGAGATCTGAGTCTTATTGTTGATTTCTTTCTCATTGTCTTCCTCTGCTTCCCACATGAAGTGAGCATACGACCCCAGCACCATGCTGCACAAATTAATATATTAGTATCGAATTCTATATGATTCCTATTGAAGATAGTTCAATTGGTTAGATGATGAAATACCAATCGTCAGGGGAGGCTGAAACAGCTTGGTCGAAGTAAGATTTGGCTCGATCTTCGTCTCTCTGACTCTCCCAAATTAGCTTTCCGTACAGCGAAAGCAAGTCTCCATCTCCAGGACTTGCCAAAATTGCTCTACCGTAACACTCCTCAGCTCGCACAGTATCTTTCTCCACCTTTTATTCCGATCGGTATTGTTAGTAATAGTCATAATCCTAAACAAAGTTTTACTAAATTTAATCTGATAATCACAATGGAATAGTACCTCGTGCAAGAATTTTCCGTAATTTCTCAAAAGAAGCGAATCGTTAGGGTTACTCTTCAACATCTCCTGGTAATACGCACCGATCTTGCTCCGATCGTCAAAACTACTACCGTTAAATAAATTAAATCCGAAATCTCCGCCGCCACCAGACTTACTTCCTTTGCCGCAGCCCCCGTCCGGAAAATCTATTTCTTCCACTGGAATTCCACTTTCCGGCAAAGCTCCAGTTAACCCTAAAGTTATGCTCGAAAACGGATAATCTTCATCACTGACATCAACTTCCGGTTGGTACTCTTCCTCCGGTATTTTTGCGGGAAATGATCGGGATCCGAATCTACTGAGTCTATTTGATCCACCAGAAAACTCAATTCCCGAATGGATCACGTTGATATCTGATACGGATACGGCCCTCCTTATGCCTCTGTTTGTCAGGCTATTGATCTCGAAATGCAGTGCATACTTTCGAAAATTAGCGGTGTTCTCACAGCATAACACACCCGAAAACGAATGGCTTCGTATCAGAGCTGCCTTCATGACTGAATTTGAAACTTCGTTATTGGTTTTGTTGACAGAGTATTCGAAACACAGATCATAGCAGAGTAGCTGGGATATAAATACATACGGGATCACGTCCGTTGGATTTATGAATTTTGAAAGGGTGGACTCAGAAACTGAGCGGATTTCGACACGTTTAGGTTTGCACGTGAGGGCGAGGCTGCTGTTGAGTAGGCAACTCCGCGGGACTCGGCGAGTCTGACTGTGACTGTTTGGTATTTCCCCACTATTCATGCAAGTAGCGTGATTGAGACACCATATGAAGCCACGTAAAAGTTCGCGCCTAATCCGTGAACAAAAACTTGGTATGGATCTGTGTGCGTTTAGTGGTATCTAAAATACCAATCACTCTCTACAAAGGACTCAGAACGTTTCTAATTAGGAGAATGCTAATCGGAAGCATTTGATTTTCAATAATTATAAGTTTGCTTTTGTTTTATCAAATCAAATACAAATAAGGAATTAATATTATACGATTTGATTTATAATTACGATAAAATAAAAAATATTGTATATTATTTTACTATTTATATATTCAATAAAATTTAAATAATATCATTTAATTACTAATTTTTCGTCTGATAAAATATATTAATAAAACCATTATTTTTTTAAATAATTATTACTTAAAAATAAAATATATTATTAAAATTATTATTTTTTAATTGAGATTTGGGGTTTAGAGTTGTATCTGTAGGTTAAAGTTTAGGATTAAAATTATTATTTTTAAATAGGGTTTAAGGTTTTGAGATTTTGGATTTGGGGTTTAAAGTTTAGAGTTTAAGATTTAGAATTATGTTCGTGTGTTAAGGTTTATGGTTAAAATTATTATTTTTTTTAAATAAGGTTTAGGATTCTGGGGTTTAGGGTTTATGATTTATGATTAAAATTATTATTTTTCTAAATATGGTTTAAGGTTTTAGTGTTTATGATTTGAGATTTAAGGTTTAGGGTTGAGTTAAAATTGTTAAAAAAAATTGAAATTAGAATAGAATCATGATTTCTTAATTGAGAGAAGGAATTCTAATTCATAAAATTAGAAGTAATCAATTTTGATTCCATTCCGATCAACCAAACATGAGTTAATAGTTATTGAATTAGGACAACATAAGTTAAATAACATTTATTTATAATTAAAATTTATTATAAAAAGTAGTAATGAAAAATTAAATAAAACAAATGTTAGAATAAAATCCATAAGTTCATTTTGTTAGAATACATGAACATATTAATATTTCTCATAATTTATAAGGCAAAAATCATATGAAATTTGTATGCCAAAAAGCAAGTTTGAGAAATAAAATTTTGAACCACCTAAAATATAACAAAATCATCATGCATCAAAATTTTAATAACATTTTTGTTATCCCAGTTTACAATCTTGTAATTATTTTAAATAGTCATTTGTGTTGAAAAAATAAAGTATAAGATTCTCATCATTTACCAGAATGACCTAATTGAAATTTACTCAAAAATCCAAGGATTATTTTTTCAAAATCTCGATAGATAACAAATGTAATAAGTCTTGAATTTGTAACAATAGTATCAAAATTAATTTTAACTACACTTTTGGAAAGTTTTGATTATAATTAGAAGAATTATTAAATTCAAAAAAAATTTGAGTTTAATTTTGAAATAATAACGATAAGGTTTGAGATTTTAGCATTGAATAGAAGATCATTACGAGATTTTTAGATCTATTCAAAAGAAATGCAGAAAGCTAGGATAAAATCAAGATGAGATAATTTTTGATGATCAAAGCAACTTGCAACATTAAAAGGTTCACAAATAAACAAATGAAAGGAAGAAATATTTGTAAGGTTTATATTGGTGTTGAAATTCCAATTAGCTTAGAGGGAGATAGTAAAGTGACAAGAAAAGAAAAGATGTCGTGTAATTTTGGGTTTATTGTATGTAAAGATTACGAGTATTGATTATTTTTGTGGATAAAATATTTACATGTAAGTTTGTTTTTAGGCTTGTTATCAAGTTTATCAAGAGAAATCAAACAAATACTCGAGTTTCAAATAATTGTACTTCAAGTATATCTTTGATAACTACGACACATAGGATTGCATTTATGCATTTAATAGCACATGTCTATAAATCTAAAATTATTTTTAGTGCTAAAATATTTATTTAAACTTAAATTAATTAGTTATCTCCTAGATAAATGTATTTAAATATTTTTTAGATGTATCTTAATATTTTTAAGATGTGTTTTAAAAATAATTTTTTTATACTATTAAGTTTTTTTTAATAGACTTTAAAAATTAAGCTTAAAATAAATTTAATCCTAATATTATTAGATTATTATTATTATTATCTATCCATATAAACACATTAAGGTTGAATTAATGGGTGGTTGAATTAAAAACAAAACCAGTCGAATGAATCCATAAAAACAGCTGAAGCTGTTGAAGAAAAATCCGAAAACAATAAAAGGTAATTAAGTTTATATATAGAGTAAAAGGTGCTGAAGAAAAAGACGAAAACAATAAAAGGTAATTAAGTCTTATATATAGAGTAAAGTATTTGTTGAATGGAGGAAAGAGAATTGTAAAAGTATCATCAAAAGATATAAAGAAAAGGCATATAAGGTAATTAAGTTTATATACAGAGAAAGAATTTTAGTAAATTGGGTAATTTGAATCTAATAATTATTGAGAGGAGGAAATAGAATGGTAAAATTATCAAATAGGATATTTACTACGAGTTAACAGGTGATGTGAATTAATTTGGATCTATTTCGTGTTTATTTTTATATATTTTTTTCTTGATTAGATTTTATATGTTTGAATTAAATAATTTTATGTGTGATCATAATTATTTGATTTAATGATTAAATTTTAAAAAAAAATTATTTTTATTGAATTTGTGCTTAATCTTTTTGATCTAGAATTTGCTAGTTGATTTAATTTAAATGACATGTTTTGAATCATCTAGTTAGGATTATTAATTATTAAATCTGTTCTAAAACACACACAGATACTTGTGTTTTTTGTGTTAACCTTTTAATAGTTGAATTGTGAATGATCTGATTGGCGAGGAGTTTATTGGAACTTTGGTCTGAAAACCGCTCACGTTAACATTAGAAATTGTGAAAATAGAGCAGGAGCTCGTTAGTAAAATACATTGGAGCAGTATCCTAGGGAGGGTAACATAAGATCGAGTTTGTACTTGAAGATTTGATTTTCATAGTGGGAAGTTAGGTGATCCAATAGACCGGTAGTTTTCCTCTTAGATCATAGTTGTGGCCTAAATTATTTCCACCTAAAAATATGGTGTGTTATTCCTTTATTTTCGCACTTATTTTTACACATGATTGCATGTCTGACCATTTTGTTTAGGTTATTAAATTATAAATTAGTAAAAATTAAAAATAACCTAATCACCCATCTAGGTTAATCAGGTTCATATCTTATAAACTTTCATTGTGAAAGAAAGAACATGAGATATCATTCCATTAAATTCTAAAGGAGATATAAGATCTAGTAGGTAGAAAATAAAAAAAAATTCCAACAAAAACTTCGATTCTTTTATGGATTTTTAATTGCCATAACTTCTTCTAAATAGGAGAGTAAATCTTAGGAGATATCTTGGAAATTAAATTTCTATAAGCATTTTTAGTATTAAAAATACCTTTGGAATTATGAATCTAAAACCATGAGTCTAAAATATCATTCACATGTGCCTAAAGCCTTAAAATATAAGATCACATATTAAAAACCCAAATCTGGTATATAAGTTGAAAATCCCAACCATTTCTATATGAAAGATGAAGAACCTTAACCACAACAAGAATAATAGGTAAAGTGTCCAGAGAAATAACATAGGTAGGACATTTAAATTTAAAGTCCAAGGAAATCAAGGATCATGCCAGATGTTAATTGAAGAACCATTTCTAATTTTAGGTTATGCTCCCATATTAAGTAAACTCAAAGAAGATCATATACTTTTTTTAAATCCAAGAATTAGAAGAACGAATTTTTATAATTAAGGATTTCTCTTTAGTTACTATATTTCCATCGAAAAAGATTGACCCAATTTTTATTTGCATTATTATTAAGAAATTACCAACTCAATTTTAATTGAAGATTTAAATTAATACCTTCAAATTTACGAAAACTAAGATCATTAACTTTTTTAGGTACACAAATAAGATCCCAATTTTTATAAGCAATATATCTAAAAGAATTATTTTTTAGAGAATATCACCTAGCTATCAATTTTGGAAATGAGATTGCCAATAAACCTTTTTGAATTCTCTACTCTTTCATCTTTGGTAGAATAAATTATAACCCAAATATCTTACACCTTCATTATTAGCAGAAATTCCTAGAGTATATTGAATTTGGCATCCTTTTCATGAGAAAAATACAAGAGTTTAGATAATTTTTCTCTCTGTCCGGACCATTTAAAATACTTTTGAAGATTATGGTGAATAATATTAATTTCTATAAGATTTGTTATACAAAATAGAATGAGATCATCTGCATAGAGAATATGGCTAATAGCATGAGTATTTCTTACAATTTTGATACTATGAAAACCATTATTATTTTCAGCATGAATTAATAATCTACGTAACATTTTAACTCTATTAATAAAAAGATAAGGGAAAATAGGATCAACTTATCGAAGTCATTTTACAAGCATAAAATTATCAAAATGTATTCCATTCAACAAAATTTAGTAAGAAACAATACTAAGACAAGTATTAATTAACTTGTAGAATTTATCAGAGAAACTTAACTTTCTTAGAATTTTGATAATGAAATTTTATTCCATCACATTATAAGTTTTTAAATATCCATTTCGATTTTTAGAAAACCTTCCCTATGTTTTTTTCCTCCTAATAGTATGTACCATTTTTTGAGCAATAATAACATTTTTAGAAATCCATCTTTTAGGGATAAAAGCATATTAAGAAGGGGAAATGAACTTATTAATTTTTCTTTTGAGTCTATTTGCTAGAGTTTTAGAAATGACTTTATAAATCACATTACAAAGACTTGTAGGTCTAAAATGATGAACTAGAGAATGATTAATTACTTTGTCAATGAATGTAATAAAGGTTTTGTTTAAATCAGGATTAAGATATAACCAGATTTGAAGAAATCTTAGACAACTTGAATTAATTTTTTTCAAGAATATACCAATAGTTTTTATAGGCAAAAGTAGATAAACCATCATATATAGGAGCTTTGAAAGAACCTATACTAAACAATGCATCTTTAATCTTTTTTTTCTTCTAATTACCACATAAAATATCATTCTCATTATCTGAAATGAACTTTGAAAATAATTGAGAGATTTCATGATCCAAATTGGGAGATAATTCCAAAGAATAAGTGAACACCTCATTAAAATGATTAATACAACATATACCAATATCATTTATGTGGGATAACCATCTTCTATAAAAATCTTTGATATAATTGATGGAATTGTGACGTCTTCTGATAATTGTTTAAGTGTGAACATATTTAGTATTTTGATCTTTTTCTAAAAGCCATGTTTCCCTTGATTTTTGTTTTTAGATACAGATGAGTGCTTGAAAAGTACTAATGTTTCATGGTTTTATTGCGCTTAAATGTAATAAATTTGATAAATATGATTTTATCATTATTTAAGTAAATCTATATGTTCGAAATCATGAGTATTTTCTGTTATATTTTAAGTATTTTTAGCTTTAAAAATAGAATTGATCAACACATGAAGAATAACACCTGAAATACTCATTTTCACCTTAAAAGATTAAATGAACAATGCATGTAAGCCTTACATGTAAAACCAGCCAGTATGTGAGAGGTGCAAAACAAGAATTGAAGTTAAGTACTATTGCGTGTTGGTTTGAAGAATATAATAGGTTACGATGCACTCTTCTCTACAGAAAATTACTGGGCACACAATTTGTTTTGTGCTATGACATTAAAATAGGTGTTAGTTGATTTGTTTAATTAACAAAAAATAACTAACCCAACCAAATGTGACATTTATATAAAAAGAGAGAATAAATAAATATCATTTATATCTTTAATAATATAAATAAGCATAATTAATTTAATTATTATATCCATAAATACTCTACTGTTATGAATGATAAAAATTTGCATAATTGTTTATTGAATTCATATATATGTTTATTTTTTTATGTTATTATATTAGGAAACACAAAAATCAAAATATCGTGACAGAATATTTAGGATTTAATTTTGTTTTTAAAAGTTTGAATAATAAATTAAATACCACTTATATTCCTTCCTTATATCAACCTTGAGAGTATACTTGTCATTTTTTATAAAATGATTTGTACATTTGTGGGAATTTTACAAATATAAAACCAAAGTATCTGTAAAATCGATATTGCTAACTCGATACTAATTTTGTTCATCAGTGATGATAATGTGAGTAAAAAAAAAACATTTAAAGTCTAATGAAGAGGTTACGATTTTTGGTTATAAGAGTATGGTGTTAAAGGGTTGATTTCAAGATGGAAGAATCCTTGGTTAACGATCAAGTGGTAAGTACACCATACTCATAAATGGGATGCAATGATGATGCGTATAAATATATCATGATGTGGTACTTGATATATGTATTTTTTTTGGAAGGTGGAGATTGTTGGTATTAATGGAAAAAAAAATTATCTTTGTCAATTTTGAAGCCAAAGTTTTGTTAATTAATTTAGTTTAGAGTCTTTAAAGTATATTGATTAATAACGAATCAATATCCATTTTGAGTTCATATACTTATAAGCTCAAGAGACTCAAGTTGCTTTCCATATATATTGGCTTTAGAAGTGTAATCACAAGAGATGGTAGTGAGGTGAGAGATCACCGTGAAATTGGTTTATATAAATGGGTGATATGAAGTGGTTTAGTATGTAAGAATACCCTAATAGATGAAAAAAAAATTGGGTATGATTTATATGTATCAATGAGATGATCTACAACAAAAAATAAAGAACATTATTGGTATTTTTAAGTTCTTTATTTTTAGATATCTGTGTGTGAGATTTGGACATAAATATAGATTTTGATTTAAGTATGATTTCGGGTTCTTAATATTATTCTTGAAATATAAGATATATTGGAAGTATCAAGAATGATTTTTAGTAAATTTTTTGTGATTTTAGGTGTGAATTAGACTAATTTATTGAATCACGTTAAATTTTTTTTTTGTGTATTATTTTCTTATTTATTTCTTTTAAGCTTTCACTGTGACTAACAAAACTTAAGTTGTATACTCATGTTAGTAACTGTGAGATTGAGGAAAGATATATTTTACTTTTGTGTCGCTTTGTGTAGCGTCTTTTTGTAACATGTAGTTAGAGATGTTTCATTATTCTCTTTGAAAGTGTTATGGTTTGACATATTGCAGCTATAACTTGAATTATATTTATTTGTTTTTGTCAATTAAATGAAAGTATATCTAGTTTAAAAATAAGTTACTATGCTATCTAATTAAATCAAACATAATACCTTTTAGCTTAAAGCAAATTGAATCTTTTGTTTTTGTTCAATAGATGAATGAAAATTGACTAGTTTTGGAGAAATAATAAATAATATACTTTAAGGTGAGAGTTATAACCGTCTTTTAGGTTAAATTATTTAGTTTGTTTAGTCTTTTAGTATATTAAAAACATTTTTTTTATCGTATGAGTTTATTAAGAGAAATGCTTTTTAAGTTGTTTTACGTATGAGTTTATTAATAAGAATTAAAATTATTATTTTTTCAATAATAATAATACTTTAGTGCCTTGTTTTTCTTTTAACGTATTTATTTTTTTTTAATTTTAATAATATTTTTATATTCACTTAAATAATAATATTTTATTATAAATTTAACTGAAATTTATCATTATATCTCTTTCATAATAATAACCGGGAAAAAAATCTTGTTTTTTTTTTTATTTTAAAGAAATAATGATTACTTAAACCGTAACATACAAAGTTTTAACGAACACTTTCAATTTTCAGCTGGTTTTCTAATAAACTGGATACAAAAGAAGCCCATAGACTTTGTGGATACAACTTCTGACAAGTAGACGAAGAACATTCATTGTGGAGGCCCTAGGTTAAGTGAACTGGGAAGGAGCACGTCTAATCGATGATAACGACATAGACTCCTTCAATAATGTTGCATGCCATTTGTACTGTCACTACATGAATGAATCCACTTGCTGAATCTTCACACATATATAACAATCCTTTTTAGAAAGAAAAAAACCCAAGTCCATTCTTAGCTTTGCAAAATAAAACACTGTTCAATTAAAGGTCGAGCAAATTAGTTATTTTTGTGTCCTTAGAAAATGTCGAAAGCAATACATAACTGAGATTTTTCGCTTCGTATCATTTATACAATTATACGAAGTGAAAAATTAGTTTCGGTTATTTAACGTTAACACTCCATGAAACTTTGCATCAAATGGACGAGTCTTTTTTTATTTTCCCGAGAAAACGGACGACTTGTGTTAATTGGTCTTCTACTTTTTTAGCCTTTCATTAAAATTACCTTTTTAGCTTGTTTTTTTAATAATTTAAATCCAATTTTCAATCCAAATATAATATCACGATATAATCAATTTAAATCAAATAAATCTAATTTATTTATGAATTATTATCATATATAAAATACTATATATATCGTATTTAAATTTTAAATTAATATATCTTTAACAAAATTTATTATTTATATTTATAATTAAAAAAATAAAAAAATAAAAAGCATAGCTAGATTATTATTAAATTATTATAGAGATTTAACATTTATATTTATTTTAAAACTAAAATATTAATTTAATATTGTACATAATATGTATAATATTTAATATAACACATTATAAAATAAAATATGTATTTATTTATAATTTTAATAGTAATTCAATTACGATCAAATTATAATATATTATAAAATATGTCAATCCAAATTTGATACATATGTAAACAGATTATATACTATCAAGTTCGAATTCGATCCAACTATAAAATATTTCAATCTAATATGATCTAAATCTGATGGATCAGATCAAAATTTTCAATTTATACAGACAGATTAATTGAACATTATATAAGTAGGAAGAAGAAAGAAAATGTAAACAAATTGTAACTATATTTTCTCATTATTGATGATAGTATTTAGTGTGAATACAATAGCCTTTTATAACAATTATTTCACTAAGTAACTAACTCTAGCTACACATTATAACTATGCACCACACTACACTCTAACACATCTAACACAATAATAAACTAACAGATTTGCTAACGCTCTTGATTATCATTCCCTCGTGAGCTCAAATCTTCTCAAGGACTATAAGCTTAACCTTCATCCCTTGAAACCTTTGATTGAACAATGACTTTGTTATTATATCTGTAACTTGTTCACTAGACATATAATCCATAAGCAACTCACCAGATTGAATTTTCCCTCTAATAACATGAATATCAATCTACATATGTTTGGTTCTTGAACGAAGTAATGGATTTCTAGCAAGACGTCCAGCACTTATATTATGATGAAACAAAATGGGAGCTTGAGGCTGAGAAACATACAATTCTCACAACAGATTTAGAATCCAAATCAACTCAGCAATGACAAACCAACTTAGCAATGACATGTGCTTAGACCTTGAATTCTACCTTTGTGGATAGCGTGACACTTGAATAAAAACATACCATGACTTGTAGTCTCAGTTAGGTACCTCAAAATTCTTTTAGCAGATGACTAGTGCATATCAAAAGCGCATTGCAAAAATTGACATAATTTGTTGAATGCATAGAAGATTTTAAGCCTTGTTAAAGTACAGTGTTGGAGTGCACCCACTATAGTCCTATATTGAGTAGGATCTACAAGTGGTTGGCTATCAGTTTTAGATATAACTTTACTAGTGGAGAGGGGTAATGACTAATTTTGCTTCCGTAAGACAAGCTTTGTCAAAAAGTTGTAAATTGTACTTGTGTTGAGTAAGATGAAAGCTAGTATCACTGCGAGCCACTTCATTGCCCAAGAAAAAAGTTTAGAACGCCTAAGTCCTTTAGAGCAAATGTTTGATGAAACTTAGTAATCATATGCTGAATAAGATCACCATTAGTATCTGTGATAACAATGTCATCCGTACAAATGAGAAAAATTATTACCTCATCACTAGACTTGTATACCATCATTGAGGTGTTTGCACTAGAGCACTGAAAACCCCATTGTAAGAAACAATTATTGAGTGTAGTGAACCAGGCACATGGTGATTATTTAAGGCTATACAAGGCCTTTCTAAGCTTGCAAACTAGATGAGGTTTAGTGCCATCCATAAAACCTTCAAGTTGAACCATGAATACATCTTTTTCAAGCTCTTCATTTAGGAAAGCAATATATACATCTAGTTGTCTAACAACCCAATTCTTTGATAAAGCCAAGGTGAGAACAATCCTTATAGATGTAAGCTTAATCATAAGGTTGAAAGTCTCTGTGTAATCAATGTCATGTGTTTGGTTATACCCTTTTGCCACTAGCCTACTTTTGTACTTTTTCAAGCTCTTATCTACCTTCAATTTTACTCTAAAATTCCACTTGTTTCCAATTATTTTTGCACCTTTATGAGGCAATACCAGCTCCTAAGTATCATTGGCCAATATTCAGGGTGCTTAAGAGTCTCTTTAATAGGGAAGGGCTTTGAAAGAATGACTTGAGTTATGAAAACCTTTGGCTTACGTATTCCATTCTTTGCCCTTGTGACCATGTTATGCTTATTGACAAGGAAAGAACATTTAAAATTGAGACAATTGAATGAGGGATAGGTATAGGCAAGTCAGATTAAGACATATATGATGGGTCAGAATTATTAACAAGAAAAGTAGTGTCTAGAAAGGCTAAAGGAGACTGATGAGAAAAAAAAAAGACATTGGACTAGATAAAAGACAAGGTTGTAAAGATAGAATAGAAAGGTTTGAAATAATGTCTGAGGTCATAAATGATACAATAGAATCAGATAAGACATGTTGGTTAAAAGAGTTGTAAGCTGGTTTCATATTAGGTAAAGTAATGTAGTGTGTTAGGGTAGGAAAAATAGAATGAGGCTTTAAATGTGTCAGGGAAGGATGCAAATGCAAAAAGGAAAATGAGTTTCATGAAAAATGACATGATGGCTAATGTAAACTCATCTTTTAACTACCTCTATACACCAATATCCCTTACAACTAGGTGGATATAGCAAGAAAACACATAAAATATATATAGGTTCTATTTTGTTTGAATTATAGGGACGAATATAGGGGTAACAAAGGCATCCAAAGACTATAAGTTGATCGAAAGCTAGTTTTTGATTAAAGAGCAATTCGAAAGGGCTTTTATGTAACAAGACTCTAATAGGAAGTTTTTTTATCAAGTGCACTGCACATTTAAAAGCATACTACCAATAATCAATAGGCAGGCCAGCTCGAACTAGCATATACAGCATTGAACTGCCTTTGAGCAAAAGCTTCAAAATGTTGAAACAATTTAACAACTTGACTTTCTTAGTACATGACATATAGCCATTGAAATATGATAAAGTCATCAACAAATAATAAAAAATATATGGATCCAAAGATAAATGGAGTTGAGGAAGGTCCCTAAATATCCAAATGTAAAATATAGAAGGAATTAGAAAATTTATCATGTACATGTTACAAAGAAATTCTATAAGAATTTATCATTTGACAGATATAATAGAACTCAGGTGCCAAGCCTGCTTAATAGTTCATATTAATAGTGCTTTATACACTCCTCACTACCTCTACATATGGATAACCTAGCATATATGTTGTCAAATTTCACCATTAACTATTTTTTTGGCATGACATTCAACTGTTGAAACTAAATCATCACAAGATAGAGATCGAGGAATATTACCAATTTCCTTAACTAAATTGCAAGGCAACTTATATAACCCCTAATTAGTTCTACCAAATAAAAGAATCTTCCCATTGGATGCTTCTTTAATGTAAAAATTGTGTGGAAAAAACTCAAATTTAACATCATTATCTGCAAAAATTGTTAAGGAAGGAACAAGTAGTAGATGATTTAGTTTGAGGTACTTACTTCTAGTGGATAGAATATTGGTGCCATATTTTAATATAGGAGTAGTATTCCCATTACCTAACATCACAATTCTGGACCATTATATGTAATAGCATTTAACATGATAGTCTCATTGTTAGTCAAATGATGACTTGTTCCTATATTTAAGAAACATGAGTTAACACTAAGATCAATAGATGATGAACAAGTAACATATGCTATAAGTAGAAACATGAAAGGATAACTTGGTAAGAGTATTTGCTAGTATTTACAAAGATCTAAACTGAATGTCTAAATCACTTCTATACTAATTATGATCATAACTTTGTAAAGAATAAAAATCTTGGTAAGAGTATTTGCTAGCAATTTCATTCTTACCTTGAGATAAGTGAGCCTGATGAGGTCTTTGATTATTAGAGTTGAGGGTATTATCAGTGTATCTGGAAAAGCAACATTCAACACTATGTTCTTATTTTCTGCATATCTAGCTATTCCTTTGTACTTAAAGCCATCATTTTTGAAGTTTCCTCTACTCTGATTTTGAGAAAGAGTTTATCTTGGACCATTATTCTTGGTAAGATTTGATATAGGTGTAAAGGGTGTTTGATTGTTGTTTTGATAAGTTATTTTCTAAGAAGAATCAAAATGTGATATGGCTAGATTTTCTTGAACTAATTGAGTGTCAGCTACATTCATTCTTTCTAATTATTTTCCATGTATTCTTAAAGTTGTGAACACATCATCCAATGAAGGCACTCTTTTCTTTTGAGTGATAATAGTAACTATAATGTTGTATTTTGAGTTTAGTCCACCAAGAATGTAAAGAACTTGTTCCCTGTTAGATATATCATCTTCAAATACAATGATATGATCAATAAAGTTTTAGAAGCTCTAATATATCTTTCCATTGGCATAGTACCTTTTCTTAGTGTCTACAATTGCAAGCATAATTACACGAGTTGTGCTTGAGAAGTATTAGCGGATACCTTATCTAAAGCTTTCCAATATGAACATGCCATGTCTTTATCTTTTCCAATGAGATATTTCAGATAATTCTATGAAATAGAACTATAAATCCATGATATCACTATTTTATCTAGCGTATCCCAATCATCAAATTCAAAGTTTAATTCGAGAATTTCAAGATTTTATACACTATCACCATTGCTGACTTGAGTGACTTTCTTGATAAATCTTGATGGTGTAGAGAAAGATTCATCAATGAAACCTTGAAGACTATACATCTTAATAACATGCCTGAGTTATTGCCTCTAAATGAGATAGTTTGTCTCATCGAGTTTGATAGAAAAAATATAATTTATTGGAATATTTTGTAAAGGAAAAGAAGGTTTGATAAAGGAAGAAAAAGATGACACATAAAAAGAAGTATAATTCATGGAAACCACTTGGATGCTTGTTGAGTCATGAGCTTTGATACCATAGAAGTTGTATGAGCATGAAGAAGAAAGAAAATGAAAGCAAATTGAAACAAAATTTACTCATTATTGATGATAGTATTTAGTGTGAATAAAATAGCTTTGTATAGTAATTCTTGCTAACTAACTAACTCTAGTTACACATTACAACCATGCAGCACACCACATTCTAACACATCTAATTGAATAACAAACTAACTTAATTGTTACCACTCTTGATTATTATTGATCGGATTATTTATCCACTTTTAAATGAAATGAGAAAAATTTGGAGGAAATAGAAGCCATAAGGTAGAAATTACTAAGCATAAAAACCATATCACCTATGATTGATGATGGTGGCATGTTGTAATCTAAATTCTCAAACAAAAAAATTATTGATTTTTTTTTCATTAAACCAAAAAAAGTAAGATTAATTGTAATGTCCTTCATAAACTATATATTCACATCTTGCTTCCCACTCTTGATTGGCCACGCCATGATAAAATTATCTTTTTAGTTACCACATAGCTATGAGCTCCAGATGCTCTGCAATCAACACATGCCTCTTGCCCCATCCAATAGGATTAATTGATGTATATTTGAGGCATTGTGTCATCAACTCATTCAAATTTAATAATCTATTGATGAAAAGGTTAACCCATCTTCTTGGTGCATTTTTTCCTGGTTATGACTTAATTATATTCTTCATTACAATTCTATGTCTAATGCTAAATTAAGAAAACGATAATAGAAACGAAAGAGGAAAATAATCTCTTAGCTATATTAGTTATAAGTTATGACCAGGCAAACCAACAATACAAAACCGTTTCCATATTTTCTCTTTTCTACCAACATAATATTGCAAGAACTAGAAACACCTTCATGCAAACAGAGATGTGTGGCACACATATACTAGATTTCAATTAAAAAGGGAATGTTTATCATATACAACTACATTTTGCATATAAACGTGATGTTAGATGTATAACACATTATATTGCCTATATAGCATTGAACTTTCAAAGATCACTCTTTTGAAAACATAATTTGTTTGCTTCCTATGCCTATTGGTTGGCATACTTTCGTAGAATCATACAATATTTAGGCACTTAAATTTACATCTGACATAAAAATGACATCCTCAAAAGATCTTGGTCCAGGATGATAACCAAATTCATCTAAAAGATTGAATATTTGATGAGTAGATGATTCTAAAACATTCTCTATAAATCAACCAAAAAGAAAAACTCAACTTAGTAGTTGAAGGGTGTAAGGATCTTATGAAATATATTGATCTTACAGCAATTAAAATTAATAACCAATACGTAGGTTACCAAAGTAATGTTGTACTGTCTATTCTATTCTTCTATCTATTATCCAACTGTGATTCAGCATAAATGAAATATTTTGCAAGTATTTTAATTCAGAATGGATTACATTTAACAATACACTTTCATTTTCTTGAGAACAGAGTTATAAAATCAGTATGGAAATCTCTAAGAATAAAAGAAATAGCAAAACTCTAATAGCACCACATATATCGATCCTTCTTCTGCTTGTAAGTAGAGTTAGATATGTTATAAATTAGCACTTGCGGAAGCAAAAATCGGATCCAATTTTGGTTGTACAAATATATAATAATGAGTAATAGCAAAATAAGTAAAAAAATAAATGGTACACAATGATTTAAGTGGTTCAATTTTTCAATGTGAAAAGTCTACTCCACTGATGATGGCACACCGAGGAAAATTCACTAATAATCAAATGGAGATACAAACATCAATATTTAGAGAGCTTCACAAAATATACTAAAATCCAAAATACACCCACAAAATAACTCCCTCTAATTTATTGGTAATATATAGTAAGATAAATTAACAAACTTGCTATTAAATCAATTATTACCATAAAAATGAGAGAAACTACATATGGCCTTTCTTCTAATCTGTCCTTCAAATTTTGAGAAGAAAAATGGGAGATTTCTTGGCTGAAAATAGAAAAATCAACAGTTGAAAATTTTCTTCTCTTCTCACTCTTTAATTTAACAGCTTGTAGCTCTCTTTATTTTCACTCTTGCGACTGCACCTAATCTTAACAGCAAATAAGGAATATATATATTACAAGAGGAAAGGCAAGGGTTTTATAAATGAGTTTTGGGCCTAAGGGTTTTTGGGCTATAATTTAACAAGGTTATTTAAGATCTTGGCTAGAAGTTCTGATTATAAAAAGAAGTGTTTCCACTAGCATGCCACCTATCAATCCAAGAATACCACCACTAGTATTCTGAAACAAAAATGTCATTGGCATCAAAGACATTAGAACCTGTTGTATGACTCTTTAGTGAGTAATTTGAAAAAATTCCACTTGGATTAGGAACCATGGTGAGTGTTGTATTTTTGGCTATAAATAAAACTCACTTCTCTACTTTGAAATCATCCCAAAATTTGTATCTATTTTTTTTGGTAATTGATTATTTTTTTAGCATTATATTTCCAATGATATTATTTTATTGGGCTAGTTTGAGTTTTATTATTTTAAATCATAATATTTGTGAATAATAATTATTTAAAATAGAAAAAAATATATCTGATTTTCCCAACATAACCCAAAACCAAGATCATGAAAGATATAAGATGACAGAACTTGAGAAACCTAGGAAAAATCAATTCAAGATAGACTTCATAGATATACCAACCATGTCAGGACTATGGTTAAACATTGCTTTGTATGCAACATAGCCAACCAAATAGCCAATAAACATTATTAGTAAAATATGTAAATCTATATATATTAAAGATTGATTATAGCTTACAGAAAGCAAGTGGAATTAAAACATCATTTAGAAACAAGAAAGGAAAAAAATTAAAAGGATTACAAAATAGGTTAATAGGAAAAGAAACTAGAAGACTAAACATGATTTTGATAAAAATTAAGAAATTAAAATAATTTCATGCACATCTAAGAGATTTCCTCGGTGTCTAGCAGAAACTGGGTACATAACCTTACTTTCTTCTCTCATTTTCTCAGCTCTCTTTCTCACTTGGTATTGCTTCTTATATTTCTGTCACATTCTCAGGAAATAGTTGGCTTTTTTGTGATTTTTTTTGGAAAACAACGAAAAAAATGTTGTAAAAATATAAGTTTATTACAATTATAACTCTTATAGATAATAGAGAGAAAAAATTATCAATGTAAAGCACTACAACCCATAAAAACTATTCTTGGTAAATAGATAATTGACCAAAGCCAAGTTGATCCTTGTAAGATGAAAACAACAACTTAGAGACCGTTTAAGGAGTAATGTCTTTCACAAGCTCTGTATATGCATTCCTCTCCGTCATATCTGAAAGCTTTTGTAGTCTCTCCTTTAGCTCTTCCTTATAAAACATAAATATAAATTAATATAATCATCTCCTTCTAAGTTGTTAATTCCACGTATGGTTTTGCATTAAAATAAGAAATCAAAGAATAAGACAACTTTGAATTTCCCATAATAATTAGTTATATACATGCTGTTAGAAATAGGTTAGTAAACAATTAGAGAAGAGCTAACAATATATTTATATCCTCTAACACTAATTATTGGTTATATGTTCCATCTAATCAAATATTTACAATTTAACAATTTAGATTATTAGCCTTGAATATAACATAATATATAATATTATAATTCTAAATATGTTGGTAAACTAACACTCCTAAAAGTGAATAGGTGATCATTTTAGTCTTATAATTATGTTATAATTATGTGATTTATATACTTTAATTATCTAACTTTAGGTGAGCTTTACTAGTAATGCAATTTAAAGATATCATCAGTTAAATCAATTTTTAAAAATTATGATTTTTTAGGAGTAAAAAAATTAAATATTTTACTAATAAAAAAATTAAAAAAAGGAGAAAACATTGTTATATTTTTCTCATTTTTTCTTTCTTTTTCCTTTCCCTTTCTCTCTATCATTCTTTCTCTCCCTTCTCTCATCATTATTTTATTAATAAAAATAAAAAATAAAATTGAGAGAGAGAAAGAGTGAATAGGAGAGAGGGTAATTGAGAGGGAAAGAGAGAGAAAGAGTGAGTGAGAGAAAAAAAGTAGAGAAGGAGTGAGAAAGAAAGAAAGAAAGAAAGAGAAAGGATGGAGAGAGAAAGACTTAGTAAGAGAGAGAAATGGAGATGGAGAGAGAGAGAGAGAAAGAAAGAGGGTGAGAAGGGAAGGGTGTTTTTCATTTCTTTTTTAAATATTTTTTATCTATAAAATATATAATTCTCATTTTATTCTTGAAAAAATCTTAATATTTGAGAATTATTACTTAATTAATCATACTTTGAATTACATCGTTGATAGAATTCACTTAAAAAGTTAGAGAACTAAAATATATAAATCCCATACTTAAAGAACCTAAATGACCCAAAATAACCCCTAAAAGCTCAAACTACATAAAAAAATGAACTAAGAACTAATATTAATGAAAATGCCTAGCAACAAGAAGGTTCGTTTACCTTTTCTCTAGTTTTAGGACTAGTAAGAATGGATGTTGACATTCTGGAACTTAATGAACAAAATATTTTGATGGATATTGGAGGCTCAAAGGTTAAATTATGATTTATATTGTTTTTTTTTTCATTTCTTAATTTTAAGCTCTCTCATGTGCTATTTTTTTTGAATCATTACTACTAAAAAACATATATATGGTCGTGGTTTTTAACTATGACTGTAGGTCTATGACCACAATTATAAGAACCGAGATCTAAGTAAGAGATACCATAAACTATTACCTATGACCTTGGTCTTTAAATAACTGAGGTCATATGGTATGTTTATGGCCTCGATTTTTCAATAATCGAGACTATAGGATATGTCTATGGTCTCGGTCTTTCAATAACCGAGGCCATAAGATATGAATAAATTTAAAAAATACAATTATTAATTACAATATTAAAAATCAATATAAATTATAATAAATTTATTAATTATAATATTAAAAATTATATTATATTTAAAAGTATAATTACTTTTGTGAGTTTATTATACACTAAAACATAATAAAACCTTACTATTACAAAATGATTTTTTACTATTTAATTACAAGCATTTATAAGTGTATTTCAAATCAACATAATCAAGTCCACATCGACTTCAATAGAAGTGTAAAGAAAAAGCAAATATCATAGACGTTGATGTGTTGAGCTGGTGTGTTGTGGTGCTACATTAGGGTGGTGCACTAGTACTGGTGCGTTAGGGTGGTGCACTGATGGGCTATGCATCTAGTGCGCCTGATGTTACTGCACCTGGTGCTTACTATGAAAAGGAAAACAGCAAAAAAAAACTTCAAGGTATAGTAACTCATTCCATAAACAAGAATAAACTTCAAACAAAATTGAGTTTGTAATAAATTAAAAATGAGGAAAAGCAATAAGGATGAAAAACTTCAAAGTATAGTAATAATATTAACATATGTCTTCTAAAGATGATGATTATTTAGTATAATGTTAAAGAAGTTGAAACATAGTTTTTTGCAATTAAAGTGCTGAGGATTGTCACATCATGATATACATTTATGAATCTATATAAAAAATTATCATAATGGATTTGCACCACAGAAAGCCAGATATTGCACCAACTAACTGGGCAACTAAATAAGTCATTTCAAAGATGCAAAATGAAAATCCAAAATACATGTCCAAGATGATTGAGGCATATCCTTGTTACAAGATATTAGATACTTATAAAATTAATAGACATTTCAGTTGAATGAAACATGTAAATCAAAAAATGCAAAACCATTTTGGCCTAAGCATACAGAAAAGGACTAAATGTCATATATTTTTTCTCCTTCAATATCTGTTATATCCTGAATCGAACCCAACAATAAGAAAAGTTAATAAGAATAAAATATTTTGTCATAAGTGAAGACAAAATACGAACACCAATTTTGGAAGTTAATCTTACTAATTAACCATTCTATAGATGAGAAAGAAAAGTTAAACTTAAATAGTGCTATAACGATAGAAAAGAAGCTCATAAACCCAATTTAAAAAATAACAAGCCTTTAGAAGCTTACTGGTAGTTTAAAAACTTGAGAGTCTGAATATTGACAAACATATCAATCCATTAACAAAATGCATTAGACTATATTTTTGCAAGTTTAAGAAAATATTATCATTTTTTCTTCTCTAAGAACTTCTAGAATACATATATCTTTATCCTAACTCGTTTCAAGAACAAGAATAAACTTCAAGCCAATAAAATAGATAACTAACCCAGTTTTGTTTCTATTGCAAGAAATTGTCACTTGACATTGAAATTAAGGCATAAAGCTTTCTATCGAGAGCTTAGGAAGAAAGACAAATACATCCAGACCATGTGCAATTTTAGTATCAACTACACACTACAAGAAACCAATTTGAACCCAATCATTTTGAAATCAACAATCAAAGATATCGGGTGAAAGATTGAAACCTAGTCATTTTTGTGACAATTTTGATCCATTCATATAATTCTCTATCATTTAAACTTGGTCCTTTTAAGAAACCAAGTCGAGGGAAAGGCAACTTCTTTTAAGGAGATAGAAGCAAATAGTATTTGTGTCAAAAAAAAGAAAAACCTAGAGTAAACAAGTTCAGGCTAATGACTACCTAATGCAGTTTACACTTTAAGATATGCATGTCACTTTTCAACATAAATGTCATATTGTTTAAATTCAAATGACACAAGATACACTAATAACCACACTTGGGGAACTTAGCACAACCAAATTCAATTTACAAAGCACTTGATGTACGTTTATTAAGGACATTTATAGGTGCATATGCACAATGAGAATTGCCAAAGGATTATCAAGAGTACATTGCCAAACAAAGTGCTTAAAGACTACTAATCTAATAGATGTTCCTGACAAATACATGTCCATTACTAGCTTTGACCAAGATGTTCCATCACTTCCAAGAAGACTTGGTCCAAACTGGCTTGAGTCCACAGTCACAACCACACTTCCCTTTTTGCTTGAAGCAAGCTGTCTTTGGTTAAACATCAAAATTTCAATTGAACAAATAAGATACATCAAATAATTAATTCAAAACAGGTACAAGATCCTCAATACATTTGCATATATGAAGTCCTCTTACCTTGAAGCCAGTGAAATACTCTTAGAAACTGCATTTGATTCATGGAAGGCTCTCATTGTATCAAGAACATAACTACAAATAATTTTAGAAAAACAAAAAAAAAACATTCAGATATATATGGCATAATGAAAAACATGCTTAATTTCCTTCGCACACAATAATGTCTAATATTAATATTAAGAAAATAAAACAAGTGATTGGGTGGGTGGGAAGAAGGAGTAATAGTGACTGTTAGTTAATAGGGTTTGTAAATTTTTACAGAGGAAAGAGAGTATTTTAGGAAAAAGAGAGGATTTTTTTAAAATTAACATGCTGTCTAATTAAAGAGAATATTTTAAGGAATTATATTTTTTATAGGATGAAAATGACTAATTATAACATGAGAGAAAGAAATTATTAAAAAACAAAATCTAACAACATATATATATAGATCAGCTATAAAAGTCTAACATTAAAAGTGTTAGTCTTCTCTCTCACATAATTTACCAAGTTTTTTTAGTCATACTAATAAGAGAAAAGTAATGTTATATATCATAAATTATAATATATTTTTAAAAATTAATTGATATTTTATAATTAAACAAAATATTATATTATGAAACATACTTGTTATGAAAAAATAGATTACTTATAATAAATATGTAATTAAGATAAGCCTAATAGATTGAGTTTTATCACAAATTGATAAAAACAAAAAAAAATGTACGTTAGAAGGAGGAGTTTAAGAAGTTTTCTGGCACCATATCGATTGTCTTTCTAATTATCTACAGGTGTTGCCTATTCAAGGAATTAATTTTCTTCTCTACGTATACGTCTATGCCTCTACGGTGAATTTTGTACAATTAAATTACCAATTTTTTTAAAAAAAATCAACAAAAATAAATAATTATAAAAATAATATATTTTTATATTTATTATTTAAAAAATTTATAACATCACTTTGTTTTAAACTTATTTAATTAAATACTATTTAAATTAAAATATATACATTTAAACATTATGAATATTAAATACTATTTAATTAAAATCTATTTAATATTAATGTTACATTATTTTTATTACTATAAATTTTTTTTAATGATGTTATGTTTATAATTTTTTAATTTTTTATTAAAATTATATAACACATTAGAATTTATTTAAGTAATTTAATTAATTTAAAAATTAGTTTCTCAAAATTGTGCAGTAAAACAAGAAAGCCATTGAATATATAGGTTTCAATTTCTTACGCAAATTATTCAAAACAAATATTTAAATATAAAATAAATAAATAAGTAATATCTTTAAAATTTTAAAAATAAAAAAATAAAATAACTCTATAATAATATTAAATAAATTTAATTAGATTATGTTAGTTATTTAATATGATTTAAAAGATAATATTTTAATTTAAATAATTTTTAATTAAATAACGTTAAAAATAAAATTATAAAATAATTTTATTTTAATAATAAAAATATATGAGATAAATATAACAGATATTAAGTGATTATAAATTTTAAATTTTTAAATTTTGTTATTTTTTTAATATTTTAAATTTATGTTTAAAAATAATAAAAATTTAGCTTAATTTTTTTATAAAATATTATAATTTATTTTTAGAGTAAAACACAAAAGAATACATTTTAAATCATTAATAAAATATTCCATTAATGTGATAATATTGTTGTTAAAACTAGAAATTAAATCCAAAACGAGATCCAAAAACATAAAAGTACAGAACCTCTAATAACTCATCCAATCCCAAGTCCTGACATTAAATATGTAAGGAAATTTTCTCCTTCTCCTCCTTTCCGGGATTCAACTGATGCTTCACTGTGAACCAAACCTATCACTAAATCTTGGATCCCATGTTTATAAATTTACTACTCCTTTTGTTTAATTTAATGTACTTTACTGCAAGCGGTGGTTTCGACTATTAGTCTTCTCAAAGCTTTTCCTTTTCGTTTGGCTTTAGATCCGACCTCACTTCCAATTTGTCACTTTAGTTAATGTAATTTCTCCTTCTCGCCTCATATTCTTCTAATCTGCTGTATAACTTGTAATTTGTGTTGTTATTTCTTCTGTTGATGTATTTGCTCATTGGCAAGAGTCGAGCTAAAAGCTGTAAAGTCGACGTTTTCGACATGTTACTTGGAAACCCATTTGTATAATTCTTAAAAATATCACAAATTTCCATCAGTTCAAGTAGAATTTTGACTGTTTCAGTTTATGGGTATAGTTAGGATTTTGATATGTCATTGAGAACCTTCAACATTATTAGTTAGGGTTCGTTCCAAAGTTTATTCTTACATTTTTATACTTTTAAATGGATTACGCTCGTGAAGCTGGGTATTCCGGTGGAAATGTGGTTCAAGTAATCACTGGAGGTGATAACGCAGGTGGCAGTGAGAATTGGTCGAGTGACCAAGCGATTTGGGCCACTGAGGAAGATTACCAAGCTTGGAACAATGGAGAGGCTTCTGGGGACACCTTCTCAAATTCAAATTATGACCAAAGACTATCTCAAACTCATTCTGGGAGTGAACCCCCAAACAAGAAATCGAAGAATTCCCAAGATGTGACTTCATCTAACAGGTCAAAAGCTATTGGAAAGATGTTTTTCAAGACCAAACTTTGTTGCAAATTCAGAAATGGAACTTGCCCATATATCACTAATTGTAACTTTGCTCATAGTAGTGAAGAGCTTCGGCGACCTCCTCCCAATTGGCAAGAAATTGTGGCGGCACACGAGGAAGATAGATCAGTATCTTCGGAATCCAGGGAAGAGTTTCAGATTCCGTCAATTGGGTCTTCAAGTTTTGTTGTGGAGACGACTCAGAGGTCCTCTAAGGGAAGGCACTGCAAGAAGTTTTATACTGAAGAAGGATGCCCATATGGCGACAATTGCACTTTTCTTCATGACGAGCACTCAAAAAATAGGGAGAGTGTGGCTATAAGTTTGGGTCCTGGTGGATATGGCGGTTCAGGAAGTGGAACTAATAACAAGCCTTCAAATTGGAAAACTAGGATTTGCAACAAATGGGAGTTGACTGGTTATTGCCCATTTGGAAGTAAATGTCATTTTGCTCATGGTTCTGCAGGTAAAATTTATCTAGTCTTTTCTTTGAAGGAATTTTTGTGTTTTTTGATCGCTTTCTTTGAAGGAATTAATTTGACAGTTAAATATAAATTAGTCATAAGAGCTTTAAACTAGCAATTTTTGTTTTTGTTTAATTTTTTTAATTATTTTTTTTGTTTTTTTGTTTTTTTTTGGCTTGCTGGAGACAGATGCAACTTTTTCATCTCCCATAATAATTAGTATTTGCCCGTCTCTTGCATTCATAATCTACGTTCTTAGGCTAACTTTTTATATCTTTTTGTGTTGCCTGAATTACTGTTTCTTCCTATTAGCTCTCATTTTTCATAGTATTTCACATGTATATAATATACATATATTCATGACGGTTTGCCTTCAATTTATGTAGATTGCTTTTTTTTAAGTGGTTTTTCCATTTATTGCTACCATGGTTCTGCTTTCTATAAAGTTCTGAAACTAATTATGTATTAATTGTCAAGTTTGTTGTCTTTTACATATTATACTTCCCTTCTGTATGGGCTTAACAAAGTAAGATATACAGGTCAGTCAGACCTTTCCTAATTTGAAATAATAATAACTGATGTGCTTCTTTTCTTAATATTCTTTTTTCCATACTATTTTAAATAGTTGCATACTAGGAGGGCATAGAGCTTTTCTGACTGGGTTTGCCTTTTAAATTATAACAATCTTAAAAGTTACTGTAGGAATTACTTATGTTGATTGAGGTTATTGACTAAATGCCCTTGTTCCTTTGCGTATGGTTAATTACAAATTAGGAAGGAACATAATGAATGAGTATTGTTAAGCCATTCAAAAGAAGGAAGGCTTACAATAGAATTATAAAAAATGACAACATTTTTGTCATAATATAATAAAGTTCTGTGCAATGAAGTGTACGAACTTACATTTTCCCGGTGGTCTTCTGAAAGAGGGAGCCTAGTATATCCTACATTGCTTGCCCTGATGATTTTATGTCTGAAATATGGTCATTCTTTATCATCTGATAGCATGATACTCTCATTCATATGTTTAATTAATTAAGAGAGGATAGGTCTTTAGCCGCTTGAAAAAGCTTATTGTAGTTTAAATATGTATGCTTGGTAGTGGCCTAATAAAGTAATCTTGTTTGTATCCTTTTGCATTTAAAATAAAGAAAATAATTGAAGTTTGACATATAATTTGTTATATATCTAATCAAGAGTCCTTCTGTATCATATATTTAAGTGTTGAAATCTACAGAGTTGCATCGGTATGGCGGGGGACCTACAGATGTAGATAGTAGAGATGCTTCTTCTGTTCCTTTTGACAATAAGCTGGGTGGAGTGCCCTCAAAAACTCCGTTAGATACTGTGGTTGGATCTATTTCATCAGTTCCTCATTCGGACATATATCATATTGGATTACCATTTCAAAGGTCTTCTATAGGAATTCCAACGACTGGCCAAAGGGCTCATCAGAAATGGAAGGGTCCAGACAAAATTAGTAGGATTTATGGTGACTGGATTGATGACATTGAATAGAAATCGAAATCTCTGATCTGCATAGAGGGAGGAAAAAAGGTGATGACTTTACTATTCTACATCAGGTCATAGACTCATCACTGATAGTATCTTAATACATGACTTGTGGTTATGTCAATTCCCAACCCCCCTCCGTCCTCCTCCTAATTTTAATGCCCTTGAGAATAGGTGGATCAAATGGTGGTTCAAGTGGCAATGCCATATTAATGTGAGAATTTTGTTGTTAGGTTCGGATCGATGCATGTATTACTGTTGTAGCTTTATTTATGTTACCATATATAAATACTGGATGGCCTTTTTCATCCAAAATAACACTGCCGGTTAAATTTGTTCTCCTCTCTCGTAATTTTTTTTAACAAATAACATTACACTACTCATACACCTATAATCGAACTCCTGGCCTGACATAATTACATGTATATACCTCACAAGGAGGCTTTGATGCCACTAAGCTACAATGGCTTGGGCCTTTTCCCATAATATTAGAACTTAGATTTACATGTCTCTAACTTTCTTTATGTGATTTGCGCGTCTGTAATCTATGTGTTCTCTGTGGAAGGAGGGACAGACTGTTGACAAATATATGAAGTATTAATAGGTCAGGGCAGAGCAGAGCAGAGCTTCCAAAAGAAAAGAAAAACAAAATAAATAAAATAACAATGACAAGAGCTTGGGTTACTGCGAGCTGTGATCAGAAAGGCAATTTGTGGCTTATAGATTGGATACAAAGGAAATTATTTATAAATGCTGATACTTATTTAATAATGGTAAAATTAGTAGTGCATTGACATGCAGTGAGCAGGCTCCTCATCCTTCTCACATTGACCCGCTCAATATCTCAAACTTCTCAATGACTAAAAAGTAAATAATAATAACTAAAAAGTAAATCATAATAACTAATCACCATCCCAAATTAAGCGATTTCATTAGACCATGCTTCTCAAGCACTAGACTCCACTTGACACGCTTCCTTTTCTCTCTCTCTCTCTCTTTTCAATGACTCAACAGAGAAAAATCGAAACACATTCGATTCAATTTCTTTGCTTCATTTTATCGCAATTATTTGCTCATTGTTCTCTCATCCATGCAAAACTCAGTTAGGCTGGATCAACCCTGTCTCCGGCCACCACGTGATCAAACCTTTTTTACTCAGGAAAATGGCGACAATAACCCGAAATTACTCTCCACCTCAAACAAACCTTCAATCACCTCCATTGACGATAATTCTCACAGTTATTATTATTGTGTTTTTTCTTGTGGGTTTCTTTTCTGTCATAGTTTGCAGGTGTTTAATGAAAAGTGCCTTTAGACGTTTGAATATTTTGCGTACTTCTCCTTCTGCCAATGTTGTAAGCAATGCCGATATAGCAGCCAACAATGGCCTTGACCCTTGTATCATTAAATCTTTCCCAACATTTTTATATTCAACCGTTAAAGATTTACGAAAGGAAAACTATGGTCTTGAGTGTGCTATTTGTTTGGTTGAGTTTGAAGATGATAGTATGCTTCGTCTTTTAACTTTTTGTTGTCATGTTTTCCATCAAGAGTGTATTGACTTTTGGCTTGAATCTCACAACACTTGTCCTGTTTGTCGTGGGAACCTCAATTCCACGCAAAATGAAACAATTGCGTTAGAAGAGGGTGCAATAAGCATCGAGATTAGAGAAGATCGTGAAGAGCAAGAAGATAGAGTAGGAAATCATAATGAGGTTGAGAAGTCATTGCCAAAAACATCAGTGGTAGAACAAGCTAATGAAGCAGAAGAATATGAAAGAGAGAGATTCTCGAGGTCACATTCAACAGGACATTCCATAGCTAGAATTAGATCAGAAAAGGAGGAAGATAAATATACGTTGATATTGCCAGAGCATGTGAAGGCAAAGCTAATACGTGGGCATCATTGGACAGGAAGTAGTACAACTTATGGAGAAATTTCGCGCCATAAAGATTGTGGATTTGGTTAAATGTCTGCATGTGCTTGCAATAGTTGAGACTCAGACAACTTTCGACTAATTAGTTTTCTTTGTTAATTAATTCACTTCTTTTCAGTTTTATGTTTGATTTTTGAAATTTCTTCTCTTTTTACTCTTTTAACCCCTCTTTTTTGGGTAGGATTAATGATGTACTTTGATTTTGCCAGATTAAAAAATTTTACATTATTATTGCTGAAACCATGCATAATTTTTGATTCATCTGTGATCATGATTTTCTAGTTAAATGGTGTTTTGCATTAGCTTGTAACTGTCATATCTTTCATACTTACGGGTGTTCAAAATTTATCCATTTCATCCAATTTTTTCCAAACTAACCCAATTTTTGTTTGGTTTACTCCTTTGATTTTATTGTTTTGATTCTAAAACTCCCAAGTTTGATACAAATTGGGGTTGGTACATTTGAAATATCTTCTTTTAATACACTTTTTAATATATATTTTCAACTCTGATACATTAAATATCTTTATTTAAATTATTGGTAATCGTTTTAATTAAATTTAAAATTAATTTAAAAAAATTGAGATATCTTAAAAGTATTAGTTGTTATTAAAATTGATCAAAATATATACTAATAATTTAAATAAAAGTATTTATTATATCATAGTTGAGAATAGAATTAATAAATGTAAGAAATGGTTTTATTAATAATAAATAAACGAATGTTTACAACTTATTTATACAAAAGAAAAATAAAATCGTAATAATTAAAAACAAACACAATTATAGAGAGACATGTTCTTGGACAGCCTATTCTTCCCCACCAAGTTGTTGATGGCTACTTCCAACTGGTGTGTTGGTTGTCACTAGTTGGATCTCGAGTTCTTTAACATTCCACCTCAAGTTGGAATATATGTTAATTATTCCTAACTTGTTAAGTAAGCTCGAGAACTGTGAAAAACTCAGGGATTTGCAAAATATATTTGCTGGTTGCTCTAATGTAGAGATATGATAAGTTTTGATCATTTCAGCTTGAATCTTTTCTCTTACTAGATGACAATTGATCTCTATGTGTTTGGTTCGCTCATGAAACACTGGATTTGATGCAATGTGAAGGGCTGCTTGATTGTCATAATATAACTTGGTTGGTTGGGAGTGTTTGATACCCAAATCATCCAAAATGCGTAACATGCTGCTACCATAGAGCGGTATTCTGCTTCTGCACTTGATCGTGAGACCGTATTTTGTTTCTTAGTCTTCCAAGAAATTAGCGAGTTTCCAAGAAACATACAATATCCTATGCTTGATCGTCGTGTATCTGTGCATTTTGCCCAATCTGCATCACAAAAAGCATTTAGTTGTAATGAACTAGTTGTTGAGAAAAAGATACCTTACCTTGGTGTGTTCTTGACATATAGTAGCACTCGTTGAGCTGCTTCCAAATGTGGTTGTCGTTGTTTATCCATATATTAACTGAGAATGTGCACAACATACACTAAGTCGGCCTTGTGATGGTCAAGTATATTAATCTCCCAACAAGTCTTCGATAGGATGTGGGATTACTGATGAATTCCCCTTCAACCTTGCTGAGGCATAAATTTTGTTCCATAGGTGAATTGGAAAATTTAGCACCAAGATAACCCATGTCCTCCAATATTTCAAGTGCGTACTTGCATTGTGACAGAACAATTCCCTTACTGGAACGTGAAAGTTCTATGCCCAAAAAATACTTTAATTCACCGAGATCTTTAAGCTTGAATTCTCTCATGAGGTGATTCTTAGTTTCTTCAATGTCTTGTACATTGTTTCCTGTTATGATTATATCATCTACATAGATAAGAAGAGCAGAGAAGGAATTACCACGGGTTTGGACGAATAGTGAGTGATCATACTTGGATTGATTAAAACCAGCTAGCTTAAGTGTTGTTGATAGCTTGATGAACCATTGTCGTGAGGCTTGTTTGAGTCCATGCAAAGATTTGTGTAGTTTACATACTCGTGTTTCCCCCTTTCGTCCGAATCCAGGTGGAAGGGACATGTAGACATCTTCATGAACATCACCATAAAGAAAAGCATTTTTGACATCAAGTTGTCGAAGATGCCAATTTTGAATAGCAACAATGGCAAGAAGAAACCGAACAGTGACAAGTTTGGCTACTGGTGCAAAATTTTCTTGGTAGTCAAAACCTTCAATTTGACTGTATCCTTTGGCCACTAACCGAGCCTTGTATTGTTCCATAGAGCCATTAGGATTATACTTGATTTTTTAGACCCATTTACAACCAAATGGTTTCTTGTTTGGAGGAAGCTATTGAAGTGTCCAAGTGTCATTAGTTTCAAGAGCATCCAATTCTGGTTTCATGGCAAGCCGCCATTTTGGATCATTAAAAGCTTTAGCAAATGTGGTTGGTTCCCTGAGAATGGAAATAGAAGTAGCAAAGGCACGATATACAGGTGATAGTTGGTCATAGGTAAGTACACGAGATAGAGAATGAGAAGTACATTTATTATTGGATGATGCTGAGTTAGACGAAGGGAAGGATCGAGAAGGCAAGGAAGCTTTTACATGATATTTTTGAAGGTAGCTAGGAACATTGGTGGATCAACGAAGCCTATGTGTGACTGGTGTTGGAGGAGTCATGTGTGGTGGATAAGTTGATGATGATGTTTCTGGAGATGAATTTTGAAGATGAAGAATGTCTGAGTTGATTGTTGGAAGGACAGATGGTGTATGATGAAGTGATGTATTTGGATTGGTTGATTGGCGAGTGTTAGGTATGTCATCATAAATAGTATTTTCTGATGGAGGGAATAGAGTTGGAGTGTTGACAGCGGAAGTGAAATAAGGAAATACATGTTCATGAAAGATAACATCACGAGACACTAAAGTATTGCTTGTTTCTAGATTGTAGACACGATAACCTTTTATCCCATATAGATACCCAATGAATATGCATCTATGTGATCTAACATCAAACTTGGTGAGTCGATCATGATGTGCAGACACAAAACAAAGGGAACCAAAAACACGAAGATGTTCATACCTAGGAATTTTGTGAAAAAGGACTTCAAATGGTGTTTTACCCTTGAGAACAGGTGTATGAGTACGATTTATGAGGTATGTGGCTATAAGAATGGAATCTCCCTAGAATTGTTTAGGGAGATTGGCTTGAAAGAGCAACGAACGAGCGACATTGAGAAGATGACGGTGTTTGTGTTCAACAACACCATTTTGTTGAGGGGTAGAGACACAATTGGTTTGATGAAGGATTCCTTTGGTAGAAAACAACTTGGTCATAGAGAATTCTGGTCTATTGTCACTACGAATGATTTTAACTCTGGATGAAAATTGTGTTTCAACAAGATTAATAAAGGTGGTAAGAAATGTACGTGTATCAGATTTAGCATGTAAGAGATAGACCCATGTGCATCTTGAGTAGTCATCAACAATAGTGTGGAATAATGTGCTATATTAAGTGTTGGAATGTGATAGCCACCCCAAATATCGACATGAATAAGTTCAAAAGATGTTTTTGTATTGATGGAACTTAGAGGAAATTGATTACGAGTTTTCTTAGTTAATGGAGAAATATAACAATCACTAATGGAACAAAAAGGTGTGTTTATGGAAAGAGAAATTACACACAAACTGTTATTAGATAAATGACCAAGTCGTTGATGTCATAGATAAGAGTTGGTGGAAGCAGTATTTGAAATAGAGAAACATCTAGTCTTTTCAGAAATAATCAGGTAGTAGAGTACTGCTTTCTCAGTTCCCATCCCAATCGTCTTCCCTGAGCATTTGTCCTAAACAAAGGACATATTATTAGTGAAGGTGACATGACAAAATGTAGTTTGAGTTAGTTTAGCTACTGAAACTAAGATTAATTTGAAGGAGGGAACACACAAGATATTATGGAGTATGAAATTATTGGAGAAATGTACAGTGCCAATATGTGTGACACGGGCAAGAGAATGATCAAGTAAATACACATGCCGATTAATGACTGGAATGCTGGAGCTCATAAGGTTTTGGGAACATACCATGTGATCATTTGCTCCTATATCAAAAATCCAACGAGTTTTTGAATGGAAAACAGTTTCACATAATGTGTTACCTGAAGAAGTAGTCACTTGACTTGCCATGCTACCTGATTTGGATTGATTGAGAAGTATAAGGAGCTCTTGATATTGGAAAGATGTAAGGTTGTGAGATGGTGTCTTTGTGTCTGAGCAGCTTTCCTGAAAGTCAGTATGATGAGCTTTGAAGGGGAAGCCATAACTTGTATTTCTCTTATCTTGAATTGCTCCTTTCTTCCGACACATGTTGATGTCATGTCCATTAAAAACACAGAAATTGCATTTGAGATGCTTTCAACAGTTTTCAAAATTGTGTCCATTGAGACTACAAAAATCACATTTGAGGTGACTTTGGAAATTCTCAAAATTATGGCCTATATTATTGCATCGATTGCACTTGAGATGTGGGTTCCTTGGTGAGTAATTCTTGTGAGGATATTGTGGATGACTATCTCTCGCAATAAGTGCGGCAGCTTCTGGCAACCTTCCTATGGTTTGCGTGGAGACAACTCTTTGCTTTTCATCTTGAACAATGAGTGAATATACCTTATTTACTATAGGTAAAGGTTCCATGAGCAAGATTTTTCCACGTGCTGATGTGTACACCGTGTTAAGCCCTATGAGGAACTTTATGGTTCGTTGTTTTTGTTGATATTCTTGTAGTTCCCTTCCGGCATTTCCTCCACAATGTGGAAGATGACATAGTGCATCGCGACCATCCCATATGATTTTCAATTTGGTGTAGTATTCTCCAATGCTTACACTTTCTTGTATGCAATCATGGATCTCTTTCT
This sequence comes from Hippophae rhamnoides, assembly GCA_033030585.1. NCBI lineage: Eukaryota > Viridiplantae > Streptophyta > Magnoliopsida > Rosales > Elaeagnaceae > Hippophae > Hippophae rhamnoides. Next base: position 53,738,807 of record CM065428.1, on the reverse strand, counting down.
CAATGTGGAATAGGTGCACGTTGTTGGTGTGTGAAAAGTATTTCTTTAATTCTTTCCATAGCTCATATGCAGTATCATTATACATGACATTTTCTGTAATTTTAGACGTTATGGTATCGAGAATCCATCCTTTGACAAGGATGTTGCAGCGAGTCCATCGTTTGATTTCTACTTCAAAGTTTGTTGATGGCCTTTTGATTGTGCCATCAATAAATCGTTCTTTGTTTTTGGTGATGAGAGCCATGAGCATCGCATGACTCCAAATGTGATAATTTTATTGATTTAAGGATTGAACTATTAGAACCATGCCTGGTTGGTCTGAGTGGTGTAGATATAATGAATGGCTAGGGTTATCATACCATTTTCATAAAATAGGGTTGGTATTGGTAGTTGTAGACATTATTGTTGAGTAAAATAAATCGAAAGAACGCGATAAGATTTAGTGTGTTTTAGACAACAATGACTGTTTATGAAACAAATAATAAACTGAAATATGCTTTATCTTATAGAAAATTAGTCAAGGATTACAGAACCGGAAATTTCAACCGCAGAACCAGTCGAAAAGTTGGTGAATCGACGTCTGGAGTGGCTGGAACCACGGCTACAATGTTGGAGCATTGAACCGGATGAAGACCGAACCGGATGGAGGACCAAACCAGCTAAAGACCGAACCGGCTAAAGAACGACGCGTCGTTTGCTTCAGAGGCACGCTGAACGACGTGTCGTTTGAGTCATCTTCCTCAGTAGCTAGCGCGTGTGACTTTGGTGAGGCGCGTGTGGCTCCGATGAGGCGCGTGGAACGCTGCTGAACTCAGGAAAGGCGCGTGTGAGCGCGTGTAGTGTTATTTTGGCTTGAAATTAATTGCAGATTGAATTTATTTTGTGAATCGAAATTGATTTTGAAAAAAAAAATAGAATGAGAAAAGAAGAAAAAATTCCTGTGTGAGTTGAATTTTCTGGAAATTATTTCCTAAGCTCTGATACCATGTAAGAAATGATTTTATTGATGATGAATAAATGAATGTTTATAACTTATTTATACAAAAGAAAAGAAAAATTGTAATAATTTTAAAAAAATAATTATAAAGAGACATGTTTTTGGACAACCTGTTCTTCCCCACAAAACTTTTGATGATTGCTTTCAACTGGTGTGTTAGCTGGATCTCGAGTTCTTTAACAACAACAAAAAAATATCAAACCAAGAATAGGTTATTTTAAAAATACCAATACTTGTGTTGAATGATCTTAAAATGTAAATAAGAACCTATTAAAACTCATAATAATATTATATTAAATTATATTATTTCTTAGTGTGACGGTGAAAAAGAGAATATATGCCCCTAATTTAAGGATGGGTTTAGCTCGATGATTAACTTAAAGGATTAATGGGTCAAGCGATACTCCTAGTTTTAAAACATTTCTTTGGTTCTAAACTTTTTCATTTAATAGACTAAATTACGAGCTCAAAAATTCCATTTTTTTTTACTTGTAAAATGGATCTATGGACTTGTGTAGGGTTAATTGATGAATTAAAAAGGGCATTTCTGCAATAGCTTCTTCATTCGTAAAGATGTGCATTTTAGATGCAAATATTCGAAATCATAGTGAAAAATCCATTTATCTAATTTATTGATATTTATAGATTTTTATTTTTTATTTTTTTAGCCTAGTATTTTTTGCTAATTTATTTTAAAACATTATTATAATTAGTGGTGTAAAATGAAAACCCATCTTCCCTTAACTCATTTAAAATTAATTCAATCAGTTAAAAAAACTAACTTATCTAATGAATTCAAATAAACCAGAGTATCTTACCGGTTCATTTACAAATAATTTACACATGTAAATGCTTATTTTTTACTTAATAAAATAAATGGTTATGATAAAATCTTTTTACCACTTCTCAATGTTTTGTTTTATGCAAAAATTACCTCTCTGACAAAAAAAAATAAGTTGCTTGCAGATAATCCTTTCTCAAAACATGTTCTAGATATTCCTTTTCAAAAAAGTGATTATAGCAAAACATGCTTTAATTAAATATAAATATATTCTTATCACTTTGCTTTATAATAGCTTTCATGGATCCAAGGTAAGGAACAAAAAAAAAAGAGAGGATGAGGATGTATTTCATATCACATAAATTAGCTCAATCACATGACCCTCTTTTATCTTTACTCAACCCCTTTCACTTATTCTTTTTCAGACCCATTCTATTTTATAGTTGATAATCTCAAAACAACAAAAACAAAATTACAAACAAATTAAACCACTAGAGAGATCTAGTTGGTTCTTTAATTTGTCTCTCCAAAATGGCACTAAGTAACAATGTCATCGGAGCCATAAATTGTGTGGCTATGTTACTCTCAATTCCAATAATAGGAGCTGGAATATGGCTATCAACAGAAACCGACAACTCTTGTGTAAAAATACTACAATGGCCTGTAATCATTCTCGGAATCTTCATCTTTGTTGTGGCTCTAGCAGGTTTCATAGGGGGTTTTTGGAAAATACCACGGTTGCTTATATTTTATTTAGTAGCAATGTTGGTTCTAATAATATTATTGGCTATTTTGGTGGTGTTCATATACATGGTCACTATTAGAGGACATGGACATGTTACTCCAAGTAGGTCTTATTTGGAATATCATCTTGATGATTATTCTGGTTGGCTTCGTCGAAGAGTACGAAGTACTCATAAATGGGAACGTATAAGAACATGTCTTAGCTCCAAAACTATGTGTGCTGAGTTGAACCAGAGTTATCGGATGCCTCAGGATTTCTTCAATGCCCACATTACTCCCTTGCAGGTAAATTTATATGTACGTATATCATCAATATATAGGATTAATTAATGCTTATTTAGCTAGTAATAAGTTCAATCTTTTTTTTTCTTTTAATTTATTTATTTGCATTAATCGAGCACAAAAATTCTATACAAGGAAAATAACGTTCGTTCTTTAATTTTTTTTTTTTTTAAAAAAAAAGTGTATTGACTTATTATTTTTGTTATTTAGAATTTTTAGGTTCAAAGTTATTATTTTTTTCAAATCAAGTTTTTCATTATACTGAATTATTTTAGTTATATTGTGTCATTATTATGGATAAAATCTTAATTAATGAAAAATTATTGTTATAATAAAGATTTGTTACCTCTTAATTATAAATATTTAACATAATATATGAGTTTTTTTTTCATTTAATTTAATCGTTTGCTTAAGAATGTCGAATTGATATTGGGGTAAATAAAAAAAAAAAAAAAAAAAGTCAGGATGCTGTAAACCACCGACAGAGTGTGGATACACGTTTGTGAACCCAACGTATTGGATAAGTCCCATTAACACGTCAGCAGACATGGATTGCCTAAATTGGAGCAACGAACAAACTCAGCTATGTTACAACTGCAACTCTTGCAAAGCTGGTTTGCTTGCTAATCTCAAGAAGGAGTGGAGAAGAGCTAACATTATCTTGCTTATTACTTTGGTTGCTCTCATTTCGGTCTATTTGATTGGCTGTTGTGCCTTTCGAAATGCCAAAACTGAAGATCTTTTCCGCAAATACAAGCAAGGTTACACTTGATATATTATTCCAACACTGAACACACTTGTTTCTTTTATTCTAATTAATTGGGTTTTAGCATATGAAATTCACCGTGGTCTTAATTTGTACAATTATAGAACAATTATAATCTTAAATTTTAATTCTTTTTTTCTTTAAATTGTTTACTGCTGTGGCTGTGAGGTGTTAGAGTTGAAGTTTGTGAAAGTGTGTGATATGCGTAAGGCACCCGAAAGCTGATTGCTTTTGTAAAATGGAGTCAGCTTGAGGTGGAATTACAAGATCACTTTGAGATGGTTTTCAGACTTCGATCACCTTTTCTTTTTTTTTTTTTACTTTTTAGTTTGTCCCACTTCAAAAAATAAATTTCCATCTTGTGTAATATACACATTGTACAACCGACCTAGAATCTACTACTACGCCATTTAGTCATTTGTATATGGTTTGGTGCTTTAATAGTAATTTTATTTAATAACGTCATTCATCGTTGAAAGAAACAAAACAAGTTAGCATGACGCGTGTGAACTGCTTTAAGTTTACTTTCGGTTTTTGTAACTTTGTTGTGTATGAATGTCTGTTTTATCCGATAATAGTGGTTATTTTGCAAATATTTTAAGATTTTTTTTTTAAATATAATAATAATTATTTATAAGTTTAATATCGAAATCAAATATATATTAATAATATATTTTTTATACAGTTTAAAATATTTTAAGTATTAATGTATTAAATATTTAAAATGTAAAAAATAATGTTAATATTTTAAATAATTTAGACATATAATAGAATACATATTATGTAAATATATTTTTATATAAATATTAAAAAATAATAAATGTGGTTAAATTATTAAAAAATAATACATTTTTTTAAACGACTATTAATACTTAAAATAGATACAGAAAAATTATGATTATTAATATAACTAATAATTATCTTCTTCGTTCCTTTCATCATTCTTATTTGTACGAGTAGAAGACTTTTTTTTTAAGGAAAACTCACAAAATAGTTTCGTTATATGAATTTAGTTTAAATTACTTTATTTAATAATACATTTTGGTAACTATTTATTGTTATTCTTCATTTTCAATCTTCGCTTTCCCATAACTAGTACATACTTGTGTGAAAATCTCACAAAGATTTGTTTAATAATACTATTTATAACAAGTTGGGCATGAATTCACAAACATGTCAATTTTATATTAGTTCTCATTTCCTTATTAAATCAAATAGAACCCACTAGTATTTATAAATTATATAGTTTATTCTTTAATAGAGATACAATTTTAGTAGGAATATGTGGAGGTTTTTATACTCATTATAAGTCTATGTAGAATTTTTACATGAGTATGTGAAAATTTTACATACATATTTAACTTTTCTTTTTATACAATTAGTAACAAATTTAGAATTTATATCCAAGAGAGGCATCATGTATACAATAAAAAAATAATACTGATTAATTTTCAATTATTATTTATTTTAATTGAAAATTTTATTGATATATTGATCGTTAAAAGCTTAAAATTTAAAATTCAAATAAAACATAGTTTTATTTTATATATTAATTTGTTTATAATTTCATAAAAATTATACTTAAAAATTAATTTATTGAAATTTGAGGTGGGCTACGCTCTTAGATGTACATAGATCCGCCACTGCACATGGATATATAATAAATTTTTAAAAATAAATGATTTTACCTTAGAGATGACAATTTGACTTGGTAGGTCGGGGTCTTGAAAAAGTACCCAACCCATTTAGGTCATATCGTGGCAGGAAAGATTGGAACAAAAACAAGTTGGGATGTTATTTATTTTATTATAAAAGGTTCGGTGCAAACGAAATGGGACAAATATCGGGTTGGTTTGAGGCATCATTTGGGTATCTTTTTTTCCTACTTACATAAAAATTCATTATTTTATTTTCATTTAAAAAAATGAAAAAAAAATACTTGTCAACAGATTGATTTTTAATCCATAGATATTATCTGAACTATACCGATCCAATTTAGTTTGAAACGGTTCAATTTAAACGGAATTATAAGTGAGACCAACTTGAGTTCGATTTGATCCCACCTGACCCATTTATATCTCTACTCTACTTGCACTATTTTTAAAGGATTAAATTATAGAAGGTTGAGGAGATGCTTCTTTCTATGGTTAAAAAGAAATCGGAGAAAAAAATGGTCCTTATGTTAAGTTATTTCTCAATGTGAAGAATCCCATCAAAATTTTCAAATACATCCCTCTAAAGTACATATCCTTAATAGTTTTATACATTAGTATATGTATTCGAGGGCTTTATATGATGTAATTAGAATTGACACATTATGAGTCATTGAGTTTGAAAAATATTGAGATTAGATACATTGGTTTAGGGATTGTCCATTCAATCATTGGTTTAGGGATTGTCGAGGAGGGTTTTAGTTATGTTGATATGTTTGTATAGATTATTTTTGCAAATATTAAACACAGATTATTTTCTATTTCAATATTTTTGTTCTTTATGACCATGCATATGTATCCTAGTATAGTGAATACTCTAGTTAATTTTGCCCAAAATTTTCATAAGAAGCGACCACACATCCATATTCACATAGGTGAGTCTATCAAGAGTACTCTTGTAGCTATGTACTCCACTCCACATAAAGTGTAGAACTCATTACGATTTAATAATTAACTCATCCTTTTTATCACTTCAAGACTTCATGTTTCTAACAATATAGAATGGTATATAATAATAACATGATTCATCTCATATCACTTCATGACTTGTTATTACCCTTTGAACTTATTTCTTTTGATCTCTAGTCTATAAATTGGGTTACGGATACTTTCTAAGGACATCAATCTCATTCCTTTTGAGGTTTTGAAAACCTTTTCTCTTGCTAATCATTTCGTCAAATGATTAGCCAAATTTTCATCAATATGTACATGATCCACTCTAACATTACTATGCTTACAACGTATCTATTGTCTCTTGCCATTGTAATAACAATTCTGAATCTTTGCAATAACTATGGTACTATCACAATAGATCAGGACAGTTTGTATCAATTTTTACCATAAAGGGATCTCAGCTAAGAGACTTCTTAACCAGCCTGCTTATTCACTAGTAGTAGCTAGTACTATCATTTTAGACACCATCATAGATTGAGTTAAAATTGTCTATTTCTTAAACTTCTAGGAAATAACTCCACCAATAATGCTAAATATATACCCACTAATTATTTTGGAGTCTTCTGATAGGGTGTTTCAATCAACATCGTTGTATCCTTCTAGAACAGCGGGAAACTTCTTATAATGTAATACAAGGTTCATAGTTCTCTTAAGGTATCTCATAACCCTTTCAATTGCATTCCAATGCTCTATACTAGGTTTATTGGTAAACATACATAATAGTCCCACAACATAAGCTATGTTTGGCTTAGCGTAGTCAGTAGCATAACGTAAGCTTCCAATAATTCTTGCATACTCAGTTTGTCTAACACTGTCTTCAGTTTTCTGGAACAACTTTACACTATAATCATAAGGAGTACATGTAAGTTTGAAGTTAAAGTAATTATAATTCTTTAAGATATTTTCAATATAATGAGATTGATATAGAGAAAGTCCATTTTCAAACCTAATAATCTTTATACCAAGGATTACACTTGCTTCTCCGAGATATTTCATATCAAAGTTAGCATACAACAAAATTTTCACATTATTCATAACATGAATATTTGACCCAAAAATAAGCATTTCATCCAAGTATAAACATACAATAGTGCAAATGTCATTTTTTGATTTATAGTAAATGTATTTATCACTTTCATTCATTTTGAATCCATGTGAGATAACTAGATTATCAAACTTTTCATGCCATTGCTTAAGTGCTTATTTTAGACCATAAAATGATTTATCTAGTTTACAAACTTTATTTTCTTGACTTGGGACAACAAAGCCCTCAGGTTGGTCCATATAAATTTCTTCTTCTAAGTCTCCATTTAAGAAGACAATTTTAACATCCATTTGGTGCACTTCTAAATCAAGGATAGCAACAAGAGAGAAAAAACACACGTATGGAAGTTATTAGTGTGACTAGTGAAAAGGTATCAAAGAAATTTACATTTTCTCTTTGCCTATACCCTTTGGCTACAAGACGAGATTTGTACTTTTCAATAGTACTATCTGGTTTTAATTTTTTCTTTAGTATCCATTTACATCCTATGGTTTTACAATTAGGAGGTAAGTCAACTAAATGTCAAGTTCTATTATACTCAAGAGAATATATTTCATCATTTATGGCTTCTTCTCATAAATTGGCATCTAAAGAAGGTAAGGTTTCTTGAAGAGTTTTGAGATCTTCCTCTAAGGTATAAGCATAAAAATGAGACCCAAAATCTTTAAAGTTTCAAGCTCGTTTACTCCTCCTAATTTCAATGTCTAATTCCTCATTTTTTTTCACTAGTTTTATTTATAGGTACACTACTAGAAAACAAGCCCCCATTATTATTCAATTTAAAGGGAAACCTATGTTCATAGAAGTTAACATCATTTGATTTTATAACTACAATTATAGAATTTATGAGCTTTACTATTCACAACATATTCTATGAACACACATTCATATGCTCTATTAGCAAGTTTATTTCTTTTATGATCAAGAATCCTAACATAAGCTAAATAACCCAAAGTTTTAAAATAAGTTAAGTTAGGTTTCGCATTTTGTTAAAATTTTATATGGTGAAATTTTACTAGTAGAATTAGGCACTCTATTTGGCATATTGTAAACAGTTAATAAAATTTCTCCCCATCAATGCGAAGCAGAATTAGAGTTTAATAAAACTGCAACAACTGATTCAGTAAAAATTCTATTTTTTATTTCAACTTTGCCATTCATTTCAAGAGAATAATGTGTAGTTTTTTCGTGAATGCTTCCATGAGTTTTATAAAAAACATTGAAAATATTTGAATCATATTTAGTGTCTATATCACTTCAAAATCTTTTTATTTTCTGTTAAATTGATTTTCAATTTTAGTCATAAATATTTTAAACATATCAAACGCTTCACTTTTACTTTTCATTAGATATACGTAAGTATAGTCTAAACAATCATTAATAAAAGTTATAAAATAACATTTTTTTTTCATTTTTTGTTAAAATACCATCAAATTCACATATATCAGAGTGTATTGAGTCTAAAGGTCCAGATTCTCTAACTACTGATTTATGTGAACTTTGGTTATTTTAGCTTGATTACAAAAATCACATTTTTCAAAATCATTCAAAGATAATTTAGGAATTAGTTCTAAGGTACTCATGTTCTTGATTATGTGTTTATTAACATAACAAATTCTAACATGCCAAATTTTAAAATTACTTAACATATAAGCAAAAAAAGAAGCTTTATTAATTTCAACATTCAATTTAAATATGTCCTCAGTTGCATACCCTTTCCCAACAAAAATCATTATTCTTAGTTATTATATACAAATCAGCCCCTATATTTGGAGTAAACTCAGCTTTGTTAAGAAGATAGCCTGAAACTAATTTTTTTCTCATCTTTGGATTATGTAGGACATCTTTCAAGATAATAGTCTTTCTAGAGGTAAACTTCAATTCCACCTCACCAGTACCAAAAACTTTAGTACAATGGGAGTCACCTAACAACACTTTCTTATCCTTAGACACAGAATAGGACTTAAACATGTCACGATCCTAGCAAAAATGTAGAGAAGCACAAGTGTTTGCCCACCACCCCTCAGATCCACCAACAAAGTTGATTTTAGATATCATAGCAAGAAGCTGATATTTGGTAAGGTTCGCTTGAGGGGCAAGACAATTCATGTTCTGGAAGTTTCTAACCAAGTGGTCTGCCATGTTACAACTATAACATATGAATATGTTATTTCTTGATAGAGGTTTAGATCAATTCCGTGGAAGATTTTTGTTTCTATTTTGGTTGTTATAGTTCTGGTTATTATTGCGATTCTAAGCTTTTATGTTTCTTCCTTTAGGTTTCAGAATTACAGAAGGGGAATTCTTATTGGCACTGTTGTTTAAGACAACGAGTACTTCATTTTTTTATCTTGTTTTCGAGTTTCTTCTTTTATTCATAGATGGGTTATGAGACTTTCTAAAAAAAATTCCTTAGTTTTATATCTAAGTGCATTCGTAAAATCTTTCCATACATAGGGTAATTTATCTATAATAATATAAACTTGAAATTGTTCATCTAAAGTCATACCTTTAGAAGTTATTTCATGTGCTATCTTCTGCAGTTCATGTGATTAAGCTTTCACAAATTTGTCATCAGTTATTTGGTAGTTCATGTATCTAGTGATAGTATACCTCTTTGTTCTAGCTTTTTAAGTGTCATACTTCTTTTGAAATGCATCCCAAATTTCTTTACCTGATTTATCAGAATTATAAGAGTCATAAAAATCATCAACTAAACCATTATGAATAAAAAATTTACATAAAAAATCATTTTTCATTTAGGTGTCTATGTCCTTAATTGTTACTTCAGTAAGAGGATTATGCAGTATTGGTTTTTCAGCAGTAAGAATTTAAGAAAAAATTTCATGGTTAAGAAAAATAAAATCTTTTGTCTCCATCTTTTAAAGTGTAGTCTCTCGAAACGAAATAGTTTGTTGAGATAAAACACAGCTTCGTCGTCCCCAGTATAAAATAATCCAGAATCTTTTATCTGTCTCGGAGTTTCACCGCATTGATAAAGTTCATAATGTTACACCTCTAAAGTATTTATGTTGCTTGAAAAATTGGAAAAAAAATTGAATTTTCTTTTCTTGGGTTTGTTGTAAAAAGTAGTTTCTTAGTTTTGTAAAACAAAGAACTATGACCCTTTTTTATAGCTGAAAAAAGGATGAACAAATAATAGCAAACATGTTTACACAATAATAGCAAAAACGTTCACACAATACTGGAACGAAATAGTAAAAAAAAATAACAGTCAAGTTTTAAGTAATTCAGTTTGGTAGAACGGAAGGCATGCATTTCATCTTGACACTATCGACCTCATAGAAACAAGAGCAGAATTAATACAAGCATCTCAACTTTGCAAGAGGTTATGGTATGCTAATAAGAAGATCCTCTTAGGGCAAAAGGTGTAGTTGTGCAATCTATGGGGTCTAATGTGTGAGGTGGAGTTTTTGCTAGAGGACATAACTTAAGTGCTAATCTGCATGAACTAAGTGTGGATAAGTTAATGTCTAGTTTTTGGTTTGGTTGATGTAATTTTTTTTGGTATTTAGGCAATGTGGTTTTTTGTTAGTGTGCATTTATTTTTGTTTGTTTTGAGTATATGTTTTGAAAATGGTTGTATTTTTATCTATTTTCTATGTTTAGTTGTTATGATTATTTTTAGGTGATAATGTTTCTTGGATGTTTGGTTTAATATGGATTGATTGTATTTATATTATTAAAAAGTGATAGTTGAATAGTTAGCATTTTGAGGTCATACTATGATTGTTAGTTTGTTTGCTTTTTTTCCGGTAATCATATCACTTTGGATAAAATGAGTAGTATTATAATTATATTTATCTTCAGTATTATTAAATTGAGGTAGTGTATTGATTTTATTGATTGAATAATAATATATCTGTTATCGTTAAAAATCATATTTAATTCTATAATACAAATACGGAATAAAGATTCGGTAACGTTGGTCACCGTATCTAAACAGCATTATCCACACCAAAAGCCAAAATTGAGTATCACCAAAGGCCCTGAAAATGAGGATAAAAACGTAAAGTTAACATGTCTGCTTGTTTTGGCGAGATATTTGATGAAGGTTTCAGGCTTGTGATGTATGACATTCCAATCACATTATTAGAGTTAGTAAATAATTACATCATGGCTTAGGCAAGTTGATAAAGCTGGCCCCTTCTTCACTTAATTATATGCAAATAATTAATAGTTTCAATGAATTTTGATGGAGAGGAAAGCATAAGATTAGCATGTTGGTTTTTCATGGGTCAATCCAAATTTAATAATCTAGATTAGAGGTGAGCAAAATATCCTATCAATTCGAAAAATCTAATCAAATTCGATAAAATTAAGTGGTTTCAATTCGAAGTCGGATCGTATTCGGATTGGATTTTATCAATCCGCTCGGATTCGGATTTGAATTCGGATTCGGATTAGAAATATTCAAATCCGTATAATCCGTATAATCCGATCAGATCCGATATATTTAATATATTGTTTAAATATATATATATATATATATATATATATATAATTATTTAACCTAACCTAAAGAGCCGCCGTATATCTAAAATTCTAAATCTTAACCAAAAACCTAATATATTTTTCTGCAGCCTCCATCTCTCTCCCTGCCTACCAGCCTCCATTGTTAAGTGCTTCTCTGCTGCTGCTGCTCTACTTCTCTGCTTCTCTGCTTCGCAGCTACTTCTGCTTCTCTATTTTTCTGCTTCACAGCTGCTTCTGCTTCTCTACTTCGCAGCTGCTTCTCTGCTTTGCAGCTGCAGCTGCTTCTGCTTCTCTGTTGATCGTGCTTTTCTGCTTCTGCTTCTCTGTTTTTGCTTCTCTGCTTCTGCTTCTCTGTTTTTGCTTCTCTGCTTCTGCTTCTCTTCTACTTATTTCGCAATCGCTTCGCTTCTCGCTTCGCAGTGCTTCGCTTCGCTTTTGCTTTTTCGCCAGCCAGGCTTTCCGCTCGTTACTCATTGCTGCTCGCCACCGCTATTGCTCACCGCCGCCACTGCTGTTGCTACTGCTCGTGCTTCTCTACTCACTGCTTGCTGCCGCCGCTATTGCTTCTTCTCTCGCCGCTTACTCGCCGTTATCGCCGCCGCTGTTCGTTTTTCTTCATCATCCTTAACAAGAAGGTTATATTTTTTTATGACATTATAAGAAAACTGAACAGTCATAACTTTGTGTTGTGAGGTATGTTTTGGACGAATTTTTTTATGATTCCTTATAACTTTTCGATGTCTAGGCACACCAAACTGTTAAAGGCAGTTTTTCCAGAATTTTTCCCCAAAAATGCAGTTTTTCCAGAATTTTTCCCCAAAAATGCAGTTTTTCCCCAAAACGCTGTTTTTCTCCAAAAACGTTGTTTTTCATGCTTTAATTGAGCTATAACAATTTTTAAACTACTTTTAAAATATTGAGATCTATCATAGCTTGGTGGAACAAATTTTAACATTGCAGTACATCATGGTTATTTACATAATTATAAAAATCAATATCATAAAACATTGTTTTATAAATGGTGCATGTTAATTGAACATTTCATTCGTATTATTAAAGTTTTAGTTATATTATATATAAATGTTCAATACATATTTTAAATCACATGCAATTAAACATGTCCAACATCACCCCACGTCTATGTGCATATTTTTACAATTATTTATTGCAAATGTCTAATATTTTTTCTACAACTATACAGATGGTTTTAGATAAAGATAATGATACACTTTTAAATCACATGCAATTAAACATGTCCAACATCACCCCACGTCTATGTGCACATTTTTACAATTATTTATTGCAAATGTCTAATATTTTTTCTACAACTATACAGATGGTTTTAGATAAAGATAATGATACACTTTATGTGATTGAAGAAGTAAATAAAGATGAAAGTGCAACACAAGAAGAAGATTCTGTAAGTACTCCAATTCCTGACCTATGCATTACTTCTAAAGAAGAATGTAAAAAAATTTCCTCTAGATCTAATAGTGAAGCATGGACTCATTTTACTATAGAAGGGGTAGGGCAACATCGCAAAGCTATATGCAAATATTGTAAGAAACAATATAAGTATGTGTCAAGCAAATCTGGCACGTCAAATTTGCTTGCACACATTTCCATTAGATGTGATAAGTTTCCCGGTAGAGTTCTTAAGAAACAAAAAACTTTAGCTTTCCATAAGGAAGGAAGTCTTGTACCTCATAGTTTTAATGCTGAAAGATGTAGAGAAAAATTGGTAAGGATGATAATAAAAGATGAATTGCCATTTATTATCGTAGAAGGTGAAGGATTTAAGGAGTTTATTGAAGAGTTACAACCTTTGTTTAAAATCCCTTCTCGGTGGACTATTGCAAGAGATTGCTTGAATTTGTACGTTACTGAAAGAGTAAAATTAAAAGAGTTGTTGAATAGAACTAGTAAAAGAATATGTCTTACCACTGATACATGGACATCTTGTCAGAATTTATGTTATATGTGTTTAACTGCTCATTTTGTTGATAATGGTTGGAATTTACAAAAGAGAATCTTGAACTTTTGTCAAGTTCCAAATCATAAAGGTGATACACTTGGTAGAGCGATTGAAGCATGTTTGTTAGATTGGGGCATTGATAGGATATTATGTATTACAGTTGATAATGCAAGTTCTAATGATACTGCACTTACTTATTTGAAAAAATGTGTTAATGGTTGGGGTGATGGTGATGCAATTTTAGAATCAAAACATTTGCACATGCGATGTGGTGCACATATTCTGAATTCAATTGTTAAGCAGGGTTTGAAAGAGTATAACATATAAATAAATAGGATTCGTGCTGTTGTAAGATACGTGAGAGGATCACCAATTAGACTACAAAAATTTAAGAGTGCTGCTGAAATGGAAAAACTCTCTACTCAAAAACTCGTTTGCTGAGATGTTACGACAAGGTGGAATTCAACTTATTTGATGTTGGATTCGGAAACTTATTTTCAAAAAGCATTTGAAAGGTTAGAGATCACTGATTTGGGATACTATCAAGAGTTTTGTCGAGGTGAAATTAAACAAGCTCCGACTATAATGGATTGGGATAATGCTAGACATTTTGTCCAATTTTTGAAAGTTTTTTATGAAGCTACATTAATGTTTTCTGGATCTTTATATGTGACTTCTAATTTCTTCTTGGATCGTATTTGTTTTATTCATGATCAACTTGATATGTGGAGTAAATGCGAGGATTATATTATGATGAAGATGGCTAGTGATATGAAGGTAAAGTTTGACAAATATTGGGGAGGAATATCTAAAATGAATATGATGTTATTTGTGTCTGTTTTACTTGATCCTAGGCATAAAGAGTATTCTTTACATCTCAGTTTATTAGAATTGTGTAATGGGGATGAGATTGAGGCTTTAATGAGTTCTAAAAGGGTAAAAAAAACTTTGGAAGATATGTACGAGGAGTATCATAAAGCGTATTTTCCCTCAAACATAGAAGAATCTTCTCAACCTTTAGAAATGGGTACAAAAGGTTTTGGTTTAGAAGCAGATGCATTCCAACTTTATGCTTCTCGTAAGAGAAAGCATTTAAAAGAAGTTCATACTATGGAAAACAAATCTGAAGTGGAAAAATACTTACAAGAAGCATTGGTTGATATGGATGATGAGAAATTTGATCTTTTAAGTTGGTGGAATGTTCATTCCTCAAGATTTAAGATTTTGTCTTTGATAGCTCGAGATGTATTGGCCATACCGGTATCTACCGTAGCATCTGAATCTGCATTCTCTACTGGTGGTCGTATAATTAGTCCATACAGGAGTTCCTTATCTTCTAAAACTGTACAATCTTTTATTTGCACTCAAAATTGGATTCGTTCATCTCCAATCATTAATATCCAAGAGTCACTTGATGAAATTGAAGCTCTAGAATCGGGTATATTTCATAAAACTTTCAAATATATATTTCAAATATATATAGATTTATTTGTTATCAAATATATATTATTATGTTTATTAGCTCATTATTTATGTATATTTTTAACTTTTTAATTTTTCATTGTGCAGATATTCTTGATGGTATTAGTGACTTAAACCTTGAATGATTATCAAAAAGAGTTGTTGTTATTAATGTTCGTAAAGTGAAGTTAATTTATGTAATTGCTAATTAATTTTTTGGAATTAAATTATTACTATGTATATTTGGAGTTAAATTATGTAATTAATGTTTAATTTTTTCTTTTTGATTATTTTTGTTGAATTATTTTTAATCATGTTGTCACTTATTTTTTTAATTTGTATGAAAAATATTTTAATTTAGATTTTTTTATTATATGTAATTTTTTTAATAGATTTAAATTAAAATTTCGGATTTAATAATTTTCGAATTGGATTGGATTCGGATTGACTTAAAATTAGCAAATTTAGATTTGTTCGGATTGACATGTACAACGGATTAGTTTCGGATTGAATAATTTTTGGTTTAAATAATTTTCAGATCAGATCGGATTCAGATTGACTTAAAATTGGCGATTTTGGATTTGTTCGGATTGACCTGTACAGCGGATCGGATTCGGATTGAATAATTCATAATTTACTTCGGATCGGATCGGATTCAGATTGACTTAAAATTTGTGGTTTCAAACCGATGCTCACCCCTAATCTAGATAGCAAGACTTAAATAGGTTATTATAATTATAAATATTATTTTTTAAAAAAATATGATATTTATTTTATGTAATAAAAATAAATTTATTTAAATAATCAATAAATATAGTAATAATAATACTAAAATAGTTAAAAAAATAAAAATAAAATTTAAATTGATACACACTATTGACTTCATTTATTTATATATATAAATTACTTGTTACATAAAAAAATAAATTAACCTAAATTGCTATTTGATATAAATAGTAATTTATCTATGTGTTTTGGGCATCTGCACTTCATCTTTTTTATAATACTTTTTTTAGCTTTTGATTTATATTTTTTTCCTTTTATATCAATAAATACAAAAATATTCGTATAATAAATCTATCATATTAATTATTATAACTGATATTTTTAATACAATTTATATTATTTTATATAACTATTTTGATTATATAAAAGTTATTACACGTATTACACTTGACATACACTTGACATGGACGATGACAATTTATGTACAGAGTTTATACATATACATATGATAAAATAAATAATGAATATGGTTCAATAAATTTATTTATAAATGAATTATATTTACATAAATTTATTATTTCTTGTCAATATACTTAAAATAGTAAACTACTTATTAATTCAATCAAATGAATGTATATTGTATCTATGGTTTAACTTATTAGCATTACTATTATTTTTGTTTAGGATAATTATAAATAACAACCGCTATATTCTAACCAAATATTAGTCCATAAATTGATGTTTGAAATTAATTTATTTATGTCTTTTCTTAAAATATAACTATTCATAAAAAAAAATTGAAACAGTTATATTCTAACCAAATATTAGTCCATGAATTGATATTTGAAATTAATTTATTTATGTCTTTTCTTAAAATATAATTATTCATAAAAAAAATTGAAAAACTTTGACAAATAGTTGGAAAATATATTATTTAATTATATATATATAAATAAAATAAAAGTTAAAATATTTGAAATTTCTTTTATAATAATTTAATAAAAGATCGTAGGTTATTAACATTAATAGGTAGACTCATTCATCTCAACTAAATGATCATCTCTATAGCCCCTTGTTATTTAGTCTCTCAACAATAAGTATTATTAAATAAGAGAAATTAAACATACAAATCAGTCTTCAACAAAACAAAAGTATTAGCGAACGATGAGGTATTCCACCATCATATTGTGGTTCAAATGTTAATATTCTTAGAGGTTAAACTATCAACTACAATGTTATTAACTCGCTCAATTTTAGTATTAAGAATCTGAATTCACTTCGAATCTAATAATCCTTACAAGTTATACTCTTAATATTACATTAATCCTATGTATTCAGGCACTCAACAAAGATACATACAAATAGAAGTTATGTAAAGAAATGAATTAATTCGTTTGTATATATTTAAAAAAAAAGGCTCAAAATTGTGCGTAATTCTAATCTAATGAAAGGAATCAAATGAAGGAATTTATATAGACATCAAATGCTACTTTCATGCATCAAATAAAAATATTAAGTAAAAATATCAAATACATGCCTCTTTCATATGAATGAAAATGCAATAACTTCAAAAGGATTTATTTTCTCTTTTATTTATAATATATATATATATATACTTTAAATGATCAACACAAGTATAATACCATATCTATGGTACTAAAAGTGACCACGTTCAAAAAAGAGTCACAACATAAGTAGAGTCAAACTCCAACTAAAGTCTTTGTCATCCAAAAGTAATAACATGTATCACCACATAAAATGATTATTGTTGTCTCTTTTGGAGAACATAAAAATGTGCAAGCATACACGGTCACAAGTAATAAAGATTTGTAAGTAAAATATCATCCCCACGGATATTTGTTACTATAGTTTGTTGAATACTAAAATTATTTCTCTCTAATTTTTTCCAAGACAACCGTTGATTTAGAAAAAGAAGAAAATGGTTTAATAAGAAAATAAAAGAAATCTAGGATTGCGGTTTTTCACTAAATTAATCCACTCTAATCATATTATTTTCTCTTGATTTATATTTTTTAGTACATTTAATTTGTCAACCAAAAACTTCTATTTTTATCCATACATCTCTTCCGAGCTTCGTATAGACACACCTCGTTAAATTAATTCACTATATCTCTATGAGAATTAAATTCATCAAGATTCATTACGTTCCAAGTTTTCAAATGGCCACACATACAATTAGGGTATATTCCTATCCTTCATCATACATGTCATTCTATCCAAGAGCAATATACACAAAAATGCCTCTCTCAAGTTTATTAATGTACCACGGATCATTTTGATAAAATTCGTAAATAATCAAAAAGCATTAAGCACAGAATAGAATAAACAAATCGAACGTCTTATAAATCTATCAAAAATAATTTAAAATAAAAGCATCATAAATTCAGATCAAATGCAACCCTAGAAAAATTAAATTACTTCATAAATTTAAAATAAAAATTACAACAGTTTAAGGAAAATAAGATGAAGAACACAGAAAATTAAAACATCACTTAAAACAAATATTTGGCAAACGCGGAACACAACAGAAGCCAAAATGGTTTCTGCGTGTTCCACAGTCCAACCCCTAATACCACAAAAATTCTAAACTGTAAAAAACTTCTTAACTCTATCATCTTATCACCTATTTATATTTACAAAAACACATCAAAAATATTAAAATATAATACACGCAGGGGATAGAGAAATATGGCAAAAATAATAAAATATTACGCGTGGGGAAAAGTGGTATCGAAAACGCGTTCAAAATCTGAGTGGAAGGAGCTATGCATTTCTAATTTTATTTTCAATCCACGCTGCCATGTGTCGCGATCTGATTCGCTGAAACACATAGTGGAACACGTGGCAGCACCTCATTTGTTGCAGGAAATGGGTGCACGCAGAAATTGTCGCACAGGATTGGGGCGAGCGAAACTTGGTGGCAACGGTTGCAACCCGGGCTTGATCCTGCGCTTTCGCCCTCATTATAACATGCCACATGCTAGAAAATTATTAGCGGCTAGATAGGGTGGGACACGTGGTTGATTATGGTTCGTTGAATAATCGGGCGCACGTGGATTGACCGCACGGGAAAACATACACGAGCCGCATGATAGAGGAATTCTACACCCACTCGCGTTGGTCGGGTGCGCTTGTAACGCGTGCATCTGGCCGTTTATTTTATGATCGGACTGTCCGTGTTGCGCGCTTGCATTAGGGCGCGTGGCTTCTTCTCACCTGCGCATAATTTAAAACTTTCCTTAATTGCATTTTGACCCACAAATTTAATTCAAATTATATTTCAAACTTTCTTTAATTACAATTAAGCCCATTTTCTAATTTAAATTAAATTTTAAAAATTAAGCCCGATTTTAATTTAAATTATACTTGCGACTTTTATAAATTGTAATTAAGCACTTATTTATTTGAAATTATATTTTTGGATACAAATTTCCAATTAAGTATGTTTTCGATACAATTTATTTAATTTTCTTAAAATATATAAAAAACAATAAATACTAATTTATTAAACTAAAATTAACTAAAAATAGAAAGAACATAACAATTATAATTAATAAAATAGGTGAAAATAACTATATAAAATACAGTTATCAACTATTATAAGCTTTGTCTTAAAAGCATAAGAGAGCTTGAGCAGGATACAAAAGAAACTGCCAACAAAAGAATCTTGAAGTCCAAGAAAATCCCAAAAATCCAACTAAACTTGGTAACCCAAAAGCAATACCATTGATATTAACCTTTACAATTTAGTAAGCATGTCGTGGAATACCTTGTATCTGTAGACGTTGGAGTACTTGAAAATATCCATTATATTTTGTATTGACCCACATTGTGAGTACTTGAAAATATCCATTATATTTTGTATGGACCCACATTGTGAGTACTTGAAAATATCCATTATATTTTGTATGGACCCACATTGTGAATACTTTAAAATATCCATTATATTTTGTATGGACCCACATTGTGAATACTTTAAAACATCCATTATATTTTGTATGGACCCACATTGTGATAGGCGTATCTCACATATAAATTACCAAATTATAAAATTGTGCAAGTATACACGGTAACAAGTAATAAAGATTTGTAAGTAGAGTATCGTTCCCACGAGGATTTGTTACTATAGTTTGTTGAGTACTAAAATTGTATCTCTCTAATTTTATCCAAAACAATCGTTGATTAAGAAAAGTTTTAAAAATAAAATAAAAGAACACTAGGATTGCAATTTTTCACCAAACTAATCCACTCCAATCATATTATTTTCTTTGGATTTATATTTTTTAGTACATTTAATTTGTCAACCGAAAACTTCTTTTTTTTTATTCATACATCTCTTCCGAGCTCTGTACAAACACACCTCGTTAAATTAATTCACTATATCTCTATGAGAATTAAATTCACCAAGATTCATTAAGTTCTAAGTTTTCAAATGGCCACACATACAATTAAGGTATATTCCTATCCTTCATCATACATGTCATTCTATTTACGAGCAATATACACAAAAATGCTTTTCTCAAGTTTATTTTTATGCCACAAATCGTTTTGATAAAATTCATAAATAATCAAAAAGCATTAAGCACAAAATAGAATGAACAAATCGAACGTCTTATAAATCTTTCCAAAAAATAGTTAAAATCAAAGCTTCATAAATTTAGATCAAATGCAACCCTAGAAAAATTAAATTACTTCATTAATTAAAAATTAAAATTACAACAGATGCAGAAAAAGTAGAAGAACAAGAAGAAAAATTAAAACATCAAGTAACGAAAATATTTGGCACACGCACAACAAAAGCCAAAAAATGGCTTCTGCGTGTTCTGCAAATTCAAATTTCAAACACTACAAAAATTCTAAACTAAAAAAAACTTCTTAACTCTATCATAACATCACCTATTTATAGCTAAAAAAATACATCAAAAATATTAAAATATCATAAACGCGTTAAAATTTGTATCGAAAATAAAACCCCGACATTCCCCTTAAAATCCGCGGTCTCACGAAAATCAAAAACTTATTTTAATTCACGCGAGACAAGGAGCCGTTTCTGCATTTTTTTTTATTCATTGTGCATGCTATGTGTCAGCGTCTGATTCGCTGAAACAAATAGTGGGACACGTGGAAACATCTCATTTGTTGAAGCGAATGGGCGCACGCAGAACTTGTCGCATAGAATCGGGGCGCGCGAAACGTGAGGCAAAGGCTGGAACGAGGGCGAGATTCTACGCTTTTGCGTTCACCGATATGTGCCACGCGTCCTCTTATGATTCGTTCAAGGGGAAATTGGGACACGTGGAAGACTTTAATTCGCTGGAAGAACGATTGCACGTGGTTCAGCCGCATAGAACAACCTCCTTTGGCAGACGTGCGTCAGACACGTGGGTCCCACCCTGCATGCCAACCTGCGCGGCAGGTGGGCCTCACTCGGGCACCGAGCCGCGTGAAAGCGCAGAGTCTGCATGCATTCGCGTTGGTTGGGCTTGAACTACACGCGCCAATCTGGACCGTTTATGCTTTGATCGGACGGTGGGTGATGGACATCGTGATTTGTGCGAGTGCGATTCTTTTCCTGCGCCGAAAATTCAAATTTTTTTTAATTCTATTTTGACCCACAAATATATTTCAAATTACATTTTAACCTTTCTTAAATTACAGTTAAGCCCTTTGCTAATTTTAAATTAAATTTTTAAACTTTTAATAATTATAATTAGGCCCAAATTTAATTTAAATTATATTTTCGATTGTTATAAATTGTAATTAAGAAACTATATTATCTGAAATTATATTTGTGGACAGAAATATGAAATTAAGTACATTTTCGATACAAATTATTTAATTTTATTAAAAATGTATTTTTAGCACATAAAAGGAATATATTAATTTATTTAACAAAAATTAACTAAATATGAAAAAACATAGCAGTTATCATTACTAAAATTGATAAAAATAACTATATAAAATACAGTTATCAGTGTCGGTTGTCATTAACATGCCAATCATTATTAGATATCCCTATAACTTAGATGGTTAAGATAATCCCTACTTTTCATAGATTTCCAAGCTGTAACCCAAAGTCAAGTTCCATTATTTTTGCCTATAAAACTAGGATGGAAGAGTCTATATAAAGTAGCCTATCAAAAAAGAAGCATAAAATATCCTAAAGTGCACTTGCAAAATGACAACTTAATAAAGGTGAGAGATAATTTTCTCTACTAAACCACATATAAGAAGTATCTTGAAGGAAAATATTGTTCCATCTTCTTTGAATGAAAATCGATAGGAAGTTTTTTTTAATAGTATGCCATAATAAGATGGATCGAGATGACGGTATGAAAAAGGCATAGATAGCCTTGAATCAATTCTTAAGTTCCCCAACTACACGTAGAGAGTCATAAGCCTTGAAGGTCATGATACTGCCCTTAATTGATCATGTATAATTTGATATCCATACTTATTCTAACAATTACTGGTCAAATCGTAAAGGCAAAATCAGGATAGAGTCCTCAAAAGACTACGACATATGCCACCTATTCACCTTTAAATAATCATTCAGTAATGAATGAAGCGACAGATTCATGATCAGTTGCTTGAAAAATATTAATATTTCATAGTTTTATTATACTTAAATATACTAAATAGATTTAAATATGCATGATTTTATCATTATTTAAGTAAATCTATATGTTCGATAGTACAAGTATTTTATGTTGTATTTTTAAGGTATTTTTAGTTTCAAAAATAAACATTGATCTACATATGAAGAATAACACTTGAAGCATTCATTTGCACATTAGAAGTTTAAAGGGAACAATGCATGTAAGCCTTAATTGTAAATTCAACCGGTATATAAAGGGTGCAAAATAAGAATTGAAGTGAAGTTTTGTGTGCTACGATGAAGAATATAGTGAGTCGTAGTATATTCCTTCATAAAATTACTAGGCACAAAGTTTTTTTGTGCCTCATCGTGGAAATTTTGAGCCACAATGGGAAGCAATACGTATCTCAAGCCATGGCATAGTAAAAGTTGGGCTACAGAGCGCACTTATTAATTCAACCAAAGTCCTATATTTTCCACCTCAACTTATAAACAAAGATATTATGTTTGCAAATAGTTTAATGTATTAGAATTTAGGAATAGTTGCAATTCTTGGTTTAGTTTTATTTTTACAATGTGTTAGATTCATAAACATTAATAGGTAAATATTTTGGAGATATTTTGGATTACAAAAAATATGAAAGATATCTATATATTGAAGAATATATTCAAAATCATGATCACATTTACGGAGTAGAAGAATCTCGTATATCTTTAATTAGTATTATAGATCTTATTTATATTAATTTATTTTTATATACAAATTAAATCTTTGTATATTATTCTGAATAATATTTTTAATTATTGGCTATTTATTAAATTTGAACATATCTGACTAATTACTACTATGAAAAATTAGTTTTGTGAAGATTATTTTAGGTAAATTTTATTTATAAAATAAATTAAATTTTTTTCTTTATTCAATATTTTTACAAAGTTTATTATTAAATAATATATTAACGACGTATTTTTCTTAATAGATTTAAAATATAAAAGTGAGGTTTCAAAAATACTATCTAGATATGATCTTGATATATTGAATAAAAATTTAAATTATGTGCTCCGCATAAAACAATGATTTAAATGATTTGACGTTTCCTTAGAAATATAATATAATTTAATCTAATCAATTGGTGATTATCGTCTAAGGATATTAATTGATTTTATTAACAAAAAATCTTATCACCGTCTACGGATATTTTCATAAAACAAAATCAATACCCTTTATTTATATATTTAATAACTTAATCAATTTCAAGTAATCATTAACTAGCTAACTACTTACATAAATTCTCCTTTGATTATTAATTGTATATGATGCCTTGAATTATTTGAATCGAATCTATTTCTATCTTTTATTATTGTTAATTATATAATATTATATTAGAATTTTTAAAATCAAATATTATGAAACAATGTTTATGCTTATTTTACGTGTTTATTTTTAAGAATTATGTTGAATTATTTAAAATCACATAGCTCATATTTAGATCAACTTTGAAAATATACTTATAATTTATTATAAGTGATTCATGTACTTGCGAGCTTTTTATAAATATATAAAATTTGACTATCAATGTTTTGTGTATCAAATTTTTGGTAAAACATTTTAAATTTTTATTATCAAAATTTTTAAAATTTTCTTATGAATATTCGTCAGTTGTTTAATTTTAAAAATTTAAATAAATAAAATAGAAATAGTAAAAATTAATTTTTATGAAAATTAAAAAATCTAAAAAAATAATTAAAGATTCAAAAAATATTTTATTTTATTTTTAGTATTTTTATTTTAAATAATAATTTATTTTTAGTAGTTTATTTACTAACTAACTTGACTTCTTTTAGTATTGTACTATAGTATTTTTGTGTATTAATTTTAATTATTATTTTATTTTCTATCTTTTATTTTCTTATTTTTATTTAGTTAATTACTAACTTTAATTCTTTTTGTTTTTTTGTTTTATTTTATTTCTACTTCTTTATGTTAATTATTTTTGTATACTAAATTTCAATTGTTGTATAATATATTTTATTTTATTTTATTAACTTTTTTATAATTTTTTATTTACCATTACTATTTATTCAATTACCTGTATCATATATATTGTATTTTTATAATTGAATTTATTTTGTATTCTTTATTTCCTATTTTGACATATGATTTTAATTGTTCTTTTGTAGTTTATGCAGGGTATGAAATCTTTAGGCAATCCACTTACACCTTTTATAGATAACGTTAATATATCGAAAGAATTATTAGGAATGCTAGATACTAAAAACCAGAAACCTTTAGTTAGGAACAACTTAAAGCCGATTCTAGAGCCTTTATAAACCAATACAAATGGGGGATAATCCATCAACTAGGAAAATAACTATGAAAGAGTATCCAAGTGGGTGAACAATCTCTCTATACACATATTTTTGCAATCTCATCTCCGAATATACGCAAAACAAATGTCAAAAATATAGTCGTTGAAATCATCTCGTCGAGAGGATTCCATAATCGATCTTACTTCTCTAAGAAGCGATTTGAAAGTGGGTGAACCAAACTTGAACCAATTTCACTATCAGGCCAATGAATTAGACCAGTTTTAACATTTTTTCAACGCAACATTGTTCTAGCCAATGCCCACCCACACTGGCAATGCGAGGTAGTACATGTTGTTCATCCCAATGTCCATGGGCTACCAAATTTTGACATCTAGATGATAGGTACATGCTATTTCTAGTGATAGTCTCAGATTTTTTAGATGACACGGATTTTCATATTTGTCCATGAGTTAGGGCCTTGTTTGAGCTACGTCGTCACGATCGACTAGCTGGGCTTTATTTTTGTTTGATTTTTGAGAAAGCCTCACTAGTAAGAAGTGTATAAAAATGGATCAATATTTTTTGGAAAATATCATGGTATATGTATGTCTGACTCATTGATAGAATAATTGCATAGAATGATCTTTACTGGACTCGTTTAGGACTAAAGTCCAAGAATTTATAAATTTATCTTTCACTTTTTTTAATTGAAATCATAGAAAATAGGTTTTGTGGAGACTTTTTAGAACTCTAATTTGGATGCTAGGAGATGTATCTACTCAATTGATCCAAATGTTAGAATGTGCCCTTGCTAGTAGGTAGTTCCAGTTAGATCACACCCTGGCCGACAACACCTATCATGGGCAGCTCTCATTGGTTGACCACATTCTAGGCAATGGGGCTTGTCTTGGCCAACAAATCCTAACCAACTATGTCATAGTTGGAGGTGCTTGACTTGAGACTTGGGTCCTGTCATGGATAGCCATTTTATTGGCCAAAACCTGGATTTCTATGGGCTTGGTCTTGTGCACTCTAGGTATTGGAGGATGTCGTAGGGAAATTTTATGGGACGATGATTGGTTTAGGAGCTAGTGGCTTTGGTAGGAACTTCAGGATGGCCTTGAGTGTATTTTCTATTATGTTCAAAAGGCCTCAAACCCTAGCTCACCTTGCCTTTTTGACTTATCGAGCCCATTTTAGGTGGGCAGGTCCAAGTACAAAGCTTATATTTTTGGCAGGCTATGACGGAGTTAAAAGAATGACCTACTAGTTAAGAGGTTGGACTTACTAACTAGTTCTTAGGGTCTAAGAGGTAGAGCTAGCTATCTGATCTGACTCTTTTTACAAGTCCAAAAGGTCAAGATAGATGAAGATTTTCTCTTTTTAAATATCTTTTTTTTATTTCTTAATAGATCAAGAACTTGGATAACTTTTAAGAGAATCCTACAATTTTAAAATTTTCATTCAAATAGAACACACTTCTTTCCCACAGATGGCTCCAAATATTAATATCAATTTTTATCAACACCAAATATGATTGTTTTTTGTAAAATATGCAAGATGTATAAACTGTTAGGACCTTGGATCACACCCTTGTGAGGGGGTGATCTTTGATCCTAAGATCCTTTAAATCAATTAGTATAAGATGAAGGGTATAATATATTTCAATCTCGTTCTAGTAACTATATGGAAAAAAAGTGATTATATATGATTCTTTGTTATGAAATCTAGTAATTTTAAAATAATATTATGTTATGCATATGTGACTATATATAGGAGAAAAAATAAAATTAATAGATGTCTATGTATGATTAGGATTGAACTGCTATAATTTTTTACACACTTATATGTGATAGATAGTTATTTTTTATGAATATTTATTATTTATAGAGATTTATCCTTAATTATCTACTCAATTATTTTTTAAGATAATTAAAAAATAATCTTTAGATTTTTATCTTTTTAAGATAATTAAAAAATAATTATTGAGGATATATTCTCTTATAATAATTATATTATATTTATACTTGTATAATGATAAAAATTTATTATATTTGGCTTATAAGGTTATTTTTTTTATTATCACATGGGATGCAAAAAAAAAAATTACTACCAATAGATAAAAATCCAGATATTAGAAATTTTTTATCCAAAATATATTCAAATTAACAATTCACATCACTTTCAATTAAATCATTTCTATGACCCAAATCTTACTGCAGACTTCAATATATTGTGACGAAATAAAATACAACTTTAGCAAAATTACAGGTAATACATCCAAAATTGGGCGTCAACATTGCTTCTGGAAATGAGGTTTTCATGAGTCCAAGACAGAAGAATTTGGCTCAAACGTGCAAAATTTAAGAATTTATTTCGTTTCATAACTCAAAAAGGTAGACATGTGTGTGTGTGTTTTTTTTACCCATTTCAAGTGTATCATGACATCCTGTAGTACTCAAATAAATACCGTTCCTGATATAGATCACTGCAAATCTAACCACTTCATTCGTTACTTGTTACGAATTGGCACTTACGGAAGCAAAAATCAGATCTAATTTTGGTTGCACAATTTAATAATAATGGGTAACGGTAAAACAATAAGCAGTAAAAATTAAATGGCACACAATGATTTAAGTGGTTCAACTTTTCAATGTGAAAAGTCTACCGACGACGCATGACATAGGAAAATCCACTAATAATCAAAATGGAGATACAAACACCAATTTCCAGAGAGCTTCACAAATTATACCAAAAATCCAAAGAAATCAACCCACAAAATATCCCCTCTAATTTACTGGTAATATATAGCAAGATAAATGAACAAACTTGCTATTAAATCAAATATTACCGTACAAATGAGATGAAAATAATTAGCAGCAGTGGCGACGCGAAAATGTGGAAGAAAAACAGCTTCTTCTCGCAGCTGCTATATTCCTTCTCTGCAGTTTTCTTTTCTCTGCTCTCTGTTGAGTTTTGTTGGCAGCTGCTCAACTCTGCAGTTTTCTCTTTTCTGCCACTGCAGATTTCTTTGGTGGCTGCTGCAAAAAACTCTAGGTAAGGGTTTAATTAACCATTTGGGCTTTGGGCTATATTGGTTTTGGGCCACATTTAACATTACTGATAAATCATACCACCATAGAGGCTTGGCTTCCATGAAAGCATAGAATCAACACTAAAACAAGCATAATCTATATAGAGTTTAGACCAAACTATGGCCTGAGACTTTGAAGGAATTTCTGTCAACTAACAATCTTTTAAATTTTTCTTCCAACACTAGCAAATATGTTTGACATTAGAACATAGTTCCCTCCATATCGTCTTTCCATTTCCATCAACTTCCTTGCCACCCTCTTACCCATCTCAACATTGCCATGAAAGCTACCGATCCTTCCTAACAATATGAACAACTCATATTAGTGTGAAAATTTGCTATTTTTTATTTCATTTTTAAATTTTCTTTTCTTAATGTTTCAATAGTATAAATAAACTTGATGTACTAAAAGTATTAATCTTATAGTATACAAATAGAAACAGAACTGATAGCAAACAGATAGCAACATATAAGTTTCTATAAGATTTAATTTTAACAGGACAACGAAGATATTAATTAGTTTTTATTCTTCATGTACACTCTCCATCAGTTTTGATGTTAATTTTCTCACCTTTTGTTCTTGGTTCCTCTATCCAAAATTGTGTTTGTTCCGATCAGTTGAGGTTGGAAGGGTACATCTCTCTTATGTATGTTTCATTCATATGTATTCATAAAATTAAATATTTATGAAGTTTGAATTTCAATTACTTTTAGAATCTGATTTGAAATTTCAGTTTTTAACTTTATTGTGATGTTAGGTTTAGTTTTCTTACCTCATGCGTTGCTTGTGTGATCTGTTGAATATTTATTTGTTGTTGACTTTGTTCAGTCTCGTCAGAGTGAATTTTTTCCATTGTTGTTCATACTTGTGATCGGCGTGAGATTATCAGTTGAATGGCATGGCCTGATTATGTTAAGTAAGTTTGTGCGAGTATGAGCGTTGCTTTACAAATCTGCCTTTGTACAAGGTTGAGCCATCCATAACAACCATTGTCTTTGAAAATTAAGCCATTAAAGGCGTACTATATATTTATTTAGTATTTACTTCAAATTGAAATCATATTTATTCATTACATCATGATAATTAATTAATATGAATACAAATTTATATATTTAGTATTACTCCAAATCACAAGAGAAAATCGATCATATCAAAACAAAGGAAGTAACGAAAAATTCACGCGGCAGCTGTTTGGTCAAACGCCAGGATACAAAATTACAAATACCAGCATCAGCTTAAAGATGGAGAGAAGTTCATTAGCTTAAGTTAGGTATGTACATTTTAATTGCACGTTGTATATTTGTATTTATTTACTCCGATTAATTTAAGGAACGAAAACGGTTTAAAGTATATTATTTAATTGAAATAACAGTTTTATAACTGGTATATTTATACTAATATGTATCTCAATTGATATCCGAGATATATTATATTTTTTTAATTAATTTATATATTTATTTAAACGGATTTAATTTTAGGTATTATTTATTACTCGTTCCGTCCTTTTACATAGGGATAAAAATAGTTCCTGAATTGTAACAGTTTTCAGATAGTTTTGAGTACGTATTTTACACTTCAGTTTGAGAACAATTATATCAACCACGGTCTCAATTCGTCCTCGTGCCCCTTCGTAGCCTTCAATTGTGGTTTGTTTTCCTTCGAGTTGGATAATAGAGTAGACAGCTAAAAACTCGATGGTTAAAAAGAAAGAAAATAAAAAAAATAAAACTTATTAATTTCATTCATTTGTATTAATAGATAAAAAAATAGTACTATATAGTTTTGCGTTCTTAGCCATCGGTTGATATCTCAAAAGTTTTGAGAGAAGAACAACTATATTTTTATACATATTAAAAACTTACAATTCAATAATTAATATTATTGGATTTAAATATATTATCTCCAAATATCATGTTAAAATTGTTGGTAAACTCTCTTAAAAATTTAAAATATTAGAAGAAAAGCTAACATTAATTTTATACATATAAGAAGATATGATTTTATACACTATGTAAGTCAAATACTTACAAAGTAACAATTTGATTTACTAGGTATTTAAAATCTAAGAATTTTAATTATTGAATTGTAGATATTTGAACAAATATATTATGCTTAAAATAATGATATATGTATAAAAATATAATTAATTTTTTTCTTATTAGTTTAAACTTTTGAAAAAAATTATTTTCTAATCATTTTTATAAAAAAAAATTCATTACATTGATTCAAATATTATAATTTATTATATATTTGACAAAATATGAGTATACAAATACTCTTTGATTTAGCCGTATTAAAGTTTATAGGTGATATATTATTTGATATATAACGATGTTTTTTTTTTAAATTTGTAGAAATTATTTATTATAACGTGATACATGACATTAGAATGGAATTCCCACCCTACTCCACCCTTTTAGCTAAAATAAAAAAAATTAAAAAAAAAAGTTTCCATCTTTTAATCGTGTCATTTGGGCAGTACTAAAGTGGGCTTCTTAGAGTACTCTCATCCTTCTCCACTAGGCATGTAAGTACGCAAAGAATTGAATGAATACCCGACTACAAGTGTTATACGTGTACAACAACTAGGTTCGCATTGGACGGTTCACAACAATTTACTCGGCAAGTGCCATGAATCACTTTCTGACACGTAGAGTAACACTAAAATCAAAAAGTAATAAAAAGAGGCTCTTGGTAAATGATTGAGATCGCAATCACATTGTGACTTTGAAACTTGTGTTTTATTTGCAAAGAATGGATTTTTGTACCCAAGAAGCGGTTAAGATTAAGACAAAAGGCACGAGGTGGCGGCATTGAAGTTTACAATGTCCATCTTTATGACATACTGGTCCAACCCTTTATTTTCTGTAAAAGTATATATATTTTTTATTCATATTATTTAAATTTTATTATATTTTAATCTTAAAATAATTAAAATATATGATTACAAAAATATATATAAAATTAATATTTTAAAAAATATAAAATGAGTAACTAGTTTAAACACAATTAATAAAAATATATTATTATTTTTAAAACAATAAATATTATAGTCATAAAAAAAAATATTTTTTAAAACTATTTATTTTAAAATTAAAATTTTATTATTATTATTATCTTAATATTATAATTAACATAAAAAAATTATTTTTAATCCCTTTAAAAAAATTTTTTTTATTTTTTATAATGTATATGAACATATATATTTTTAATATTATCGAAAATAAATAAATATTTTTTATTTAAAAATATTAAAAATAAAATTATATTAAATAAATAAATCATTTATTTTTTAATTTATTTATTTATTTATTTATTTTATATCTATTACCTTTTGAATGCATTCGCACCCTTCATTGTAACATGGATATTTAATAGCCAGTATAATTTTTTTTATTTTATTTTCATAATATCAAAAATATTTAAATTTAAATTAAAAAATATAAATATAAAATGCAACCAAATATAACATAAATACTTATAACATGCACTCCTACCTCCATCCATCCTTTGTGGCAACTCAAACTTACTGAAAGTTTGCTGGAAGTGGGATTTGTTTTTATATATGATGATCGAGGTTTTGATGCCTCAAAAATTATATAATTTCATTCTCAGTTTAAAAAGAGTTCTATGAAATTTTTTAAATGTACAAATATATCGTATTAGATAATGATGTTAATAAAATGACTGATAGATTTACTTAAAATTTTAAAACTAAATGGATGATTTTTGATTGAATTTATAACCCACTTTCTTAACTTTATTTCCTATTATTAATAATAATATTTTATTTATAAAAAAAATATTTGTATTACTAACCATAATAATTTGTGCTAGATGTGTGCATGCAAACATTCTTTTAATAAAAATTACCTCTAAAGGCTGCTTCTCTGATTAGCAGATAAATTTTTTTCCCCTAAAATGCTCCTTTAATAAAAATTATAATTTTGATACGAATTAAAATAAATAATAATAAATCTTATCGAAGATAACACTAAATAAATAAATTACACTTGATATGAGAACAGAAATTAAAAACTTTTTGACTGAAATTATCACAAATTTATGGGCAAAATTCTTAAATTCAGAAAGAAAAGAAAAGATCAAAAGCAATAAATACAAACCATAAATTATTGCATTTTCCACATTACATACACATTCTCCTACTTGTACCATTGGAGAGCAGAGTATCACATCGTCTATTTCTCTATCTCTAGAGAAAGTAAAACCCCAATATTTACAATGTAACCCAAAACTTATGTATAATCACTCTAAACCAGCCCTATATTTTTCAAATCTACTAAAACTTGTTTTCTTTATTTCTTCTTTCTTTTCTCTCCTCCAGAGTCATTTCTTGTTCTTCTTTTTTTTCATACGTCACACATATGTCTTTATTTCCTACCTTAGTTTCCCATTCGCTTTTCCACCTTCTATCGTCTTTCTACGTGCATGTACATATTGTAGAGAAAACTAGTAGCGAGTACTCCAATATCGGCCTCCAAATGAAGAGCTCAGCGCGTTGAAGGGGCCTTTTGGAAAATTTACTTTATATAATAGGGGCATTACGGAAATTAACTTGAGAATAATACTGGAGGGCTAGTATTCAATGATTAGGCCTCCCATTGGGGCACGGTGGGGAATTCCCTTTCTTCTTTTGGCGGTTCGGTAATTAACAGAAGTTGGGGGTGGTGTTGAAGGTGTGAAACTCTGTACTTCGTCTTTGTTACTCTTTGATCTGCCATGGATGATGCTACTGTGCGAGTCCTCCTCTGAGTCAGATGCCATTGTCTTCATGTGCTTCTTCTTCTGAAAATTTTTTGAGGTTCCAACAATCTGCAGTCAATGAATTTCTGGATTATTAGTAAAAAAAATTGAACAATATTTATAAGGGCAAAAATGGAAGTGATAAGTTACAGACTTCAAAGTCTCAAACTAACTACCCAAACTACTCCCCCAAGACGATGGAAAAGTCAACCCATATCAACCAACCATATGAAATGACAATTAGCTTAAGCCTATTTGTTAATTTTTTTCTTGGCGACCAAAACAATGGGAAAAGTACACTTGGAGTGTCGTGAGAACTTTTCCTTCCGTTTCTCGACAGACAGACAGAGGAAAATCAAGCGATGGGACATTCTAAATTTCTAATACCTTGCAGCCGAGAGAGCAGAATCTGAAGGGATCGAGGAGGCTACGCTTGCAGACTTCGCAGGTGTGAGTGACACCTTTTCCAGGCCTAGACTGAGGCCTCTTGTTCAAGAAAACAATTCTGGCGCTGTTGATAATGTATGTCTGGACACCACTAATGTCAAGCATCTTCTGAATCTCCGAGACCCTAATCACATCATGGTATGAAGACCTCCTTATCTGTCATGTTTTGAAAAATACAGAGAAAAAATCAATCAGCAATCGATGATTCATAGCTGTCAATAATGCAAGTTTTGTACCAGCTCATGTGAACTTTCAGTTTTTAAAAATAAAAAGCTGAAGATTTTTTACTTCCATTTAAAGGGTAAATCAAAATGGAAACGATTTCTTAAAATCTGAAAAATGGAGCTTGAGATAACCTTCAACCCAATTGATTATCTGAAAACAAGAGCATCTTAGAAGAAAAAAAAATTAAAACTTTTCTCCCTAATGGGAAAAGAGCTGTAAAACAGAGATTCCATCGACTCCCAAAATGGAAAATAAAGAACTTTTTTTTTAATGAGTGATTGAAATAGCAGAATCCAAAAGTGGTAAGAAAAAGAACAAACTTTTACTGGAGGGATAATCGAGAAGAAATGAGAAAAACCCAATATCGATTAAAACATGGGAATCTGAAAATTTAAGGGATTGTAGTTGAAACCTGAATGACACTGTGGTCTTTGTGATAGGCAAGGCAGAGAGAGCAGATAGCGCCATTCATACAATCCAAACAGTACATATTGCATTCACTCTTGTGGGCATCGACGTGCAACTTGCAGTGAACAAAGAAGTTCTCATTTAGCAGAGGCTTCAACCATGGCGGCCACCGGTTGTCCTCATCATCAGGACCTCCAGCACCCTTTGAAAACACAAAACAAAATAAAGTCTTTAGAACGTTCCCAGTTTTCAAATCGATCAAAAACTTATCGATTCAGAAGAACACAAAAAAGAACATATTGTTAAAATAGCGACAGGCAGAACAGTGCTTCAAAAGTAGATGAGAACGCATTCCTTTATATGTAACAAATTCCCAGATGCTAGAAGAGTGCGTACCATAATTCTCCTGCTCTTGGGCTTGATTTCATGGACAGTGATGTCTTGGTTTTCGATCGCCAGTTTGAATGAACCTCAACAACAACTGTTTTACTTCAATGTAGTCAGAAAGAGCAGAAGAGATTGAGAAACAGAGTGTTATTGTATATAGTGGGTTATTGAAGAGAATAAAGCGGAGAACAAAGAGAGAGATTATTGGGTTAGAAGAAATAAAAAAAAAGGATGGAGGGAATGGGTTCTTGTAGAGAGTGGTAGATGGTGGTTTTGGAGGAGAGACAAATACAAGAAGGTGTGAGAAACACAGAAGGGTCGTTCTTATCCTCCAAAAGTCCACAACCGAACCTCACTCCGTACCCAAACCAATTACAGAGACTTTGGGAGTAAGGAATCGGGAACCCACCTCCTCATTTATATTTCCTTTTATTTTAATTTTTTATTATTTATTATCTGAAATTCTTTTTATTTTAACGATCGGTCGACGTTTAAATACAAATAAGAATTTATTCTCACTTTGATATTAGCTTATTTAATGTATATTTTTTTAAAATATAAAGTAAGAAAAAAATGTGAAACACTATATACTTTTCTTATATGCAAACACATGGTCATATATATATGTATGCTATATATTAAGTAATTAAAATTTATAATTTATTTTGATATTTATTATTAATTAAAAAAATATAAAATGGTATATAAATTATTTATAATTCTAATTTAATTAATATTTTAATATAAAACAACTTTTTATGCATTAAATACATGTAATAATATCTCTCTTTATAAGAATTTAATTTCATATATATACTATGAATAATTAGTAGTTTAATATCTATAAATTTTTTAAATTTTAAATAAATAAAAATGATAATATATATAAGTATTTTCTCAAAATATTGTAAAAATATATAAATTATAATTTTTTTAAATACTACATTCTTTTTCTCTGGTGATTTCATGCTTTCATTTATATTTTAGGAAATAAAATCTACTTTACCTAAACTCAATTGAGTAGATTTTATTTATATTTAATTAGAAAATTATAGAAACTCCATCTAGTAACTCGGGGATGGTTAAGAGCTTACCAAGGCCTGTCGATAATAATGAACAACTAATCATTATTAGTTAATTAATATTTAATTAATTTAAATTATGATTAATATTAATCAATAATCATTCTATATGTTTATTTGGAGAGAATTATTTCTATTAAAAATTTTAGTGATTTTAGAGAAAAATAAAAAAAATTGATATTAGATCATGTATTTTCTCACGGAGGTATATATATATATAATATCTTAGACATGTAAGTAACAAATATAAGAAATAAACTATTTGAATACATGATAATTATATTAAATTTAATTTATAATAAATAAGTTGATATAGACGTTAATATAAATATTTCATTGTATTCAGATCTTTTAAACTTCTTGAAATGATTGGCCTTGTCACTGATACATGTTAGGATTGAAGTTACCCGAGATATATAGTTCTCAACCATGAGGTCTTGACCTCGTAATGAAATAAAAAAGGTATCATAATTAATTACCCTGTGTGTTTTCGAACTTATTATATCTTTATCTTTATTAAAACATCATATTGATCGGTATAATAATGAGATACCAATATTAATTAAGTAACAAAATATCAATATTAATTAGATTCTTATATATCTTATATATATTTAATATCAAATATTATTTATAATATAAAATAAAAAAAATAAACTTTTGCTATTAGATACTTTCGAAAAACGAAAGATTAGAAATAAAATAAATTTTGTATGATTATTTTTGTATATTTTTTACACAATACCCACCTACTCCTTTTTAATAAGAGCTCTATACTTACTACTTGGCACCACATCATAAAATATTAGTCATTTGCTAATACTCACTTGTAAATGATCCAAGTTCACTAAAATAGTATTTGCTTGATCAATCATATTTCATTCCCGCCCTGATATACTTTTATATTAATTTAAAAAATAATTTTTATTTCAATTGAATTATGCATTTCATAAAATAATTGAATTTAATTGATAAATGATTTATAATAAATTTAACATGGATATTTTTAAATTTTTATTGATATTATTACGTCACTTGAAATTTATAACATTAATTTGATGCATATAAGTTTTTTTTTCTAAATGGGTATTATTGTTTAAACCACTCCAATATTGTGCCCTATTATTAGTTATTTACGCATATTTTGTTTTCATAATTTACTTTATTTCAGCAGTGATTTGGGCAGACCTATTCCATTGTTTGCGCATGTCCTATGTCACACCCTCCATTTAATGAATTTTTATACCCATTTTATTATTCCATTAACAGAAGATAGTTTCAATAATAGCTACATTATAATAGTTTAGTGGATTCATTCCGTCATTCAAAAACAATCAGTTTCTGTATTCAGATGCTTATTAATTATTATTTAATTGTCTGTAGAGTAAGATATTACGTAAATCTTAATTATGTTGTTTAATCTTAGTATTATTGTTAAGATATATTTAAATTTGTAATTCATTTTACTTGTATTATACTTGTATTATTTTATTTGTACTATATTTTCACTATTTCACTTGTATTATACTTTTACTATTTCACTTGTACTACACTTTCACTATTTCACTTGTACTACACTTGTTACAATCCTATAAATAGGGTTCTCTATGTACATTCTAAACATACCAATACAACATTAAATCATTCTTTCTTCTTATCTCTCTATACTCTTCACATTATATTAGAACCTCTCATATACCTCTAAAATTTCTATCAAAATTCTGCCTCTCTTCCTCACTCCAAACCCGGCTCACCTCAACCCGACTCAATCCAAACCCGGCTCACCTCAACTTGGTTCACTCTAAACCTGACTCACCTCAAATAGGCTCACTCCAACCCGGCTCACCTCCACTCGGCTCACTCCAACTCGGCTCTCCTCAACTCGGCTCACTCCAACTCGGCTCTCCTCAACTCGGCTCACTCCAACCCGGCTCACCTCAACCCGGTTCCAGGCTTGTTTTCAACTCCTCTTTTCATTTTTAAGGATATCTCCTTTATACTATTTCTATATATTTGCTTTATATTTCCTCCATTATTTCGTTAAAATGGACCGAAATGATATCCCAAAACCAATCTCTACCACCCTTAATGATACTAACTACCTAGCCTGGGCACAAGCAATGAAAAGTTTCTTGAAAGGACGCAAGCTATGGCGTTTCATAACTGGTGATATCTCTATACCCATCCAAGAAACCACTGAAAACAACTCCTTATTTGCTGATCGCCTTGAAGACTGGGAGAGTAAACATCATCAAATTATTACATGGTTCCGTAACACCACTTTACCCTCCATTCATGGTGAATTTGGGTGTTTTGACGCTGCCAAAGAAGTTTGGGAATTTCTTGAGGGTCGCTTTACTACAACAGATTTGGCCAACCAATATCGACTTTTAACAACTCTTCATACCAAACGCCCAAGGGCTGATCAAACCATTAACCAATTTCTCTTTGAAATGCATACTATTTGGGATCAATTCTCTCTCTCTGAACCAACTTGGACGAACAAGATTGATGCTGAGATGTTTGCAACTTATCGTAATCACCAGCGTCTTGTTAATTTTCTCATGGCTCTCCATGATCGATTTGAACCTGTTCGGGCTTCCTTACTCCATCGGAGTCCTTTTCCATCCTTAGATACTGCTGTGACCGAGCTTCGCTCTGAAGAAACTCGGATGGGGGTTTTCAAAGTTCATCATACAAATTCTATTCTTGCCATCCCTTTTTATCGCCCTAAAGGAGGTTCTAAAGAGGACTTCAAACATCAAGGCTGCACCTACTGTCACAACCCCAATCATGAGCTT
Source organism: Hippophae rhamnoides (assembly GCA_033030585.1). Classification (NCBI taxonomy): domain Eukaryota; kingdom Viridiplantae; phylum Streptophyta; class Magnoliopsida; order Rosales; family Elaeagnaceae; genus Hippophae; species Hippophae rhamnoides. Next base: position 53,700,729 of record CM065428.1, on the reverse strand, counting down.
CTTACATGTCCCATTCGGGTATGTATATATTGTCACAAGAAGGGTCCAGAACACTTTAATAGAGATTGCTTTCAGAATCCCTCTCAGCATTCCTCACGGAATCCCTCTCAGCATTCTTTTCGGAATCCCTCTCAGTATTCCTCTCGGAATCCCTCTCAACATGCTTCAGGTAAAAATAGTAACTCATCTATCACCGCTGCTGCTTCTGAGGATAATCATGACAAATTTACTTTCTCTACTCAAGAACTTGAAGGTCTTCTTAAACATGTTCTCCCACAATCTAGTAATGCTTCTCCTCTTGCCTTGTCTCTCACATCGGTAAATCTTTATGGTATTTTGATTATGCTTGTTGTAACCATATGACTCATGATACTCACATCTTCTCTCCCACACAATCTTCCATCTCCAAACCTTTAATTCAAACTGCCAATGGTTCACATATGCATGTTAATGATGTAGGACAAGTTTCCACATCTTCTATATCACTTTCTAACACCTTTCATATTCCCAACCTTACTCTAAATCTCATCTCTGTTGATCAATTATGTGAACTTGGTCTTACTATTACTTTTTCCTCTTCTGGTTGTCATGTGCAGGATCCACAGACAGGACAGATCCTTGGGATAGGCCGTAAGGTTGGACGATTATTTGAACTTATCAACCTTCATCTACCCAATTCTCCTCACACTTACGTTGCTGCTTCTACCACTCCTATCAACCTATGGCATGCTCGTGTAGGCCATACGTCTATAGGACGTCTTTGTCCCTTAGCATCTTCTGGTAAATTAGGATCTGTTTCTATTTCTGATAATGTAAATTGTTTGCCTTGTCAATTGGGAAAATAACCTGCTTTATGTTTTAATAAAAGTGATTCTACTTCTGTCTCCCCTTTTGACTTAATTCATTCTAATGTTTGGGGTCCATCCCCACATCCTACTATGGGGGGATGTGTTTATTTTGTCATTTTTATTGATGATTATTCAAGATTCACATGGATTTTTCTCATGAAACATAGATCCGAATTACCCAAAATTTATTATGATTTTACCCAAATGGTTAAAACCCAATTTTCTCAAAATATCAAAGTGCTTAGAGCTGATAATGCTATGGAATATAAAGAAACAATTTTTTAAAATTTTCTTCGACAAAATGGGACTCTTTCTCAATATTCTTGTCCTGGCACATCTCAACAAAATGGAAGAGCTGAGCGAAAACACATACATATTCTTAATACTGTTCGTACTCTCCTCATTTCTAGTTCTTGTCCTGAACGCTTTTGGGATGAAGCAGCTCTTACGGATGTTTATACCATCAATCGTGTTCCAATGCCTATTATTCACAATCAATCCCCTTATGAGCGTCTCTATAGTACTTCTCCATCTTATGAACTACTCAAAGTGTTTGGTTGTGCCTATTTTGTTCTTCTTCACCCTCATGAACACAATAAATTAGAACCTCGTTCTCGTCTTTGTTATTTCTTAAGGTATGGAATAGAACACAAAGGCTATCATTGTTGGGACCCTATCTCTAAACGATTGCGCATCTCTCGTCATGTCATCTTTTGGAAACATAAATTTTTTTTCTCTATTTCTTCATTTCATGTCTCATCTCCTACCTCACTCTCATTTTTTAATGACCCAACTATTGATTTATTTCCTCCTGACATTGTTCCATTACCCTCACCATCGTCTACTACGGCTTCTCCTTATGTGTCTGCTCCTTCTGTTGATCCTATCATAACAACATCTTCTGAAGACCAACTACCTGATTATCCAGAGTCATCACTTCGTCGTTCTACTCGTGTAAGTAGTCTTCCTTTTAATCTTCGTGATTACCAATGTTTCTCTACTATTTTGTCTCATCATGAACCCTAAAACTATAGAGAAGCTAGTTCTAACCCTCATTGGCAGCAAGCTATGACAGATGAATTACAGGCATTAACAAAAGCACATACATGGGATCTTGTTGATCTTTCATCTAATAAATCTTTGATTGGTTGTAAGTGGATCTTTAAAATCAAAACTCATTCAGATGGGTTTGTGGAACGATATAAAGCTCGTCTGGTTGAAAAGGGTTTTACACAGGAATATGGAATCGACTATGAAGAAACTTTTGCACCTGTAGCTCGACTCACCTATGTTAGAAGTATCATTGCTCTTGCTGATGCCCGAAATTGGAATATATTTCAATTGGATGTCAAAAATGCTTTTCTCAATGGAGACATAACTGAGGAAGTTTATATGAAACCTCCTCCTGGATACATTCATTCACCTCATCAAGTATGCAGACTTTGTCGTGCTCTCTATGGCCTCAAACAAGCTCCTCGAGCTTGGTTTGCCAAATTCAGCTCTACACTTACTGACTTTGGTTTCACTTCCAGTTCTTATGACTCCGGTCTCTTTATTCGGAAGACTCCCACTGGTGTAACACTTCTACTCCTTTATGTAGATGATATGATCATAACCGGGAATGACTCTAATGGAATTATTGATCTCAAGCAGTTTCTGAGTCATCAATTTGAAATGAAAGACCTTGGTCGTCTCCACTACTTCTTGGGCCTAGAAATCTCATCTGATTCTCAAGGATATTATCTCTCTCAAGCAAAGTACTCTTCCGATATTCTTAATCGGGCTGGCCTTACTGATTGCAAAACTGCATCAACAACTCTAGAAACCAATGTAAAACTTACTCCATTAGATGGTACTATGCTCTCAGATGCCACATTATACAGACAACTAGTAGGCAGTCTTGTTTATCTCACAGTCACTCGTCCTGACATTGCCTATGTTGTTCATCTGGTTAGTCAATTCATGTCTGCTCCACGGTCTACCCATTATACTGCGGTTCTTTGCATTCTTCGCTACATCAAAGGCACCATGTTTCACGGTCTCCACTTCTCCAACAAGTCTAATCTTCTTCTTTCCGCCTACTCTGATGCTGATTGGGCAGGTGACCCAACTGATCGTCGCTCTACCACTGGATATTGTTTCTTTCTTGGAAACTCTCTTATATCTTGGCGAAGCAAGAAACAATCTCTCACTTCTCGATCCAGCACTGAAGCTGAATATCGTGCTCTTGCTGACACCACTCAAGAACTTATTTGGCTCCGTTGGTTACTTACTGATATGGGTGTTCTCCAATCAACTGCAACTATCCTATATTGTGACAATCAGAGTGCTATTCAGATTGCTCACAATAATGTATTTCATGAACGAACAAAACATATCGAGATTGATTGTCATTTTGTTCGTCAACATGTTCTTCAAGACACTGTTTGTCTCAAATCAATATCCTCCACAGATCAAACAGCTGACATCTTTACCAAATCTCATCTACCAGGCAGATTTCAAGAATTAGTTTCCAAACTCAAGTTGATTGTTTCTCTTCCTCCTTGAGTTTAAGGGGGGATGTTAAGTTATATTTGATATTGTAATTCACTTCACTTGTACTACACTTGTATTATTTCACTTTACTACACTTTCACTATTTCACTTGTAGTGCACTTCTACTATTTCACTTGTAATACACTTGTACTACACTTCCACTATTTCACTTGTACTACACTTCCACTATTTCACTTGTAATACACTTGTTACAATCTTATAAATAGGGTTCTCTATGTACATTCTAAACACAATAATACAACATTAAATCATTCTTTCTTCTTATCTCTATACTCTTGACAGTTATAAACGTTATCATTCAATTTTTAAAATTTTTAAAAATGATTAATTAAAGATAAATTACATTATTTTAATAATTTTTTATTTAAAATATTATTATTTTATATTAAGTAATTAAAACGCGATTACAATATAAATTTTGAACAAGGTAAAACTAAAATTTAATATAAAATATTTTAAGAAAAAATAAACAATCAAAAAATTATTTAAATATATATTTTAATTTTTAATAAAAATAAAAATTAATAAAATATTGAAAAATAATAATAATAATCAACAAATATTTAAAAAAAATTGTGAATTTTTTTTATATTAATTTTGAATTTTTTATTATTAAATAATAATATTTTAATCATGTTTAATTACTTAATAAAAATTATTATAATAATATAATTTATTTTTATCGATAATTTTTATAAAATTTAAATATTAAATAATATGGATTTTAATATAAAAAATTATATAATATTTTAATTTTTATCTTATTATTCAGGATTGATTGGACTTTTTTCCAACAGTTTCTTCTACTTTTCCCCTTAAAATAAAAGAGAAAAGTATGAAAGCCTAACAAGTTGGCAAGAAGTGCCTTGCCACAAGATGTACGGCCACGAGTTCTTCGGCAACTTGCTCTACTTTTTTCTTGTGCTCATTGATCACTTTCACCATCAAAAGGTTCGTGAAACTCACTTCATATTGACCATAATTTTCAATTACACTTGTACTTGGTGTTTATTTTATAATTAAGAATAAACACTTATTATATTTTATATATAATTTATCTAATTTATTTACTTTTAAATATTAAAAAATATATATTTAACATGTTATAAAAAAATAACATATATATTTAACATATTTATAAAAATACATTAGACGTCTGTTTATTGTTTATCATGTTATAAAAAATCTATATATTGAACAAGTGTCGTTAAAAGATGATATGGAAACTTAGCTGTAGAAGCAATGTAAAAAGATGATAATCCAATGTGTGAAACTAAGTGAAAGCAATGAACAATAAACATGAGCTTTGCTTCTTCTTAATTACACTAGTATTAATATTTTCATACTATAGTTTCGAAAATTTGGAAGTGAATTTCATTAGTTAAAAAAAGAAGAAGGGGGTTTAGACACGTGATAAAATAGAATAAGCTAGAGATGTCCAATCTATACATGTCAAAGCGTACATGCGTACATTGAATTTAGGTGTCTAGCTTTTTCATTTTGTTTAGGCCTGTCAATTAGTAGTACAGGGATATACCGTTTATCCTACGGCACTTGGAGAAATATTGCAGATTAATCTGATGATGGAAAAAATGGAGGTTTAGGTTAGAAACGCAGTATTTATTTGGAAAAAAATTGTTTTTGTAATTAAGCACTTAGAAGGTAATAAAGTATCGGAAACGAATACCAGTAACAAAAAGTACCTGGATGCATACAGTCACAGGAAAAAAAAAATTCCTTTCACATTTAAGTTTATCCAAGCTCAATTCAAAGAAATATGATATATGCTATCTGTTGTAAATGAGTTGTATTATTAATAATCATAATCAAATTTTATAATAAATTATTGGATGCTTATGTGATATTGGTTAATTGATTCTTTCGTTTACGGCAGGATAAGACTTACTCTACGTATTATGAGTTTGTCTGTTGATTTGATAATTCAACGAGACTTTATGGTTTTACTCGATAAATCTTAAAATGTATTATATTATTTAAATAGTATTTATTTTTTATAAATATATCAACACTTAATTTCTTAAATAATATAAAAATACATCATATACTCCCACTTAGAGAGTCTTACATCATAGTAAGAACATAAGCCCACATGATTCAATAGGGTCATGGCTCTAATACCTATTGATACAGGACGGTTAGTCTGTTCATTTATAATAAGAGGGGACTCACTCCACGTGATATGAAATTATCTATTTTAGTTTATAACTATAAGTTCAGTTGGTTTATGGTCATGACTTGACAATTCAACGAGACTTCACGATTTTATTTTTAGGAAAAAATTTTAAAACACATCATATCACTTAGAGAGTATTTATTCTTATAAGTACATCAACTATTTAGATTCCTAAGCGATGTATGACATATATAAATATATTGTATCATTATGTTTTTTGAAAAAATTATTGCATTAATCTTAAATTCTATTTATATAAATTATTAAATATTTTAAAAATAATGAATATTTTTTAAAATTTTAACTTGTGTTATTTCACAATACGAACACCTCACTGCATGTATCTTACAAAATGTTCTTTTATTTTATTTTTAAATATGATAATGAAATTAATATATGTAATATTAATAACTATTCATCAATCCAATTATTTCAACAGTAATTTTTTTTGGTCAAAATTAATAATTATAGGATGAGTGGTTTATGTTTTGAGACCTGGGATAAGAATTCATTCATTTAATATCGCGTATTCGCAAAAATTATACCATAATTAGGTTTTTGTTTATAAGCTCAACGTTTAGATTATATTTGAAAATTTTGTATTTTAAAAAAAAATTACAACTTTCCTTTTTTTATTCTAATATCGCTCACTCAAACTGATACAAAATCAATGGAATTAAATTCCTTGTTAAATGATATATTTTTTTTATCTCAAACATTAAAATACTGATTTTATTTAATTATAGTTGAAAGTAAACCAACATCATTCGGTACAAAGGTTTCAAGAGAAACTAATTAAGCTCAACACTTCCCCGAGCATATGAGGATTCCACCATTAAAGTATAGACTAGCAAGGGGCTAAAGGCCTAGCTAAAAATGGATTGAAATTGCCCAAGGGACTTCTTAGCAGAAGTAACAATTGTACTTGGGACAAATGATATCTGTTTGAAAGCTAAATTGCATCTAGTTATCCATATGAACCAAATAGCATACACCAACAAAGCTAATTGTTGAAGGGGATTACCTAAATATAATCAATCATGTAACTCAAGGGACTGCTAAGCGAAATTGAACTTATATTGAAGAATTTTATATGTATCTCAATTGGAGCAGCATATGAACTTGTAAAATGGATGCTTAATAATCATATAGAGGGTTCTTTCAATTTATATCAACTTCATCTATCTCTTTGTAATAAAATTAGAGATGAAGCTGCAACTATGTAATCCATACTTACAATGCGCTGGATCATCTCCTTGAAACTACTGCAAGTGCATCTGTAATTCGTGAGGGATGATCATTTCAATTATAAAGTCAGAGTCGTAAAATTGCAAATTTTAGTAGGTGTTACTATAATTATTGTTTAACAATACGATTAAAAGTGTCTATAGAACAATTTGTACCGCACCAGTTATGCATTTGACACTTCCGACTTAGTACTTGGTCGTTTTCAATCTATTTTCCAGTAGATTTTGATTCAAATTAAATTCGATCATACTCGCACACAGTCAACCATATTTTCTCAACCTTAACCATTTTTGAACTTGGCTCAAATCAGTCTATTTTAGACAAAATCACAAAAATGAAAACAATGGTTGATCTCAATGGAGGATCGTATCAGGCTTGTTACACTTATAGGTTGGATCACAGAGAACAGCCTATAACATTATTTAATTCAAACCAACGATATCTATTTGAAGAAAAACTAGATATGGAATTGGCACCACAATAACAGAACTACTACCACCACCTCCCACGAATAAAAAAAAACAACAAAAATAGAGAGCAGTAATTATGTTGTGAGCTTACAGTATATCATTACAAATAGAAGACCAAACATCGCGCTGACTTCCAAATGACATTAGATCTCTCATCACTATTTTTCTTTTTGGCAGGCAAAAGACTAAAAAGTCAACAGGCACAAAGCTATCTCATCCGGCGTATGGAATGACCAGAAGCTTGAGCTCTCATCAAATCCAACTCAAGTGTCTCTGATGCAGAAAAACCCTGTGCCTCCATCAGCCCACGTACTCTATGAGCATGTTGCACAAAACCACCAAATATAAGCCCATTTATGACCCTCTCATATTCTCCAGAACTTAGTTGCTCCTTCTTAGCCTCCAAAACACCCAGAGCTTGAAGAGCTTTTTTCTCAACTCCAGTTTTTGCATACATATAACAGAGGCTTACATGAAGTTTAAGTGGAGGAGCTTCACCTAGCTCTGATATTCTGCCAAGTAGTTGCTCTGCCTCGTCAACTAGCTGCAACTTGCCTAACCAATCCACAAGAACAGTGTAAGTAGCAATTCCAGGCTGAAAACCATCTTTCTCAAGATCCAACAAAAGATTCAGTGCCTTTTCTAACAAGTTCTTCTTTTCATAAGCTTCGATCATGCTCGCAGTGCACCTATCATCAGGCCTATGTCCAATTTTTATCATGTAGTCAAAATTGTTCCTTGCTTGGACAGGATCGCCAACTTTCCCATGTGCCTCAACAAGCAATGCACAAGACTCCGAATTTGGTTCGAACCCTGCAAACTGCATGGCAGTTGCAACCCGGCCAACAGCACCAGCATCACCACGTTGTGAAAATGATCGAAGCAATGCCATGTATAATTCCTCTGTAGGTCTGATGTTTCTTGTTTCCATCTCTCTCATTAACGATTCTGCCATGTTAGGTTGACCAGCATTAACATAGGCCATGAACATTGACCTGTAGACCTTCAAGTCTGGTTGGAAACCATGGCTTCTCAAGCTTTCGAATGCTTCCTTTGCACGGTCAAAATTGCCCACCTTGCTGTAAATGTGAACCAAGGATGTGGCTGTCAAAATATCTGGTGGGAAACCAGTGTCATTCATTTTCTTGAGAATTCTTTCGGCATCTTCTAAGTGGTTATCTTTAGCATGGGCATCAATAAGCCTTGAGTAGTCATGAATATTTGCTTGGAAGGACTTCTGGCTCAATACAAGCTCTGCCACCTACAAATAAAATCATTTTAAACAATTTAAGTCAAAATAGTGTAGTTCAAAGAAGCAGCCCCACAAAACTGAGAAAGTTCCGATAAAATGAGAGAATGCAAAGGCAAGGTTGAATTAAACGCATTATCCTACCCAAATATGTAAATTGAGATGAGATGTCACACCTCCTCTCACTTATTTTTTATGGGATGAGATGATATCATAATAGTTCAAGTTGGGACACCCCATTAGTCCCCAATAGGACAAGTAAAAATAAAACTAAAAAACAATGGGAAAAATGAACCATGATTATTTATAAAAAGAAAAAATGATGGATGTTATGTTTAAAGTAACACACATTAGGTCTACAATCGAATGGAATGGGACAATTTTGTACCATAGCTCATTAGAGACATTGAATAGGATAGTTAAGTCTCTAAATCCCTACGCTCATTTAAAAAAAATTACGTAATAAAAAGGACTATCTCAATTAGACCGGACAAAAAATTTTGATGGCATAATTTATTTAAAAGGGGCAAAGGAGACAACAATGACGTTTATCATGGTGCATAAAATGATATACTAAAATGCATGAATATTGATGTACACACATATAACACACTTATACAGGATTGATTGCAGGTTGTCAGCTCCAAGTATCTCATCATCCATCCAGCCGGTTAAAAAGTGATCTATTCATGCTGGATCATTCTGTAACAAGTAATTTGAAAATATAATAATAAGCATACCTTCAAGTATAAATGAGTGTCCTGTTCTTTCAATCTATCAAGCAAGTTGATCCAATCAGTCCTAGTAGGTTGAAGAAGATCTTCCCATTCAGCCAAGAGTGGAGATGGATCATTTGCCTCATTCAACGAAAGAATTTTCTCAGTAACCAGTTTGCATTTACCAAATATGGGTTTTGGTTCCTGAGGCCAGATAATCTCTCCTGTCTCTTGAAATTTATCAGCTACTTCGGCCCACTTAGGATCTGAGAGATCGAGACCATAAATCTTGTACCTTAGCTTTCCTCTTCTCTTTGGAAGAGAGAGAAATTTAGGCTTCTCTTCAGCTACAACAGCTTCTTCCCCCATGATACCATATTGTGTGCTTTCTGTTTCTGCTTTGTCTTGAGCTTGTTCTTCTTTTCTAATCTGCTCCAAACTTTCATAAAATTCACTTTCCTCCATTTTCTCACCAGCCCACTTGAATCTCAGCTCCCTCAACATATCACCACGGATGCCAATTTCACCAGCAAACCTGTACATTTGCTTAACTTCTTCGGATTGCAGGAAATGCTTCATCTTTTCTTTCTTGGTAGCCTTCCTCATGTCATCCAAAACCATATTGCTGACCTCCCACACTGTTGTCCATAAATCCTCACTGAAGTCTTGTGATGGCCCAGACTGTGCAACATCAAGCATTTGGTCGATGCCACCCTTTTCCACCTCTGCAGTGACCTTTCCAACAATGACCAAAAGCATGGAATCAATTGTCTGTTTATCACAATCTGGATATGCTTCTGAGAGTTTTCCACGCATTGTCCACACAAAGCGGGACAAGAATTCATTCATGGTTCCATCCTCCACAGAATCATCTAGGTCAAGTTTTTTATCCCCTCCTAAGTAGCAGAGTTTGCTTTCACTAGTAGAGTGAAAATATTTATTAAAAGAAGAAATAGGTACTCGACATTCAGAGTTCTGATGAAGTTTCAAGGTGTTTATTGAATGAAATAAAGAAGATATTGGGATCGAAATGATGTAGGGATAATGCAGCTGAGACCTTCCATTGATTCTTGATATGTTTTTGATTGTTTGCTTTGAAAGCAAGTGCCTCAAATTCATGTCTCCAATGTAAAATGTGGACGCAGAAGTTGTATTAGGCAGTCAAAATCTATACCAAGACACACTGCAAGAACAAATGTATATGAACAACAAATTCAGGATCAAATTTATTACGCACAAATACTCTATGCCACGACAAACAAATAAGTAAAAAAATTCAGGATCAAATTTATACACTCACACACACTAAAATTAAGAACCTCGGTTTGGTTCTTCATAAAGGTTTTCCAATTTCTCTACACCATTTTACAAATACTAAACCAAGTAGAACAAAAATATAAGCTCAAAAATTTGAGACGAACCCATAAAATGCTAAGTTCCAACCCTATAAAAGAAGAGAAAATTTGTAAATTTTGTATAGTGTATAAGCAGCATAAGTTATCCAATCCTAAAAGATTAACCTCCAAGAATAATAATACTCATACTTACTTATGAACCTCACATATGTATCATACTTCACCAATATGAAACATTCTTTTCATACACTAATATGCCCTCTCAAAGTATAGATCGTTTGACCCAATAATTTATATCTTCTTCTATTTTTATTTCAATCTCATACTTTTATTTCTCTTTTCTTCTTTCTTCTATTTTATTTCATTCTTCTTTCGATCCTAAAAATTTAACTCCAAGGATAACAATGCACATGCTTACTTATAAATCATACATTAGTATCATACTTAAACAATGTTGGACATTTTTTTATACTCTAATATCCCCCCTCAAAGTGTGGTCGTTTAATCCAATATTTTGTATTTTTAACTTATTTTTATTATATTTTATTTATATTTGGATCACTTGCCTTTTTACTTTAGCAAGGCCCATATATCGTTTTTTTGTGAGGAGGTTCATTAGTTTTTTCTTCGCCCATTGATCGACTAAGGTAATAATACCATGTAAATTTTGTATAGTGTATAAGTAACATGAGTTATTCAATCTAAAAAGATTAACCTCCTAGAATGATAATACTCATGCTTACTTATAAACCTCACATTAGTATCATACTTAAGCAACGTGGATATTCTTTTTATACTCTAATAAAATTTACATGGTTCCCGTGGTCAGAGTCCCAGTGGCGAATAAGTTGAAGTTTGAGCTGGTTTCTATTAGATTTTGTACTCATCTAAGCATACTGAGTTGGTTTCTATTAGATTTTGTACTCATCTAAGCATACTGAGCTGGTTTCTAATTCAAACCCAACGGCACTGACATGCATTTAGACAAAAACTTGAATTTTACAAATGAAATACACACTAACGAATTGCTGGGACAGTCCAAGTCGGAGAAACATTTTTACAAACAGATAGTAAGCATGCCTCTCCACTAAACAGGGGCGGCTCAAGTGCTTGTGAGGCCTTCGAAATGTATTGAAAATTTGAGAATAACACATTTGAAATGTCATAAATCATCATATCAGATAACTAATCTAGCTAATATCACAGTATTATATATACAAGGTCGGCAATTCTAAGATAAAACTGAAACCAATAAATCAAGATAAGGTCGAAATTACCTATTACAAACTAAAAGCCAACCACGCATAATACTTCATGGGATTGGGACGGCGGCAATAGAGTTGGAGGATACTAGACGGCCAGCGTTGGTGCGGGAAAGGTAGAGAGTGAAATTAGCGTACGTGGAATCCGATATATCCTAGGGCTTTTCCGGTTTGTTTCGATATGATTTTTTTACTTTTTATTTTTAAAAGAATACTACAAAACTTAACAACAAAATTACATAATGGTAATAACATTTAATATTAAATAATTTTAAATAATTATTATTAAATTTAAACAATTATTAATAAAAAATTGATGTAATAAATTTTCTATCACTAAAAATATATTAATTTTCATAAATAATGATATTTTTATTATTTTTTTATTTTTCTTTTCAATTCTTTCCAATATTTTTCTTTTTCTACTTTTGCAAACTTTTTTTATATATAAAATAATAATTCATCTTAACCATTAAATAATTTAAATAGATGATATAAATTTTAACATATTTTAAAATTTAAATTTAAAAAATAACAATTAAATTAAAAAAAATCAAATCAAACAAAACATATTCACCATTAAAATAACTCAAATAAATGATTAGAAATGATTTCTTAAAATTAATTATATGAAAAATTGTCACCATTTAGGCGAATATATGATAAATGATTTTAAAAAATAGTGTTGATAAATTATAATATTTGTTCGATGCAACTATTTAAATATATAAATATAAATTAATAAATGATTCTTAAAATTAAAGAAAATATTCAATTATAATTAAAAATACATAAATTTTGTACAAAAAATTTCACATATTTTAAGATATGACTACTATTGTTTTTAGTTTTTATATAAATATTAATAGTTAAAATATTAACAAGTATATAAATTAAAATTATTTATTGAAAATAACATAAATAATTATTATTTTTTCAGTTAATTATATTAAATCTTATTTTTTATCAATCAAATACTATATATTAAGTAATAAATTATTAATAACTAAAATATTGAAACTTTTTTTAAATTATAATTTTTTTAAGATAATTATCTTAAATAACGACTCGTAAGTCCATTAAAAACAACCTATAAGTCAAAGATTCCCTTCATTAAATGATGTGATAGTCCCTTAAATTTGAGCAATTTTGTCTTAATCTTCTCTCGTGCGATGTGATTATGGTATTATAAAATTGAATAAACTTTTTGAAAATAGTATGAATTTAAATAAATCTTGAAAATAGTATGAATTTAAATAAAAAAAATGATAAAAATAAGTGTTAAATTTTACTCTCTTAAAATTTTGTCACACATTGCTAGTTTACATCTCTTAGGAGGTGTTTAAATGAAGAAAGATTTACAATTGAGATTGAGCTCCAAGGGACACCAACTTTTGAGGAAAATTTGGGATGCACTTCAAAAGAAGTATGCCAATGAGGAAACTAGAACAAAGAAGTATGATGTCAGTAGATATATGAAGTACCAAATGACTGATAACAAATATGTGAAAGCTCAATCATGTGAACTACATAAGATTACACATGAAATAACTTTTGAAGGTATGAATTTAGATAAACAATTTCAAATTGTTGTTATTATAGATAAATTATTCTATGCATGGAAAGATTTTAAGAATGCACTTAGACATAAAACTAAGGAATTCTCCTTAAAAAGTCTAATAACCCGTCTAAGAATAGAGGAAGAAGCCCAAAAACAAGATAAAAAAGATGAAGTACTCGTTGTTTTAAATAACACTGTCAATAAGAAATCCTTCTATGTAATTCTGAAACCTAAAGGAAGAAACATGAAAATTGATAATCGCAATAATAATCAAAACCATAAAAATCAAAATAGAAACATAAATAATCTTTCACAAAATGGACCTCAATCCCCTTCAAGAAATAACACATTCATATGTTATAGTTGTAACAGGCCTTGCCACTTGGCTAGGAATTACTAGAACATGAATCGTCCTACCCTGCAGATGAACCTTACCAAAGATCAACTTATTGCTATAATATTTGAAATCAATTTTGTTGGTGGATCTGAGTGGTAGGTAGACATTGGTGCTTCTTGCCATGTTTGTTATGATCGTGACATGTTCAAGTCCTATTTTGTGTCTAAGGATAAGAAAGTGTTGTTGAGCGATTCTCACTCCACTAAAGTTGTTGGTACTGGTGATGTGGATTTGAAGTTTACCTCTGGAAATACTATCATCTTAAAGGATGCCCTATATACTCCAGAGATGAGAAAGAACTTAATTCCGGGCTACCTTTTCAAAAAAGTTGGGTTTACTCAAACTATAAGGGTTGATTTGTATACAATAACTAAAAATAATATTTTTATTTGAAAATGGTACGCAATAGATGGCATGTTTAAATTGAATTTTGAAATTAATAAAACTTCTTCTTCTGCTTATATGTTGAGTTCTTTTAATATTTGGCATGCTAGATTTTATCATGTTAATAAATGTATAATCAAGAACATGAGTACCTTAAAACTAATTCCTAAATTATCTTTAAATAATTTTGAAAAATATGACTTTTATAGTCAAGCTAAAATAATCAAAACTTCACATAAATCAATAGTTAAAGAATCTGAACCTTTAGACATAATACACTCTTACATATGTGAACTTGATGGTATTTTAATAAGAAATGAAAAATGATATTTTATAACTTTTATTGATGACTATTTAGATTATACTTATGTATATCTAATGAAAAATAAAAGTCAAGCTTTTAAAATGTTTAAAATATTTATGACTGAAATTGAAAATCAATTTAACAAAAAAATAAAAAGATTTTAAAGTGATAGAGGCATTGAATACGATTCAAATATTTTCAATGTTTTTAATAAAACTCATGGAATCATTCATGAAAAAACTGTACCGTATTCTTCTAAAATGAATGGCAAAGATGAAAGAAAAAATGGAATTTTTACTAAATCAATTGTTGCAATTTTATTAAACTTTGGTGATGCTTTCCATTGGTGGGGAGAAATTTTATTAACTGTTTGCTATGTACTAAATAGAGTGCCTAAATCTACTAGTAAAATTTCACCATATAAAATTTTGAAAAATAAGAAACCTAACCTAACTTATTTTAAAACTTGGTGTTGTTTAGTTTATGTTAGGATCCCTGATCCTAAAAGAAATAAACTTGCTAGTAGAGCTTGAACCTCTAAGGATTTTGAGTCTGATTTTTATGCTTATACCTTAGAGGAATATCCCCAAACTCTTCAAGAAGTCTTATCTTCTTTAGATGTCAACTTATGGGAAGAAGCAATAAATGATGAAATGGACTCTCTTGAGTATAATATAACTTGGCATTTAGTTGACTTACCTCAAGGTTGTAAAATCATAGAATGTAAATGATACTAAAAAATAAATTAAAACCCAATGTTACTATTGAAAATTACAAACCTCATCTTGTAGTCAAAGGGTATAGACAAAAAGAAAATATAGATTTCTTTGATACCTTTTTAATAGTCACACAAATAACTTCCATACGTGTGCTTTTCTCTCTTGATGTTATCCATGATTTAGTAGTGCACCAAATGGATGTTAAAACTGCATTCTTAAATGGTGACTTAGAAGAAGAGATTTATATGTACCAACCTGAGGGCTTTATTGTCTCAGGTCAAGAAAATAAAGTTTGTAAACTAGATAAATCCCTTTATGGTTTAAAATAAGCATTTAAGCAATGACATGAAAAATTTGATAATCTAGTTATCTCACTTGGATTCAAAATATATGAAAGTGAAAAATGCATTTATTATAAATTAGAAAATGACATTTGTACTATTATGTGTTTATACGTGGATGACATGCTTATTTTTGGGTCAAATATTCATGTTGTGAATAATGTCAAAATTTTGTTGTGTGTTAACTTTGATACGAAAGACCTCGGAAAAGTGAGTGTAATCCTTGGTATAAAGATTACCATGTCTAAAAAAAGATTTTCTTTATATCAATCTCATTACATTGAGAATATCTTAAAGAAATATAATTACTTTAACTGCAAACCTACGTGTATTCTTTATGATACTAGTGTAAAATTATTCAAGAAGACCATAGATGGTATTAGACAAACTGGGTATGCAAGTATCATTGGTATCTTATGTTATGTTATTGACTATACTCAGCCAGACATAGCTTATGTTATGAGATTACTATATAGGTTTACCAGTAAACCTAGTATAGAGCATTGAAATGCAATTGAAAAGGTCATGAGATACCTTAAGAGAACTATGAACCTTAGATTATATTATAAGAATTTTCCCACTGTTCTAGAAGGTTACAAGGATGCTGATTGGAATACCCTATCAGAAGATTCTAAAGAAACTAGCAGCTATATATTTAGTATTGTTAGTGAAGCTATTTCTTGGAAGTCTAAGAAATAGACAATTTTGGCTCAATCTATAATGGAGTCTGAAATGATAGCACTAGCTACTGCTAGTGAAGAAGCAGGCTGATTAAGAAGTCTGTTAGTTGAGATCCCTTTATGGGAAAGACCAATACCAATTCTCCTGATCCATTGCGATAGTATCTTGGCTATTGTAAAGATTTAGAATCGTTATTACAACGATAAGAAACGATAGATATGTCATATGCATAGTATTGTTAGATAATTTCTCTCTATAGGAGTTATAAGAGTGGATCATGTACGTACTAATGAAAATTTGGTTGATCCTTTGATGAAAGGATTAGCAAAAGAGAAGGTTTTCAAAACCTCGAAAGGAATGAGACTGATGTCCTTAAAATGAAGAGTCATTCATGATGAAAACCAAACTTATAGACTGGAGATCCCAAGAAATAAGTTCAATGGGTAATAACAAGTCATGAAGTGATATAAGATGAATCATGCTATTTTGAAGTCCCATTCTATTTTGTTTGAAGCATGAAGTCCTGAAATAACAGAAAGAGTGAGTTAATTATTAACTCTTGATGAGTTCTATACTTTATGTGGAGTGAAGTACATAGCTATAGGAGTACTCTTGATAGACTCACCTATGTGAATATGGAAGTATGGTTACTTTCTATTAAATTTTTGGGCAAAATTTGCTAAAGCATTCATTATACTAGGATACACGTGCATGGTCGTAAAGCACGGACTTTTCGAACTATACCTTTGAAAGGTAATGTGTGTAATATTGTTAGAGATAGAATTCAAAACTACGAGTTACTCTAGTATATTCTAAAGCATTAACACAATGCAAAGGTTTAAGTCAATAGACATTTTTTATTGATGCACAATCTTTTACTTTTAATTGATCTATTGTTTGATGAAAACTATTTTTATATAAAATTCAAGTGGGGGATTGTTGAAAGTAATGTGAATTTAAATTAAAAAAACGATGAGAATAAGTGCTAAATTTTACTCTCTTAAAATTTTGTCCCGCATTGCTAGTTTACATCTCTTTGGAGATGTTTAAATAGAGAAAGATTTACAATTGAGATTAGGCCCCAAGGGGTACCCACTTTTGTAGAAGGGAAGATGACCTAAGCAATTGTTGTTCCACACACTTGCGTGGACCGCCTTCTGTCTAACCGATCGGTTGTGCCATGCCGAGCGAAGTCCAAGTGAGTGTGTGAAGTGAAGTGGTACTTTATTTTTGGAAAAAAATTCATTATTAAAACTATTTTTTCCAACAGTCAGAAATTTCATTCTTATCCAAACTGCGTCACCCATGTTGTGATCGTTATTTAGTAACCATTTTCTTTGCGACCGTTATTTTGTAAATAATATTTTTTTCAGTTATAAAAGAGGGTCATAGTTCTTAATTTTAAGATACAATTAAAAAAAACTATTCTTCATAGCAAACTCAAGAAAATAAAATTCAATTTTTTTTCCAATTTTCCAAGCAACATAAATACTTTAGAGATGTATTATTTCGGACTTCATTAGTGCAATAAAACTCTGAGACATAAAAATGATTCTGAACTATTTTATCTTAAGGACGACAAGACTATGTTTTTTTGCACAAATTTAGATAGAATCACGAAACATTTTAAGGAGAGCGATTCAGTCTGCAACTCAACCTAAATAATATATCATAATTGAAGGAGGTGACAAAACTAAGATAATATACTAGAAACCAAAATATGCCTGATTGTGCATGGCTCTTACTTTGCAAGGTCTTATCCATGCCATCAAGAGTTATGTAATATCTAGATCCTCCTACCATATCTGATACTTTCGTTTTATTTTTTTGGCTTGGAACTAGCTTGGAACTTTTATTCACTATATGATATGATCACAGGATTTAAACCTACTAAGACACAGTGCACGGATACATATTTTTTCATTTGAATAAAAAAAATGGCCTCTTTATTGTTAGTAAATGCAATTCTAAAATAGAAAGGTTTAATTCTCGGTGGAAATGATTATAACTAGTTGAGTTATTGGTCTATCTGGTATAAAACTATATCTTCATTGGTGGAGATTTTTCTTGGTGTAAATCACTTAAGCCTTATTCTGCATCTTAATTACTCAATTGGTGGAGATTTTTCTTGGTGTAAATCACTAAAGCATTATTCTGCATCTTAATTACTCAATTGGTGGAGACTTTTCTAAATTTCAGTGTGGTGATGACTGGGATATGCCAGCTATAATTCGTTTTAACTTTGCCACGTGTGTTAAGCGAATTGTGACGGTTGTTATTGGTTCTAGATAAAGAGTGATATCAATTTTGAGATCCCTTCATGACAAGGGTGTCTAAAAAATGAATCGAATAGAATAAAATCGAAAAATCGGATCGGATCGAACCGAACCGAACAAAAATAAACAGTTTTATAAATCAAACGGTCTGATCTGATTTATATTAATTAAAATCGTTTTTTAAATTATTCGGTTCGATTATATTAATTTTTAAACCAATCGAATTTGACCAATTTAATAATATATTAAATTTTTCATATTATTTCTCACAAACTTTTAATTAAATTTAAAAATATTTTAATCAAATCTATATTATTAGATATATTATATTTATGTATTATTAACCGAAATAAATTGTTAAAAATCATTAATCAAATTAGACCAAACTATTCGGATCAATATTTTTAATAATCAAATGGTTTAATAATCAAATGTTCGGATCTAATTTAATTTAAATAATATAAATAATAATTTAAGTAATATAAACATTACAGTCTAATCACATTAAATTGTTTTAACCAAAACCAAATAATAGACACCCTACTTCATACTATGCTTTTAATTATATTGAGGTTAGAACTTGTTGGGAAATCAATCTCCCAAATGCATGGTATAGATCTGCGTGAATTTGAGACTTTTTTGATGGCTTTATCTACGTAAACTCAAGAGCTGAACCATAATTTAAATTACAAGATAAAGAATATCTTTGAATGAGAAGGAGCTAAACATAGTATAAAGCACGAATAAAATATATGTCTTTGACTAAAGAAGATGTGCATACAGTTTTAAGTGAAAAAATAATATATATCTTCCATTGAAGAGAACTAAACTATGTAATACTTCATTAAAAGAGAGATTTTGAAAAATTACAAATAAAGTCTCACGATATTTAGATTTATATTAATCACGAGTTTATAAAAATTTGAACTAATATAATTAATAGATTAGCTTTTTGTATGCTTCTTACTATAACTGATCATTTTTAATTCAGTATTTAAATTCACATGGGAAAATATGTTCCTAACTGATACAAATTAGATCACAAATGCCGAATGCATGTTTCAAATGTTGTAACAAATACGTGAAAAAACTATGTAAGAACAATATTACCGATATATTGAAATATACTGCTTGGGTTGAGTCGCGGACTAGGTCGCTCTCTTTAAGACGTTTCGCGACTCTCGCCAAATTTGTGCAAGCAAACACAACCTCGTCGTCCCCAGGATAAAACAGCCTAAAATCTTTTTTCTGTCTCGGATCTTCATTGCACTGATGAAGTTCGGAATACTACACCTCTTAAATATTTATGTTGCTCGGAAATCTGAGAAAATAATTCTGAATTTTTTTTTCTTTGATTTTGCTATGAAAACCATAGAACTGTTTTTTTGAGTTGTTAAGTTATATACTAAACTGAGGGCTATTGCCCCTTTTTATAGTGGAAAAAATATGTGTAACGATCATATAATTATGAAAATAACGGACACATAATTATGAAAATAATGGTCATAAAAGTAACGGTCCCATAACTATGAGAATAACGGTCATAAAATTAACGACCACATAATTATGAAAATAATGGTCATAAAAGTAACGGTCGTATAATTATGAGAATAACGGTCATAAAATTAACGGCCACATAATTATGAAAATAACGGTTATAAAAGTAACGGTCACATAATTATAAGAATAACGGTCATAAAATTAATGGCCACATAATTATGAAAATGACAGTTACATAATTTATGAAATAATGGTCATAAAATAATAAAAAAAATTATTTAAATTCATTTCCAACAATCCCCCACTTGAATTTTAAATAAAAATAGTTTCATCGAGCAACCAATCAATTAAAAGTATAAGATTATGCATAAGCAAAAGGTGTCTATCGACTTGAACCTTTGCGTAGTGTTAATGCTTTAGAATATACTAGAGTAACTCGTAGTTTTGAACTCTATCTCTAACAACATCACACACACAATCTTTCCAAGGTGTAGTTCGAAAAGCCCGTGCTTTACGGCCATGCACGTGTATCCCAGTATAGTGAATGCTCTAGTAAATTTTGCCCAAAATTTTCATAGGAAGCGACCATACTTCCACATTCACATAGGTGAGTCTATCAAGAGTACTCATGTAGCTACGTACTCCACTCCACATAGAGTATAGAACTCATTAAGAGTTTAATAATTAACTCATCCTTTCTGTCGCTTCAGGACTTCATGCTTCTAACAATATAGATTGTGACTTCATAAATAGCATGATTCATCTCGTATCACTTCATGACTTGTTATTACCCATTGAACTTATTTCTTGGAATCTCCAGTCTATAAGTTGGGTTACCATCATGAGTGACTCTTCATTCTAAGGGCATCAGTCACATTCCTTTTGAGGTTTTTAAAAACCTTCTCTCTTGTTAATCCTTTTGTCAAAGGATCAGCCAAATTTTCATCAGTACATATATGATCCATTCTTACAGCTCCTGTATATAGAAATTCTCTAACAGTACTGTGTATCTGTAGTCTCTTGCCGTTGTAATAACGGTCCTAAATCTTTGAAATAGCCGCGGTACTATCGCAGTGGATCAGGACAGCTGGTATCAATCTTTTCCATAAAGGGATCTCAGCTTATAGACTTCTTAACTAGCCTGCTTCTTCACTAGCAGTAGCTAGTGCTATCATTTCAAACTCCATCGTAGATTAAGCCAATATTGTTTATTTCTTAGACTTCCAGGAAACAGCTCCACTAACTATGTTAAATATATAGCCACTAGTTGCTTTGGAGTCTTCTGATAAAGTGTTCCAATCTGCATCGTTGTATCCTTCTAGAACAGCGGGAAACTTTTTATAATGTAACCCAAGGTACATAGTTCTCTTAAGGTATCTAATAACCCTTTCAATAGCATTCCAATGCTCTACACTAGGTCTACTGGTAAACCTACATAGTAGCCCCACAATATAAGCTATGTCTGGTCTAGTGCAATCAGTAGCATAACATAAGCTACCAATGATGCTCGCATACTCAATTTTTCTAACACCGTCTCCGGTGTTCTTGAACAACTTTACACTAGAATCATAAGGAGTACATGCAGGTTTACAGTTAAAGTAATTATATTTATTTAAGATCTTCTTAATGTAATGAGATTGATCTAGAGAAATTCCCCTTTTCAAACCTAGTAATCTTTATACCAAGGATTATACTCGCTTCTCCGAGGTCTTTCATATCAAAGTTAGCACATAACAAATTTTTTACATTAACATGAATATTTGACATAAAAATAATCATGTCATCCACACATAAATGTATAATAGTGTAAATGCCATTTTCTGATTTATAATAAGTGCATTTGTCACTTTCATTCATTTTGAATTCATGTGGGATAACTATATTATCAAATTTTTCAAGACTTGTTTAAGTGCTTGTTTTAGACCATACAGATATTGATATAGTTTACAAACTTTATTTTCTTGACCTGAGATAACAAAACCTTCAGGTTGATCCATATAAATTTCTTCTTCTAAATCACCATTTAAGAAAGCAATTTTAACATCCATTTGATATACTATTAAATCATGGATGGCAGTAAGAGGAAAAAGTACATGTATGGAAGTTATTCGTGTGACTGGTGAAAAGGTATCAAATAAATCTACATTTTCCCTTTGCCTATACCATTTAACTACAATACAAGCTTTGTACTTTTCAATAGTACCATCGAGTTTTAATTTCTTCTTTTGTATCCATTTACATCCTATGGTTTTACAACCATAAGGTAAGTCAACTAAATGCCAAGTTTTATTATACTCATAAGAGTCCATTTCATCATTTATGGTTTCTTCCCATAAGTTGGCATCTAAAGAAGAGAATAATTCTTTACGAGTTTGGGGATCTTCCTTTAAGGTATAAGCATAAAAATCTAACCCAAAATCCTTAAGGGTTCAAGCTCGTTTACTTCTTCTAATTTCAGTGTTTAATTCTTCATTTTGTTCAATAGTTCTAGTTATGGGTAAACAACTAGAAGACGAGCCCCCACTATTCTTCAATTTTGAATGAAAACCTATGTTCATAATAGTCAACATCATTTGATTCTATAACTATGATCATTTAAGTCATAGAATTTATAAACTTTACTATTCACAACATATCCTATGAATACACATTCGTATGTTCTACTAGTAAGTTTTATTTCTTTTAAGGATCAGGGATCCTAACATAGACTAAACAATCTCAAGTTTTAAAATAAGTTAAGTTTCTTATTTTTCAACATTTCATATGGTCAAATTTACTAGTAGATTTAGGCACTTTATTTAGCACATAGCAAACAGTTAATAAAATTTCTCCCCACCAATGGGAAGCAACACCAATGTTTAATAAAATTGTAACTACTAATTCAGTAAAAGTTCTATTTTTTCTTTCAGCTTTGCCATTCATTTCAGAAGAATAAAGTGCTATTTTTTTCATGAATGATTCCATCAAGTTCACATATGTCATAATGTATTAATTCTAAATATTCAGATTATCTAACTACTGACTTATGTGAAGTTTTTGTTATTTTAGCCTGACTATAAAAGTCACATTTTTTTCAAAATCATTCAAAGATAGTTTAGGAATTAGTTCTAAGCTACTCATGTTCTTGATTATGCGTTTATTAACATGACAAAGTCTAGCATGCCAAATATTAAAGGAACTCAACATTCAATTTAAACATGACATTAGTGGCGTACCCTTTCCCAACAAAAAATATTATTTTTAGTTATTGTATATAAATCAGCCCTATAGTTTGAGTAAATCCAACTTTGTAAAAAAGATATCCTGAAACTAAGTTCTTTCTCATCTCTGGAGTATGCAAGACATCTTTCAAGATAATAGTCTTTCCAAAGGTAAACTTTAATTCCACCTCACCAATACCAACAACACTTTCTTATCCTCAGACTCAAAGTAGGACTTGAACATGTCACGATTATAACGAACATGGCGAGAAGTACCAGTGTCCACCCAACACCCCTCGGATCCATCAACAAAATTGACTTTAGAAATCATAGCAATAAGTTGATCTTCGGTAAGGTTCGCCTACGTGGCAGGACGATTCCTGTTCTGGTAATTCCTGGCCAAGTGGCCAAGTCTGTTACAACTTTAACACATGAATGTGTTATTCCTTAAGGGGGTTAAGGTCCATTCTGGAGAGGATAGTTTTTGTTTCTATTTTGGTGGTTGCGGTTTTGGTTATTATTATGATTATGAGTTTTCATATTTCTACCTTTAGGTTTCAAAATTGCAGATGAGGGTTTCTTATTGGTACTGTTGTTTAAGACAACAAGTACTTCATCTCTTTGGTCTTATTTTCGGATTTCTTCTATTCTTAAACTAGTTATAAGACTTTCTAAAGAAAATTTCTTAGTTTTATGTCTAAGTGTATTCTTAAAATCTTTCTAAGCATGGGGTAATTTATCTATAATAACAACTACTTGAAATTGTTCATCTAAAGTCATACATTCAGAAGTTATTTCGTGTGCTATCTTCTTCAGTTCGTGTGATTGAGCTTCCACAGATTTGTCATCAATCATTTGATACTTCATGTATCTACTAACATCATACTTCTTAGTTCCAACTTCCTCAGTATCGTACTTCTTTTGAAGTGTTTCCCAAATTTTCTTAGCAGACGATATCAGAGTTATAATAATCATACAAGTCATCAGCTAATCCATTAAGAATAAATAAAAAAAATTTGCATAGAAAATAATTTTCTATCCAGGTGTTTAAATCCTTTATTGTAGCTTCAGTATGAGAATTAGGCAGTGTTGGTTTTTCAATAATAAAAACAAAAGTGACATTTTACATGGTTAAGAAGAATAACATTTTTTGTCTCCATTTTTAAAGTGTAGTTCTTCAAAACGAAATGGTTTGTTAAGATCAGCAGTTAACATTTCAGTAGACATGGTAGATAGAATACGTCTTAAAATTGTTGGAACAAATATGTGAAAAAACTATGTAAGAATAATATTACCGATATGCTGAAATATACTGCTTGGGTTGAGTCGCGGAATATGTCGCTCTCTTTAAGATGTTTCGCGACTCTGCCCAAATTTGTGCAAGCAAACACAGTCTCGTCGTCCCCAGGATAAAACAGCCCAAAATCTTTTTTCTGTCTCAGATCTTCATTGCACTGATGAAGTCCGGAATACTACACCTCTTAAATATTTATGTTGCTCGGAAATCTGAGAAAATAATTCTGAATTTTCTTTTCTTTGATTTTGCTATGAAAACCATAGAACTGTTTTTTTGAGTTGTTAAGTTATATACTAAACTGATGGCTATTGCCCATTTTTATAGTGGAAAAAATATGTGTAACGATCATATAATTATGAAAATAACGGTCATAAAAGTAACGGTCGCATAACTATGAGAATAACGGTCATAAAATTAACGGCCACATAATTATGAAAATAATGGTCATAAAAGTAACGGTCGCATAATTACGAGAATAACGGTCATAAAATTAACGGCCACATAATTATGAAAATAACAATCATAAAAGTAACATTCACATAATTATAAGAATAACTAAAATTAATGACCACGTAATTATGAAAATAACAGTTACATAATTTATGAAATAACAGTCATAAAATAATAAAAAAAATTCTAATTTAAGTATAAACAGTCTAATCTAGTGAGATTAAATTGTTTTAACCAAACCAAAACAATAGACACCTTATTTCATACTTTGCTTTTAATTATATCGAGGTTATAACTTGTTGGGAAATCAATCTCCCAAATGCATGGTATCGATCTGCGTGAATTTGAGACTTTTTTGATGGCTTTATCTACCGTAAACTCAAGAGCTGAACCATAATGTAAATTACAAGATAAAGAATATCTTTGAATGAGAAGGAGCTAAACATAGTATAAAGCACGAATAAAATATATGTCTTTGACTAAAGAAGATGTGCATACAGTTTTAAGTGAAAAAATAATATATATATCTTCGATTGAATAGAACTAAACTATGTAATACTTCGTTAAAAGAGAGATTTTGAAAAATTACAAATAAATTCTCACGATATTTAGATTTATATTAATCACGAGTTTATAAAAATTTGAACTAATATATCTTCTTACTATAACTGATCATTTTTAATTCAGTATTGGAATTCACATGGGAAAATATGTTCCCAACTGATACAAATTAGATCACAAATGCCGAATGCATGTTTCAACGAGTTCATCAAATAGCAATAAAGAAACCGGAGGTAATTTACTGCCGCTAGTCCTCATCTCAGGTCTCTCATAGTCTCATTTGTTGCGGCTTTTCTTCAATATAATACAAAGTAGCCCAATCTCAATTCATTTATTTCTTGAAAATTCCGAATGTCAAAACTTAATATTTAAGGATCGGTTTGGTCAATTAATTGGAAACTAGTTTTCAAAAAAAAAAATTAATAACTTTAAGAAACAATAATAGTAATATTTTTATCGTGATAAAACAATAAAATTAAATTCTCTATAATTTATAACAATAAAAATAATATTACAGTTATATTCATTTATAAAATTATAATTATTTCTACGATATATGAATATTAATACTATTATTCTTAAAATTTGACATTTTTTATCATTTTTTATATGTTATGAATATAATTATAACAAAATAAACGATTTTGATATTTTTATAAATTATCTATAAAAATAATTAATTCTAAAATTATGAAAAATATTTATTTTATTTTTTAAAATAAGTTATTTTAGAAAATAATAATTTAAAAATAATAACTAAATACTAATTTATTTTTAAAAAAAATTATTTGTAAGTAAAGAAAATAACTTTTAAATTATGTAGACAAATAATTCCTAAATTTTGATTCATATTAATTAAACAGACTGCTTTTGCACATAAGTTTGCGCTTATGCCAGATGTTATTAAAAACAATTTCATAATTTTCTAACGCGTGTCATACACTTTTTAAATGGTGTGTTTAGCATTCGTCAGGCATATCAATATAATTTGATTAATTTATTTAAATTAAAAATCTTAATACTATTAATTAGATTTAGATGTATTATTACGTAAAATTTATATAATTTTTTTAAATTTAGATCGAAAATAGATTAATAAATTTTATATAATTTTGATCGAAAATAAATTAATAAATTTTATTACATGATTTATTCTATCTGAATTAAATTAATATTAAATTATAAATAAATATATATTTTATTTTAAAAATATGTTATGTTTAAATATTATATATAATGTAATTATATTAAATTATTAATTTAGTTTAAAAATAAATATAAATATCTATAATAATTCAAAAAATTGTACAAATATCTTCTTATTTTTTTTTATTTTTTAAGTTATTAATTTAAATAATAATATTTATTACAAAAATATTAATTTTAAATTTAAATTTGTACATATTATGTTTTATATATGATAATAATTAATAAATAAATTTCAATATTAACGCGAAATTATCTTATAAAAAAATCCAATTTATACATAATTAAATTAATTCGAATTAATTATATTATTGAATTAAATTTAAATTAAAAATCTTAAAATATATCAAATTAAATAAAAATAAATAACTTGAATCCGTTCGTCACATTTAATAAGCATTATATTTATTTAAAGATGATTTTAATATATATATATATATATGAGACGTCAGTAATGATGTAATGGGAGGAAGATTGTAATCAACCAGATAAAGGTAGAACGTGAAGAATAAAGTATAGCCACCCACAATATTACGGACCCAGCAAAGTGACATGCAGAGGTCCCACTCATACCTCACCTCGAGAGGGGTGGATTATTTATCATAATTATAATTAATATCTTAATTTTTTTTTATATAATTAAGTACATTTAATTTTATGTATTAATAATATTATAATATTAATAAATAGAAATGTACTTTCTAAAAAAATTTTGTTTTCCTTGCAAGCTGTATGCTCCACTTCCTTAGACCCACCTTGATCTGCATATGGAGATAAGTTCTGATATGATTCCATTGGATATTAAGCAACATTTAATTTTAACAAGTTAAACGGTCACAACATTTTATAAATTTGAAGTAATCATTTCCAGGCTCCACCCCACTCCAACTATATATTGGTTTAATTTTACTGCAATGTTATCCCATGATTTTCAATTTAGTTGAATTTTGTGATCTAGTTACTAGCTAAATGGTTATCAATTCCGTCATTTCCAATTCGAAGATGGAGATTCATGTGTTTTAGGAGAGGAACAAAAAGTACTTAAACGTTTTTAACATTCAACACAATAATATCAACAATAATATCAAATAAAAGATTAAGTATGTACTGATTTAAAATTTAGAGTTTAGAGATTATAATTTAAAATTTAAAATTTTATTATTTAAATTTTAGATTTAGAATCTAAAATTTAAAATATAATTAAAAATAAAAAAAATGTTATTGATAAGTTAATATTTTAAAAGAAAAAAATATGTATTTTAATTACTGATTATTTATTTTTATCAGTTTTATTTATATGACTCTCGTATTCCAATAAAATTGGACTGCCTCTAAATTAACTCAACTTTTTTTAAGTTAGTCCACGCACTTTGAGTATTGAGCTTTAGCACTGTAACATTTCGATCCAGCGGGTTTAAGAGTTGGTCCAATTAGACCCAATATCTGATTTATTCCAGAGTTACAATTTTTTTGCTCCCTCTTTCTGCATTCAATCAAATTTTCCACCATGTATTACTTTATTTTACATTAAAAAATTCTGCTTTTTACTCGTTAACTTCCTACATATTCTCATTCACTTCAAAAATCTGTTAATTAGAAGGAAAAAACACATGTGGTTTTTATATAATTAAATTATTTATATGATTTTATTTTATCATCTCTTAAAAAAATTATTTTTTATATTAAAAATATATATACACCATACTTTTAAACATATAAAAAATATTTTTTTTTACTTTATAAAAAACCATATATACACAACATGATAAGGTTTAAACTTAAATTTCATCTATGAATAAGAAGAGTTATATTATGTAATTAAACAAAAAAAATATTGAAAAAATTAGTTAAAAAAAGTAAAAGAATTTCTTCTCTTCGTTGACAAAAATATCTATAAATAAAAAGTTAACACTTTGTTCATAAATTTTTAAAAATTTAAGACTTAAATTCTATTTATTCTTTTCCATTTATTAGGTTAACATTTTAACATTAGAATCCAACGTATCAATCAAGTACACGTTAGTTTAACTCTAGTTAAGGGCTCCCATAATCGATGGTTTAATTTTTTTTATGTATTTTAAGATTTAGATTAATATTTAAAATAAAAATAACTAATTATTTTGTATATGATAAATTCAAATTAGGGTTAACAAATGTCTATGTCAACGGCATGTTGGATTTTAACCTCAAATATTGATTCGACAAAAATAGAAGATAAAATAGGATTTAAATATTTAACTTTTAAAAGTTTGTCAATCAAAGTATTAGTTTTTTTAAATTTTAGACTTTTTTTTTCTTTGTTAACGAAGATATAGTTTGGGACTAACGAGGTCTCTCCTCTTGAAAAAACTAAAAAAAAAAAGTTAATATAAGTTTGATATTTTTAAATAAAATAAAATTAGTCCCTTACTTATTAAATGAGTCAATGTAAGTCTTCGTTTTTATATAAAAAAAAATTTGTAGAAGTTAAATTTGTAAAATAATAAACTTACGTTGATCTATTTTTAAAGTTGAACATATGAAAAAAATACAAATTTATTAATTTACAAAACTAACTTATATGGTTATTATTTAAAACTAGTTGACTTGTGTAATCTCTACATAAAATGTACGTGTTTAAATTACAATTTTATTAAAAATAACACACTTTGGATGTACATATATTAACTTTCAAAATTTATATAACTTTGTATGTATTTATTTTATTTAGAAATAAATATTCTAAGAATTTTAAACTTTTCATTTTATTTCAAAATAATTTTTAATATATTTCTAAATCTCAAATAAATTGTTAAAAAGTAAATTGTAAATTTGTTTTATAAGATTTTCTTATCATATCACTTCGTGACAAAATTCAACCGAATATATTCTTATTTTTTTTATCTTTATTTACCTTTTTAATTTATCTTTAATAATTAACAAAAATTCAAATTATTTATTTAATTTTTATTTCTCTTTCATATTCGGCAAAACAAATATATTTCAGTTATTATCTAAAGCTTTTAAGTTTTTATCTTTTAATATTTCTTTAATTTTATATATTAAGTGTATAAATTCTTTACTTAATATTTTTTTCCATATGCCTGACTAAAAATGTATACTTCTTGTTATTTGTATTATTTAAAAAAAAAACTTAAGTTAGTAATGACAAAGCAAAATATATACTAATTATTTATTCTGTATGCATTATATATGTTTAAATAAAAGCAAAAAATATTTATATTATTTTAATATGAAAAATATTTTATATTTTGCCTTAGTATGCACTCCTTAAGCCGCCCCTTACCTTTATTTAGTACAAGTGCTTGCCTAACAATAGCACTGTGAATGCATTTACAGTACATTACAATTTGTGGAAGACAGCAGAAGCACACTAGTGGAGATGTGTGTTCGTATGATCGATCAATCTGATAATGGACCACCTACTTCGTTAGACATGGAAATTCTTTCTTTCTCCATGTGCTTCAACCACTTTGTGTCCAATAGACCTTCTTTTTGAACCACCATTTCACCCCTATATATACCCTTCTACTTCTTCGTACATTGTAAGCCACATTCATTGCCATGGGAACTCACAAGCTTCTCACTGCTCTTTTCTTCGTTTTACTAGGTGTAGCTATATCTACTTGTGCTGCTAGAACCCTCCTTACTTATGAACCCATCCATGTTCCAGTTGGTGGCTATGGTGGTGGAGGAGGAGCTGGTGGAGGTGGTGGATATGGAGCTGTAGGTGATCATGGTTCTGTTGGCTATGGAGGTGGTGCTGGTAGTGGTGAAGGTGGTGGTGCTGGTTATGGAGCTGCTGGTGGATATGGTGGTGGTGGAGGTGGAGGTAGCGGTGGTGGAGGCAGTTATGGTGCTGGAGCAGGTGGATATGGAAGTGGAGGTGGAGGTGGTGAAGGAGGGGGTGCAGGTTATGGTGCTGGTGGAGAACATGGAGCAGGATATGGTGGTGGTGGTGGTGGTGGTAGTGGTAGTGGTGGAGGTGGTGGAGAGCATGGTATTGGCTAAGGAGCTGGTGAAGGAGGTGGAGCCGGAGCAGGTGGAGGCTAAGGTGGTGGTGGTGCCAATGGCGGCGGCTATGGAGGTGGAGGAGGATATGGTGGGGGCAGTGGAGGAGGATACAGTGCTGGATCAACTCATGGAGGCGGATATGGAAGTGGTGGAGGAGCAGGAGGAGGAGGTGCTGCAGGCGGCTATGGTGGTGGCGGTGCTGGTGGAGGTTCTGGTGGTGGTGGTGGCTATGGAGCTGTAGGTGCACATGGAGGTGGGTACGGTGCTGGTAGTGGAGGTGGTGAAGGTGGTGGTCACGGTGGCTATGTACCTTGAAAATACCTTTTTTCAATGATCCGTTTTGTCTCGTGAAAAAGGAAACCTCTTGTTAGTAGCTTCTTACCCAATATTATTACTAAGAAAATAATAAAAAGAGATTTTGAGTAAGAGGACCAAAATTTATTAGTTACATAAAATCAAGTGTGTTATGGATGCAAGAACTTGTATGCTCACAAAAATAGCATCTATTAATTCATAATTAATATTAATATATATAATATAAATGCATTCTTGATCTCCTTCTTCAATGGTGCATGAATACAATTGGTTCAATACTTAAAATTTGTTCACCTTCATGCATTGCATGCGAATTGAATAGGATTTGAATAGTTAGGACGCATAAATGAATTACACTGGAGTAATTATTTGGAGTAAAATTGAAGTATGAAAATATATTTGAGCATATTATGAATCCAAATGGCAACTCACTAAGGAGTCAAATATTGTCATTAATTAATTTATATTTTGTAGTTAATTAAATTCTCTAATCCATCAAATTTAAGTTTTCTAAAAAAAAAAAAAATTGATGACGTTGATATCCAATGAACAAAACAATGACCCAATTTTTAAGGTGGGATTTAAATTTTTAATTTTGAATTCCCATACTTCACACGTAAAATGTATGTTTATATCCATTCAACTAAAAAAAATTACCCAATTAAAAGCATTAATTGCAAGTATAAATTAATTAACTTTATTATCGTAATAATTAATTAAGCTACATATACTCCTTCAATTTAATGAATAGAGTCAGGCTAGCTCATGACTTTGATGTTTAATACATCGATCATCCAAGAACAAGTAGTTCTCTTCTTATCAATATGATCGAGATCATCCATATTTAAAATTAATGACGGTTGTATATATAGTAATGTTGTTGAGGACGTTGTACTTTCCTTGAAAAATATCCCTTGAGTCGATCATAAATGAGAAGCTGAGGAATAAGAAACATAGAAGCAGAAGCAGAAGCAGCTAGAGGTTTCTGATCCTCTGTGGTGTCCTCCACATTATCAATCATGGGACACCCTCTAATCATATCAACCTCTCCATCTTCGTTCATCACCACCATGTTAAACGGTATCCTTTCTGCATAAAATCTTTTCTCCTTTTTCTGATGCCTGCTTACCATTAATTAATACACATTAATTAATTATTTCCAATTATATATATATATATATATATTCAGTGCTAATAATATTGATTCTCAATTATTTATCACATAATGAGTTTATGTTTGTTTATATATACCTATCAAACACAACCCATGTTGCATGAAGACTCGTGATTTGCTCGGCAACCAGTAGATGTGAGGGATAGCCTATTACAACTCTCTTCTGTAGCAATACCTGCTTCCCAATTAATATTATCTTCGATTAACAACACAATATCGTATAATTTATCTCCAGTTTAAAATTATAAATACGATAAAAGTACGTGTATGTCAATGAGTTTCATATCTAATATAAGGAAAACTCTTGTCTAAGAATTGGGTTTGCAAATTACTCGTCTATATCAGTACCTATATTATATATAAAAAGAGTATAAACTATATTTTATAAAGTTTTGTACTAAATTATCGATATATTTTAAATAAAGATTATTATTAAAATTGTATTTTATCAATGAAATAATAAATTATTATAGGTTACCATATTCACAATTATTTAAATTATAATTAACTATTTTTATACATAGTTATTTAAACTTAAATAACATAGAAAATTATATTTTTTTTTTGAGTTAATTATTAAATCTTATTTTTTTTATAGTAATATAAAATAAATAAAAAATTATTAGTATCTAAAATATTAAGTATTTTTATATTATAATTATTTTTTTTATAAAATATTATTTATTTTAAATAAAATAAATAATTTTTTTTTCAATTAATTGTCTCGTGTATTTCTTTTATCAATTAAATAATATATTAACATGTGATATTTGAATAATAATATACATATTTTGCAATATCTTTTTTAATCCAATGAGTAGTGTGTTAAAAAAAAATTACATCTCACTTAATTTATGAGATAAAATATACTGTGTTACTTAGAAATGAACAGATCATAAGTTCAATTTATAAGATAATCTTGTTAAAAAAATCATTATCATAATATCATTTTTAAAAACACACTAAGCTTGAAAGATGGACTTTTTTCCTTATTTTACAAAAATATAATAAATAAATAATACATTTTTTTATTTTATTTTAACACACCTAATAAATTCTATAATAACATATAGTATATAATAGTATCTTATAAGGCAGATAGAGCGGATTATATTTTTATATAATCCAAGCGAATATTAAATTATTATATATAGCAGATTATTTTACTCCATAATTCTTGCAAAGATCTAAAACAGCTTGAAGCTTTAGATACTTGATATCACCCTTCCATGTATCCATTTTCTGATCTCTCATAAAACAGACTTCTTCTAATTCTACCGGCCAAACGTCCAGCTCTGTCTTACTCGACACTGTATCAGTGCAAAAAAGTTAAACATAAATTAATAAACTATCTTTAATTCAACGTTATTCACGTGAATGTCTACGTATAAATATATTTATTGAATATTAATAATTAATTAAAACAATTAATTAATCTCACAAGGAATGTTTAGCCAAGGCATGACACCAACAAGAGTTACAATACAACCAACTTCGATAACATTCTTAAGAGCCCATTCAAGTGGCTCAGTTGTGAACTCTCTCATCGCATCCATAACAATCACTACATGTTTAGTTGAGTCGGACATGCTTGTTGACAAGTTGAAGCACCTCCTGTAGTAATTAAGTTGATAATCCATTGACGACACCTTGTTCTTTGGAAAAGGCTGCTTATTCATTCCCTCGTACATCTTTGATGAAAATAAGCACATGTCTAACTTACTCATTGTGACAAATTAATCTTCAATTGTCACTTGTAATTATGGATTAAATTAAACAAATGTAGGAGAAAGGGAATTCCTAAAGTGGCTCTAGGTTCTTAAATAGATATAGAAGATGGTAATATAGTTTGTTTTTTGGGAAAATTCTAAATGATGGATTTGGTAAAACCAAGAATATGCATAGTGAGTATGTTCCTTAATTAACACTATTAACTAGGCTTTCTTTTTGCAAAGTGTGATGAAGCCAATAATCTCTGAGTTATCATGCGGATATGATTTTCTCTAAATATAAATATATGTGATCCATTTACATCGAACTTAATTATGTAGTTGATCTATCCTTTACATTAAAAAAAATAAAAATTAAAGAAGCAATAAGAACTTATAATAACTCAAGGATCGATAAGTTCAATAAAGTTCGATGGAAAATATCGCCATTTTATATGGGCTGACATACATGTATCCTTAAAAAATTAAACTAATAGCAACTAATATATAAATTGTATTATGATTAATTAAATCGAAAACAATATTAAACTTTAATAAATTAGACCATGTTTATTATTAAAGTCATATTGTTATGAATTTTAGGATGTTATTTTATATAATTTTCAATAGCATATTGTAAAGTATTTTACGTGTAAAAAGGTGTGCAATGCTATCAACCTAGATCATCTCGTTTGTATAGAGCACATCGTATCAAGTAACTCGTGTGTTGCTACTTGAAATGGAAGAACAATAAATCGTTTCAATTACCTAACCTTTGATGTACTTGACACCTAACGACCCAATCATGTGTAGACACTAAGGTTATATAACCTAGTGGCGTCCCACGTTTTTACTCCACGTCTGTATAAGGGGTGTGCAACCCTAGTGAACTGATCACTGTGATAACAACCTCATCTTAGTAACCTGATTCTAATTGTAAAATATAATGTTTAGATCGGCTCTGACACCTTGAATAGAGCATCTCTCAATGTAAAGTTGACACTTACCTCTTGTTTCCTTATATATATTATACTAATTAGATGAATAAATGATGTCAGTATTAGCTTTTCACTAACATGTCGCCACTTCTCCATATAATTGGCATCCATCGTAGTGCCTTAAATCTTTTTAGTCTATAATTAGTATTTAAGATCCTACATTATACATCCCTAAAGAAACAACTTGTCATAAGAAAATTCACTCATGTCACAATGACAAGCCCTCGATCTCATTCCAAACTAATGAACAACCATACTCACCCAGTCCTTTAGTTTGACCTCAACGATCATTTACCTCACCTATCGCCAATTAATACATCACATCGTGGTTTGGGGTATGGTCTCACATGACCTATTGTCTGTGATGGTGCGACCAGACCAACAAGAATGGTTCCACGTACAATCAGATCTGTTGGTTACAATTTTGAAAGCACATATTGTGAAAAGGATATCAAGTTAGAGAGTCTCCAAAAACAAGTGATAGAATTACAAGTTTTTATTAGATTTCAAGATGATGATGAAAAATTCAAGTTAAGGTTGATATACGGGATTATTCAGATAAAGCTAAAAGTTCATTTCAGATTGCTACCCCACCTATAAGGGCATGCCAGCCAACCAGATCGAAACATACCTCAAAAAATTAGTATTGACCCAATACAATTGATGAGCAACATATACCTATGACTCCAATTCCCAATCCAACTCTAGTACCTATATACACGATCGACCTATTCACTAATATCTAGCACAAAATACATCCTAACAATTATTAGGACATGCAAGTTTGGGGAATTCCACACCCGCGGGGTGTCAAACACTACTTGGACCTCCCAATAGTAACCTTGATGATAAATTTAAAAAAGAAGATGAATAATTGACTTAGAGGTTAAGGAAAACTACAACCTTGAAGCAAAAGCAAAATAGTGTGCGACTAGTTATTAGCGTCACCTTTTTTGATGATATTGAGTTAAAGACATCACCTCTTAATTTATTTTTTTGCCCCAAAGTGTCTTACCTACAAGGGGACAAAAAACCTAGAGGCACATGTCATTCACTTTAAAATGGCCATGACCACTGTAAGCATCTCGAAAAACAAGATGGAAGCCATGTATTGTAAGTTATTTACTACCATATTCTTGAGGACGACACGAAAATGGCTTATTGAATTACCTCCTAAGAGTATAGAAAGCTTTAACGTTTTGATAAAAATATTAGTCACAAACTATGCATGTAACAAGCTAATTAGAAAAGAGTTGCACCGTTTATTTTTGATTATCCATAAGGATAGTGAGACCATTGAAACTTACATCAAGAGGTTTAAGATGATGAAGAAAATGGGAATTTCACAATGTTCAGACTATATTGTTATGAAGGCTTTTCACAAGGGTATTGAATTGACCAAGACCAATACATGATCCCCGAATATGGTCAATAAGAAGGCCCAAAATTTTATTAATATGGGGAGAGAGAGTTGAAGTCAACCAAAGTTTTGTTTAGTTGAACTACGGAAAAAATCATCCCTACTAAAAGGGAAGAAGAAAATAAGTCTTATGGTGATAGATCTTCATGTTCTAGGTCACACCTAAGGGGAGGCCTAGAACATAGAGAGAGAGAGTTATCTCCTTTCAGATGTCCCCCCATTACATGTCTTATTGGTTGAGGCGGTATAACATATGGAGCATATCAATTACATAAATTGGCTGCAACCTATGAAAGATCTAGATAGGGACCACAATAAGTATTGCACTTTCCATAAAAACATAAGCCATTAGACCAAGGATTATAGACATCTCAAGTGGGAAATAGAACATCTTTTGTCAAAAAAAACATTTAGGAGATTTGGTTTACAGGAATGAGGTCCAAAAGGAGGGAACATAGAAGTGAATAATCTCCCTAATCGAAGAGAGTTTGCTCCTTCAAACCCTATTCTCCCAGACAATAGGTCTAATCAACCTTCTCAAGGTGATGGGTATGCAATTCACACAATACACGATGGACCGACTATGTTAGATTACCCCAGCATTTCAAGAAAGTGGTATGCGTGGGAAGCAAGAGATATGTCACACAATACATGAGCACGATTGTTTTCACCAAAACTCGTCATTTTTAAATGTTCAGATGTCCATGCGTCTAAATTTGTAAGAAAAATATACAAAATAAAATAAATATTAATTTTAATAAAATTTAAATTAAATTAATTATTAAATTTATTTATTATTAAGTTATACATGTTATCACCTAACATTATATAAATTAATTTAATTGTAATACAATTATAATTATATCTAATATAATTTTATTTGATTATTTTTTATTCTAAATAATAA
This sequence comes from Hippophae rhamnoides, assembly GCA_033030585.1. Taxonomy (NCBI): domain Eukaryota; kingdom Viridiplantae; phylum Streptophyta; class Magnoliopsida; order Rosales; family Elaeagnaceae; genus Hippophae; species Hippophae rhamnoides. The sequence continues at coordinate 53,663,417 of CM065428.1, read as the reverse complement.
ATACAATACAATTAGCTTGATTAGTTAGTGTAATGTCTAATTTATACCGCTATGAATTTTTTAACATAAATTTGTTATTTTTAGTTGTTCCAATGACGTAGTTGAGTAACACCAAAATTTATTTATTTATTATTTTATTTTATTTGTAAAATGTGTAAGCGTAAGCTATAGATTTGATCTCCAAGCAACCGCGTAAGTGGCCTGAGATGGGTCATAGAAATAGATATTTGAAGCGTAAATAATTAAAATTATATTTACTTATAAAAATTTGATAATTATTTTTTAAAAAATAATTATAATTGATTAAATATGTATGAAATAATTATTGTAATATAAAAAATATCGAATATATATTAATATTATTTTTATATTCGGATAATTATATAAAAAAATTAATATTAAAACATACAATATTTTAAATAATTATATTAAATTTTATTTATTTTTATTTTTACATTCATATTTTATATTTTACTAAAAACATGTGATAAATAATTAAAAGATAAAAACTAATATCATATTTTAAATATTATGTTAACATTTAAATTTTTTAATTACAAATATTTTTAAATAAATATTAAAAAAAAATATAATTAAATAATGTGAAAATTGTTATCCACTCATAATTAATCGTTATTATTCAAATTAATTCAAAATTAGTTTAGACGGTTATGATTATAACATAACTATCTTCGTTAGTCCCTGTGGTCCAACTTATACATGCTTCGGAGTGTTCAAAATTTACTTAAATTAAACCAATATATTTATTCTGAATCAACCAAAACCAAATAGTTTGTTTATTTCTTTTTATTGGGTTAATTTATTTCCACAAAATTTAAACTCAATCTTAAATAGGTTGGATTGATTTTTGATATTAAAAATCTTTAATTTAGATAAATTCTTGGTATTAAAAATCTCATAGATACCCGTCCAACTAATTAATAATATTTTATTTTATTTTTAATTATTATATTATAATTTTATTAAATAAAAATTAAAAAAATCAATTGTATTAGCAATTATTTTAATTTTATTTTAATTTTATTTTAATTAGTAGAATATTAATTTTATTAAAATTAAGAAAATCTATAAATATATGTTAGTCATGGTAGTATAGGTATAATCACGTGTAAATATTATTTATGTATGTAATATATGTTAAATTGAAAATAAATTAATTAAAAAAATTGTTTAGTATTGAACTACATTACAGGTTTTTTTAGATTTACTTTTTTGAAACAAATCACATCGTAAACTTAATTAATATTTAAAGCATAAAATTTAATACAATAATTATTTTATTATTAAAAATAAATTAATCATTAAAAAAATATATAAACTAATCTAAAATATTTGGTTCGGACCAGTTTTATAACTTTATTGAATCGAATCGATAGTAATTTTTAAGAATCAATTTTAGTACGAAATTGAACCAACCTACACATTCATCCTTACCTTATTTTGTTTGTTTTTAACTTTATATTTTATGATATATTTTAAAATTTTAAAAATGTCATAATTCAAATTTTGTCCAGTAGCTCAAAATTTTGGAAAGTCGTTGTCTTCTTTTTATCGCCAAAAACTCTAATCATTTTTCATTATTTTCTAGTTTGATGGATTTCATCGAATAGAAAAGCATTTTTTTAGGAATCGGTTGTCATTAGTAGGAGCATCCATAACCCGTGTTAGATAGATTTAAATCGAAAAAACTAATCTGATTTGCATTAATTAAATCGATTTTTAAACGGTTCATTCCGGTTATAAAAATTATAAATCGATCGGACTGGATTGATTTTTATAAATAATTAATTTTTTAATTAAATTACGTACAGTATATATATATATATATATATATATTATGAAATCTTGTTATCCTAATCCTATTTCATTTTTAGTGATCGTCTGCGTCTGCGAGAGCAAGAATCAAAAAAAATCCTAATTTTAACGCGTCACGCCTACCAACGCACTAAAAATTAAATGTTGGGCTGCTACCAAGGATCTAAGACATTACTGAAAGTTCCTAGATTCTTTTGAGAAGCGCAGAAAGTGGAGTTGGATGGACTTCAACTGCTCGAAGACACTAGAACGTGTTCTAGAGCACTGAGGGTGCTAGAATGGCTGGAAGATTCTAGAACGCCCTAGGATGGTTCGGGAAGGATGTGGAAGGCTGGAAGCTTACTAACGTCCCCGGAAGGATGTAGAAGCTTGGGAACATCCCGGAAGATGGGCGAAATAGACAAACCTAGAAGACTACAGTAGCGACAAGATCCTGAACCTCGACTTGTACATAGATTCTGCTGTATATTCTAGAACTAGAAGGATCTAGAGAAATGTGGCAGATACTTCTTGAGCTTGTCACACACTATAAATGTACCTCTTGGTCTTCATTTGTAATCATCCTAGGAATTCTTAGCAATTGTATCATAAACTCTCACAGAGCAATACAAAAGCATTCTTTCTGAACTCTCTATTCTCTTTGGAGTTCCATTTTCGGATTGAAAAGGGGGTGCTTAGTGCAACTGACCGAGCTAAGTGCCGCACGATCGCTACGAGAAATTAAGTGTCGTGACACTGCCGCTACCGCTGCGTTGCCACCAACCCACCTCTCATCGGCCGCCTCATGTCTTGTCATCCATGGATGAAATAGGTATATGGTGAGCTGACCGATATATGTTTGAGTTCCTGGATGAACTCTTTTGTGTGACTTCTCCAAACATTCTCAGTAGAATTTCGTGTACGAGACATTGTATGTATTTTGGATTGGTTGTCAAGCCTCTTTTTTTTTAGTTTCGGATAGTGTTATTTTCAGTTTATGATAGGATTTGTTTTGAGTTTCTGATAAGATTTTTTTTAGCTTATAATAAAGTTTTTTTGAGTTTTTGAAATACTTTCTCAAATGAGTTTCTGATAGGATTTTTTTTAGTTTATGATAAGGTTTTTGGACACCCCCAAATGATGTTTCTTTCCTTAACTAGCCATGTGTGCCAAAATTATTATTACATCGTGTTTGTCTGTTTTTGATATAGCTTTGAATTATTAGTTTCAATCATTTTATTAAAAATGATAATAAATATCATTTTCAGTTTCAATGTAAATTACATATTCTCAACATTACTAATAATTTATTCATTCTTTAAGCCTAAATTGTGATTGTGATTAAAATAACAAATATGCTTTCTATTTCAATATACTTTCTGTTTCAATATTGAAAAATCATTTTCATTTTCAAAGTATTAACATAGGCACAACAAAAATATAATATTTTTTCATATTTTTTCCCTAATTTCTAATAAAAAATCAAGCATAAAATATTATGTGATTTCTGATTTCAACCAATATTAATTTACATGTTCTTTACTAGTAGAAAATATCATGTGTTATTTAAAGTACAAAATTGCATATAATTACGTTTGTTTCGATCTGTTTATAATAAAATGTATAATGTTTTGTCATGTTTATATCATAATCTGTCCGTTCTCATCTAATTAATATGGATTGGCTTGATCTAATTAGTATGGTATGGGAACTTAGAAGACCACATCCAATGTCAAATTGCTATATCTAAGCATGTAGAATATTTGGGATTTGAATTTTAGTATAAATGGACACCCTTACTTCTAACCATATTGTTTATAATTAAGATCATTTAGTTATTTTAGTTTTGAAATTATTTTTGATTAAGTACAAAAGTTAATATTTTAATATATTTGGAATATGTATTAATCTATATTCTATGTATAGGTGATGATGATTTACATGAGTTTATTAGACCAAGTCAATTTCCAGCCTTTACTATGTATATTATAGAAGACATTGAACTTGAAATTCATCCAGAAGAAATGGAAAATCTACCACAGAATTTAAATGACTCATCTTCAAAAAGAGAAATAGAAATAAGTAATGTTCGACTAGATAACAAATCTGATATAAAGAAACCAAAAAATTTAAGGTCAAAAATATGGAATCATTTTTCATATATTTTACCATATAATGTGAAAAATCCTAAAGCCACATGTCATTATTGTAAAAAACAATTATGTTGCTCATCCCAAAATGAATGTAACTACTTCAATAATATATCACTTCAAAAAATTATGTAAGAAAATTCCTAAAGAAATAGATAAAGGACAAAAGATATTAAGTTTTCAAACACAAAAATGAGAAGGTGATACGACAACTCATAAATTAGTTGATGTATAATTTGATGCAAAACGTGCTAGAGTTACTTTGGAAAAAATGATTATTATTGATGAATTTTCTTTTAGGTTTGTTGAGGGTGAGGGATTTAAAGATTTTATAGCTGAAATTTGTCCTAAGTTTCATGTGCCATCTCGTCAAACAATTTCTAGGGATGTGTTTCAACTTTATTTAAAATATTATTGGACTCCAATTCAAAATATTAATTATATTTGTCTAACCACTCATTATATTGCCAAAGATTGGAAATTACAAAAAAGAATTATAAACTTTCATCAAGTTGATAATCATAAAGATGATACAATTGGGAGAGTGATAAAACAGAGTTTGCGTGATTGGGGTATATGTAAGGTATTTATCATAGCACTAGATAATGCTTCCTCGAATGATATTGTTGTCTCATACTTGAAAAGGAAGCTAAAAAATTGGAATGATGGACTTGTTATGAGTGGGGAGTTCTTTCATGTGCGATGTTGTGCTCACATTTTGAATTTGGTTGTAAGAAAAGGACTTCAAGATCTTCACAATACTAATATGAGTATTCATTGTGTAGTGAGATATGTTAGATCCTCTCCTTTGAGATTGCAAAAGTTTAAAATGTGTTCTGTTAAGGAAAATATTGAGTCCAAAAGAAACGTCGTGCTAGATGTGCCTACAAGATGGAACTTCACTTATCTCATGAGGAGCGATCGAATGTTGGGCCTCCAACATTAGATGATAGGAAGAATGCAAATGTTTTTGTCAAGTTTTTGAAGACTTTTTATGACTCTACATTAGCATTCAATGCATATTTATGTACCACATCAAATTTATATTTTACAGAATTGCATAACATTCAATCTTAAATACTTACAGGTGTGGTTCTATTGATTTGTTGTTGAAAAATATGGCTGCTAGCATGAAAACAAAATTTGAAAAGTATTGGGGAAATGTAGATAAGACTAATAAGATGTTGTATGTTACATTTGTACTCGATCCAAGGTACAAATTGGAGTATTTGGAATTTCTATATGAAGAGATTTATGATTTAGAAATTGTTCAAAAATTGAGAAATAATGTTAAAAATACTTGTATGGATATGTTCAATGTTTACTATATGTTAGTGCATGGAAAAGATTTTCAATTTAATATGACTCAATCACAAGATATAATAGGAAGGATTCTTTCATCTCATGAAGTAAGAAAGTTAAAATTTCTTAAACGCTTAGAGGAGAAAAATAATTTGGAGTTGAAAACTGAGGTTGAGAAATATTTGAACACCCTATGTGAAAATGCCATGTGGGATAAGTTTGATATATTGAAATGGTGGAAGGAAAATTCTTTTAGGTTTTCTATCATCTCTCTCATTGCATGTGATGTGTTAGTAATTCAAGTTTCAACTGTTGCATCAGAATCAGTTTTTAGCACAGGAGGGCGTATTCTTGATCCATTTAGGAATTCTTTGAATCATAAAATGGTAGAGACATTAGTATGTAGTCAAAATTGGTTTCGTTCCTCCATTAATGACTATGTCGTCTTATCAAAATGCAATGATGACATAGAGATTTATAAAAATGTTGATTTAGGTAATTACAAGACTTAAAATTTATTTCTAATTTTATTTTTTAAATATTCTTATCTAATGATATATGATTTTATTTTATTGTAGATTTCATTAAAGACATTACATTGATCATTGATGATTAATAATGGGTAAGAATTCTGTGTAAATGAGATATTAAGACTTCATTTTTTCATGTCTAATCTGTTTTATTTTTGGATTTCAATAAAAAGTTGTGTATTTATTTATGTATTTAACAATAATATCTATTTATGTATGATGATTGATAAACATCACATTTAACTTTATCATATTAGATTATATCATATTTATGTATTATTAATCGTTTCAAACCGAATCAAACTAGTCGATTACAACATTTTGGATAGTAAAATGGTTTGATCTGGTTCAGTTTGAACATTATGAACGGTCCGATTTGATTAAAAAAATTTTACTCAAAATTAGACCGGACCGGACCGCGAACACTCCTAGTTATTGGTGATGTCATCGGTAGAAATTAGATTAAAATTTAAATTAGTTTCATATATTTTTATATTTAATCATTTTAAAAAAACATAAAATTATTATTACATCATATTTTAGTGGGATTATTATTTCATTCTCATATTTTAGTGGGATTATTATTTCATTCTCATATTTTAATTAAATTGATAATTTTTTTATCAAAATAATTAATTTAAATATATTTTAATAATAAAAATAATCATTAAAAAATTATTACATAATATTAATACCCAATTTAACGTTTGTCTAGTCTTATTTTAGAACAAGTTGACGAACGGCTCACAAAATTAACTTATAAAAGTAAGTTGCGTTACAAAAGCTAATAAAACAGTGCTATCAACGAACCTTACTTTAATACGAAATAATATTTTATATTAAATAAATTTAAATAATTATGAATCAATTTAAATATTATTTAAAAAAATTTAAAAAAATATATATAAATTAAATATTAAATCTGTTATTTTATAATTATAAATTACAAATATATTATTTAAAAAAAATTACGCATCACACTAATTTTTTTTATTATTTAAGATCATACTATATTTGATGACACTATAATTAACATGAGCAACGATCTCTTGCACGTATCATTTTTCGACGACAGAGACAAAATTAAAAGAGAAGTACTTTTTAATATAATTATTATAAATATAATAGGTATTTATTAATTAAAATAATAAAATTCATTTTTTAATATATAATTAATTATCATATCTATTATATTAATATTATAATTTATAATTTATAATAAATAGATATTTTTTTATAAATAGATATTATGAGTGAATGAACGTAAAGTTTTTATCTCGTGAATCAATAAGATTTAAAATTATTTGAAATTGATAAAATAGGTTTTTTTTACCTATTATTGTTAAAAACTTATTAAGTTGAAACTTCTTATATTAAAATAGAAATTTTTTATTTTATAAATATTAAATGAATTTTGTTTTAAATATAATTAATTTGTAAATTTTTTAAGGAAATATTTACACTATATCTGAATAATTTAGTTTTATATGTTGGTTGGATTAAGCATTGGGATTATGCATTAAGAAATTGGATCGGGTCTTTGGGATGGAATTTAGAGTCAAATATTTTTATTATAAATTTAAAAATATTCGGTCCTAACTTGATTATAGTCAGTAAAATATAAAATTTTAAAAAAAATTATACGTATATTCCATAAATTCATACAAATTTATTATATTATTTTTTGTCTTGCACACTAACTTAAATAAATGTAGAATTTGAAAAGGTTAAAATGGCACTAGCATAATTGTTTTTATTTCAGACTTCGAATTTTTATTTAATTTGAAAAATTGGACACTTGCTTGCCAGAAAATATATATGAATTTACAATAAATTTGTTTAGCTTTGGATGGATTATTGTTTATAACTTTTTTTTATTATTTTTTAACTTGGACAACATATTTAATGTCAATTTTAAAATAAGCAGAAAAATTATAAAGAATAATTTTAATATAATTGATATTTTTAGATAAAAAAATACTAATGTGAAAATAATAAAAAAAATTACAAAATAAATTAATGATTTAGGTTTTCTAAAATAAAAATATTGATACTGACATTATTTAAAATTATTCTAACAATAGATTAACTTAGTTTTAATGGAACAACAATAAATGTATTAAAGATAAAATAGTTCATTTATAAATTTAAAACATGCTTATTAAAAAAAATGGAATCAAGAAAAGATATTGATTTTCACTAATGTTGTTACTTTCTAAATTACTGTAGTAATAAGAATGTTGTTGCTTGTAATTTACTATTCTCATTTGATTCTTACATTCAAATTCATTATTAACTCTAATCCTATCATTAATTATATTTTCTTATCATTTTTTTTACATTTGAAAGTTCCATAAAACTATTCTTATTCAAATGTAAGAGTTATAAAAATAAGTTGTTAAAAAATTATTTTATATATTATATTACTCACACATATTATTTTATTATTTATACATAATACATAATTTAATTATTTATCAAAATATTTTTATTTTATTTTATTTATTCACTATGTACCATAACTTATATTTATAAAAATAATATTTTAAAATAAAAAGATATCTTATATTATTATAAAAATATTTTTTGTAAAGTTACTAATTTTATTTTCCCTTATTTGGATTTAGTATTTTTATTTTTCAAATAGTATAAATTTATTTCATGTCAAAATAATCATATTATATATTTTGATTCTAATTCATTTATATTTTAGTATGGTTTAATTTTATTTACCTTTTGAAAATAATCAAAGCATTATTAAATAATTAGCATCAAATATGATGTGAAGACAATAAGGAGAGTTGTGGAGATAATATCAGTATTTATATTTAGAGTTGTGGTGTATCACATTCTACTACCTATTATATTCATAGTATTTGATTTATTAAATAATGTTTTTTTGGATGAGATGTAAAACTTCCTTTATTAAGAAATTATATTAATTAGACTCTTATATTTTATAAAAATTATTTATCATTTTTTGATATTTTTATAAAATAAAGGATTAAGTGATATTCTGTTTTTTTAAGGTACTAAATGGCCCACTTTAACTTAACATGAGAGATCTATGTAATATTTTTTTCTTATTTTTATTAGTAATTTAATCTAATAATTTTAAAAAATAATACCATATATATATATATATATATATATATGTTAAAAAAATAATGTTTCGCCTATTGTTAATGGTAATTACTTTATCTAAGCGCACTATTGTGTGTTTTTACTCATTTGTTGGCAAATATTTAGATTTATGTAATATTTTTGTACAAAATAAAGAATTTTCATCCGCTAGTAATATTTGAAGTTGTTATCTACGACAGATTTAGTATTTACGTCTAAAAAGAGTATCATATATATAGTAAAAAATAATACCAATTATTTTTTAATTATTATTATTTTTAATTAAAAAATATATTATATATATTTTATTTAAAAAAATATGTTTAAATTATTGAATTTTATTGATATATTAAGAATTAAAAGTTTAAACTTTAAAATTTAGATGAGATACAATTTCATTTTATATACTAACTTATCTACAATTTTATATTACATTTAAAAATTTATTAAGGTGTGACAAGTGACCCTCTTAAGAAGTGAATATAACTACCTTTAGCTAGTCACAATTTAACGTTTGTCTAGTATTAGTTTAGAACAAGTTGACGAACGGCTCACAAAATTAATTTATAAAAGTAAGTGTTGCATTATAAAAGCTAATAAAACAGTGCTGTCAACGAACCTTACTTTAATACCAATATAACAAAACTCTTGTGTATCTGAATGCTGTTTCTAATAGTCATCTAGAAGCCTAGAGGCTAGAACCCGGCAAAAATAAAATATATATATATATATATATATAGACAAAGAAAAAAAAGAAAGAAAAAAGAACCACTTGCGCTTCTCTACCCTGTCTTCTCCTAGTGCAATGTACACAAACACAGATTCTTTATTCCTCTCATTCCCACTCAACTGATTGAAAGAACGATAAAAATATTTTTGTGGATATGTTAAAAGTTTATTATATGTTATTGCATGTAAAAAAATTCCATCTAATATTACTCAATAACAACATTTAATAGGAAAGATTACTTCATCTCATGGAGCAAAAATGTTAAATTTCTTAAACGTTTAGAAGAGAAAAATAATTTAGAGTTTAAACTAAGATCGAGAAATATTTGAACACTTCGTGTGAAAATGTCATGTTAGATAAGTTTGATATATTGAAATGATGAAAGGTAAATTCTTTTAGATTTTCTATCATCTCTCTTATTACACGTGCTGTGTTAGCATTTCAAGTTTCAATTGTTGTATCAGAATCAATTTTTAGCACATGATGATGCATTCTTGATCCATTTAATAGTTTTTTGAATCCTAAAATGGTAGAGATATTAATATGTAATCAAAATTGTTTCCTTTTCTCCATTAATAACTATGTCGCTTTATCAAAATACAATGATAACCTAGAGATTTATGAAGATATTGATTTAGATAATTAAAAGACTTAAAAATTATTTCTAATTTTATTTTTTAAATATTATTATCTAATGATATATGATTTTATTTTATTTTAGATTTCATCAAAGACACTACATTGATCATTTATGATTAATATTGGGTAATTATGTGTAAATGAGATATTGGGACTTCATTTTTTCATGTCTAATATGTTTTACTTTTGGATTTCAATAACATTTTGTGTATTTATTTATATATTTATATATTTAACAATAATATTTATTTATGTACGATAATTGATGAACATCACATTTAACTTTATTCTATTAGATTATATCATATTAAACTATATCATATTTATGTATTATTAACTATTTAAACTGTTAATCAAACCGGACCAAATTATTCGGCTACAACATTTTGGATAACAAAATGGTTAAATACGATCTGGTTTAAGCATTATGAACGGTCCAATTAAATTAAAAAAAAATTACTCAAAATTGGACCGAATCAGATCATAGACATCCTTAGTTATTGGTGATGTTTCATCGGTAGAAATTAGATTAAAATTTAAATCATTTTCATATATTTTTATATTTAGTTGTTTTATAGATTAGGAATATAACGTAAGTAATTTTTAAAAGAAATGAAATTATTATTCCATCATACTTTAGTGGAATTATTATTTCATTCTCATACTCATGATATAAAAACATTATTTCAATTATATTCTTAAATCCTAAACAATAAACAATAAATTCTAAATTCTAAACTCTAAACGTTAGATCTAAAGACCAAAATCTTAAATTCTAAAATCTTAGACTCTTAACCATCGATCCTAAATCCTTAAACCTAAACTCTTTTTTTTTTTAATTTTAATTATATGATATTCGATGTCGATATTATAGATCAAGAATAAGACTTTACTATTATATATTAACAATTGAGTATTTTTTTGTAAATAATATGGATGAAAAAAAGTATCAAAAATATTTTTCTTATTTTTAAATTTTTTAAAGATTAAATAATATTTTTAAGTAATAATTATTAAGAAAATAATAATTTTTAATAACATATTCTATCTGAATGAGAAAATAACATTTAAATGACATTAGTTAAACTTCACTAAATATAAGAATATTAAGATAATATACAATATTTTTCATCTATTTTAATTGTAAATCAAAAGTATAATATTGATTTATTATTTAATTACAATTCTTTCGTTTATATTCAATTTTATTATCATTATCATTCTCACTATTTTTAATTATACGAACCAAATCTTATGTAATTATTCTTTTATTTTTATTCTAGTTTAATAAAATCAACCATAATTTTAATATTAAATAAATTTTAATATTATATTAACATAATTGAATGTAAAAAAGAGTACAATATTTATGAATACATGTTTTTTTAAATAAGGGTGCCAATTATGTTGTTTTTTTCATTTTTCTTTTCAACGTATAGTTCTCGATGCTAGCAAAATAAATAGTTTAGAGTAGGGGTGTCCATGGTCCGGTCCGGTTTGGTTTTGCCTAAAAAAATGTAACCAAACCAGACCGTTCATATAGTTGAAACCGGACCGGACCGGACCATTCGCCTATCTAAAATGTTATAACTGAACGGTTTGGTCCGGTTTGGTTAACAGTTTTTAACAATTAATAATAAATAAATATGATTCAATTTAATATGATGCAATTAAATATAATGATCATTTATAATCATACATAGATAGATATTATTGTTAAATACATAAATAAGATGTTATCAAAATCTAAAATAAAAAAAGATTAGACATGAACAAATGAATTCCAAATATCTCATTTGCAAAGAATTCTTAAACATATACAAACATCAAAACTCAAAATCAAAAACAATACATCATTAGATAATAACAATTAAAACTTACCCATTATTAATCATAAATGATCATTGTAGTGTCTTTAATGAACTTTACAATCAAACAAAATCAACATATTAATAAATGTCTAGGTCATCATTGTATTCTGATAAGAGAATATTGTCATTATTAATGGAAGAACGGAACCAATTTTGACTACATACTAATGTCTCTACCATTTTAGGATTCAAAGAACTCCTAAATGGATCAAGAATGCGCCCTCATGTGCTAAAAGCTGATTCTGATGCAACAGTTGAAACTTGAATTGCTAACACATCACGTGCAATGAGAGAGATGATAGGAAACCTAAAAGAATTTGCCTTCCACCATTTTAATATATCAAACTTATCCAACATGACATTTTCACATGGGGTGTTCAAATATTTCTCAACCTCGGTTTTCAATTCCAAACTATTTTTCTCCTCTAAGCGTTTAAGAAACTTCAACTTTCTTGCTTCCTCAGATGAAGGAATCCTTCCTATTACATCTTGTGATTGAGTCACATTAGATTGAAAATCTTTTCCATGCATTAACATATAGTAAGCTTTGAACAGATCCATAAAAGTATTTTTGACATTATCTCTCAATTTTTGAACAATTTCTAAATCATAAATCTCTTCAAATAAGAATTCCAAATACTCTAATTTGTACCTTGGATCAAGTACAAATGCAACATACAACATCTTATTAGTCTTGTCTACATTTCCCCAATACTTCTCAAATTTTGTTTTCATGCTAATAGCCATATTTTTTAACAACAAGTCATCAGAAACACACCATGTAAGTATTTGAGATTGAATGTTATGTAGTTCTGTAAAATATAAATTTGAAGTGGTGCATAAAGATGCACTAAATGCTAAAGTAGAGTCATAAAAAGTTTTCAAAAACTTGACAAAAACACCAGCATTCTTCCAATCATCTAATGTTGGCGGCCCAACATTCGATCGCTCCTCATGAAAATAAGAAATAAAGTTTGTTCCTTCCTCTTCTTCAAGACGATCAAATGCTTTTTGAAAATCTAAAGAAGATTTTAACATTAGATATGTGGAGTTCCATCTTGTAGGCACATCTAGCACGACACTTCCTTTGGACTCAATATTTTCTTTAATAGAACACATTTTAAACTTTTGTAATCTCAAAGGAGATGATCTAACATATCTCACATCATAACGAATACTCATAATAGTACTATGAAGATCTTTAAGTCCCTCTCTTACAATCAAATTCAAAATGTGAGCACAACATCGCACATGAAAGAACTCTCCACTCATAACAAGTCCATCATTCCAATTTTTTAACTTCCTTTTCAAGTATGACACAACAGTATCATTTGAAGAAGCATTATCAAGTGTTATGGTGAATACCTTACATATACCCCAATCACGCAAACTCTGTTCTATCACTCTCCCAATTGTATCACCTTTATGATTCTCAACTTGACAAAATTTTATAATTATCTTTTGTAATTTCCAATCTTTGTCAATATAATGAGTAGTTAGACAAATATAATTAATATTTTGAATTGAAGTCCAACAATCACTAGTAAGACAAACTCTTTGCTTTTCACTTATGAAAAAGTTCTTCAAAATTTTTTTCTCATCTAAATAAAGTTGAAACACGTATCTAGAAATTGTTTGTCGAGATGGCACATGAAACTTAGGACAAATTTCAGATATAAAGTCTTTAAATCCCTCACCCTCAACAAACCTAAAAGACAATTCATCAATAATAATCATTTTTGCCAAAGCAACTCTAGCACGTTTTGCATCAAATGATACAACAACTAATTTATGAGTTGTCCTATCATCCTCTCTTTTTTGTGTTTGAAAACTTAACATCTTTTGTCCTTTATCTACTTCTTTAGGAATCTTCTTACATAAATTTTTAAAGTGATGTATCATTGAAGTAGTTCCATTCCTAGTGGGATGAGCAGCATAACTTTTTTTACAATAATGACATGTAGCTCTAGGATTTTCCACATCATAGGGTAAAATATATGAAAAATGATTCCATATTTCTGACCTAAAATTTTTTGGTTTCTTCATATCAGATTCATTATCAGGGTGAACATTACTTACTTCTATTCCCCTTTTTGAAGATGAGTCATTTAAATTCTGTGGTGGATTTTCCATTTCATTCGGATGAATTTCAGGTTCAATGTCTTCAATCATAGACATAGCAAAGTCTGTAAATTGACTTGGTCCAATAAACTCATGTACATCATCACCTATATATAGAATATAGATTAGTACATATTCTTAATATATTAAAATATTACTTTTTGTAATTAATCAAAAATCATTTCAAAACTAACATAATATCAGTCACCAAAGTGTAACATTCTAGCATAGGACAACAATCTAGGACATTACCTTGAATTTGAGGGCTTTACAAAATGTTTGGTGCCACTACATTAAAACGATGGTAATTTTGTACAATTGAATGCTAATAAAAACTGTTTTTTATTATTTATTAACTTTGTGGATTAATTACATTTAAAATATAATTATCTGCATAAATATTTAGTTTATAGCTGTATTACCTGCATATATGATATCAGGCGTTAATGAATTAATAATACAGTTTGGTATTCAGAAACTTTATACAATCTATAACAATATTAATTTAAACATTGTTTATGTACATTTTAAAAATTAAGAAGTAATATGATTTAATAAGAACCTATAAAAGAAAAACACCACAATTTATGTACATTTTATGACAAAAATACAGCTTATATATAAATCATATATAAAAATTTATATTAACAAATCATGTTAATAAAAAAAACATTTAATTGTAAAGATCAATGTATTCTGTGAACTGTGATTATACTAAGGCAATTTGTAAAGATCAGATTTCAAACTAACAAAAAACTGACATACCATTCAGATTTTAGATTTCAGACTAACAAAAAAATGACATACCATTCAGATTTCCAAGTTTAATTAACTTTCTAGATCAAACAAATACTCATAACAATTTGATGGGAATTGGAATCAGATCCAACAGGTAAAAAATAACTCTACCTTCTAACAGAAGATCATGATGGGTATAAGAAAGGTGGAATGCATCCTGATGATTATAATTAGCTTAAACTGAAAAATGAGTTATGTACATGTACATATTCTTGATGACATAGATTTTTTATTCTCGAGGGTAGACCTGTACCTCTTGAAATTCATAATGATCAAACATTAATAAAATAAACTATATATATTTAATCTATAAAGAGAACTTAATCAAAATAATTAAGCTATAAAAGAGGGACAACATACGAACAATTTAACTGAAGTTATAAGTTATAACAATATTAATTAGTTTCCACTTTCCACCATTTTAAAAAAATGAACTCTGTGAGAAAAAATTGTTCAAACTTCAGAGTTCACAGTTCAAAGTATTCAGGCTAACAAAAAAATGACATACCATTCAGATTTCAGATTTCAGACTTCAGACTAACAAAAAAATGACATATTATTCAGATTTCAGAGTTCAGACTAACAAAAAAACGAATTACCATTTAGATTTCAAACTAACAAAAAAACGATATACCATTCAGATTTCACAGTTCAAACTTCACACTAACAAAAAAACGACATACCATTCAAACTTTAGAGTTCAGACTTTAGACATACCATTCATTTTATTCAGGAAAAAACTACTACCAGACTACCAGACCAGTACTCCAGTAGTATTAGACCACATACCTATTTCGTGATTTTCGTCCATTGTTGTCATGACACGATGCGACGCGAGGAGATGTGGTTAGTTGTTGGTGGAAACGACGCGAGGAGAGGTGACTAGTTTCTGGTTGAAGTAACGTGTGGAACAATGGCTAACTGTTGGTGGAATCAACACGAGGAACGATGGCTAGTTACTGGTGGAAGCGATGACGGCCAAACCCAGTGCGTAGATGAAGAAGTGGCAAAGCAGAGCGTAGACGACGAAGTGGTGAAGGACTGAAGGCGAGTGTAGAGGACAGAGTCGAGAGAATTATTTTTAGGGTTAGGGTTAAGCGTTAACGAGTGACGACTTAACCCTAAACTCGAAAACAATATATATATATATATATACACTAGGGTTTATAATATTTTAAATAATAAAAATTATTTATTTAATAAAACCGGTTCGGTCTGGTCCGGTCGGTTTATAATATTTTATAACCGGATCGTACCGTTTTAAAATCAGTTTTATTTAATACGGACCGGACCGGACTGTTTCATTTACAAAATTACTCGATTCGGTTCGATTTAGACCGGTTTTTCGGTTTAAACAGATCCAGCCCCGTTTTTGAGGTTTCTTATTTCCATTGGTTTATTGGCTACTTCTTAGTTTTGTAAAATAAATAGCTGAGTACGTCGAATATAAAATATAGGATTATTATTATTATTTGTTCAACGTTGGACGCCATTAAGTAAATAATTGGAATAGAGGTAAATTTTTCTCAATTGGTTTGTTTGCTTCTTTTTAGTTTTGATACAAGTTCAAAACAAGACAATTTAAAGAGAAAAAAAAGTATAAATTATTGTAATTTGATAATTTTAATAAATATTTATTTAAATAATAACATATAAGAAAAAATAATATATTGTTAAAATTATTTTTGTTGTTATTATAATAATAAAATATTTATTTTAACCTAATTATCAATCATATCTTAAAAATAATAATAATAATAATAATAATTTAAATTATTATATTAAAAATAATATACTAATAAATAGATATTAGTTAAATATAATTAGATCATAAATAAATGGTATAAGTAGACTCAAAATCCTAATAGGATTATGAAAATTTTATGTATTTATAATAGATTTGAAAGGTTGTGACGTAATAAAACTTAAAAATAAAATAAAATATAATAAAAATTATTGCGTTAGTATAATTATAATATAAATTACTATGTAATTTATTAATATTATATCAAAATTATTAGTTATAAAATTAATTATATACGAAAGCATCCAAAACACTCCACTTTTCGTATAATATAATATTAGTATAATCGAGAATATGGTGAAGGAATATAAAATAATATTTTTATCATATAATAAATTATAACAATTAATATGATCTTTATAATAAAATAGTAAATTGTTCTGCTGTGTCGATTGTACAGGAGCCCACGTTTCCTTAACAGAGGTAATTAAGTTGATTTTTTCTTTTCTTTTCAAACAAAGGATCGAAGTTTCAATCTCTCCGTATTCAATATCGTGACAACGACGCGTGGGGCCCCCTTCTTATACTTTAATTTTATCTTCTGTCGCTGTCTTATACCATTATTGGCCATTGCATCGTCAAAGCAGACAGAAAATAAGAAGGCTAATTACAAGTAAACTTGTAAATATATTTGAAATAATTTTAATGTAGAGAAATTTTAAAAAATAGAAGTTATAAATATAAAAATAATACTTTAATTATTTAACATGTTAATTAAATAATATTTTATATTAAATAAATTTAAATAATTACGAATCAATTTAAATATTATTTAAAATAATTTAATGCATCATATTTTTTAAATAATAAAAATATTATTTTATAATTATAAGGTATAAATATATTATTTTTAAAAAAATTTACGCATCACACTAATTTTGTATATTTAACATCATACTATATTTGATGACACTGTAATTAAGATGAGCAAGAATCTCCTGAACGTATCATTTTTTCACGACAAAATTAATTTTTAATATAAATATAATAGATAATTATTAATTAAAATAACAAAATTAATTTTTAATAATTAATTAATCATCATATTTATTATATTAATATTATAATTTATAATAAATAGATATTATGATCGAGTTAACTTAAAGTTTTTGTATTGTAACTCAATAAAGATTTAAAATTATTTAAAATTGATAATATTTTTAAAAAATTATTAGTTAATAAAAATTATTCCAGCACAAAATAATTTTTTTTTACTTATTATCGTTAAAAACTTATTAAGTTGAAACTTCTTATATTAAATAAGAAATTTTTTATTTTATAAATATTAAATGATTTTTTTTTAAATATGATTAATTTCTAGGGAAATATTTACATTAGATTCAAATAATGTAATTTTATACGTTGGTTGGATTAATTCGCCAACATTCGGATTAAGTATCAAGAAATCGAGTCGAATCTTTGGGATGAGATTTAGAATGGAATATTTTATTATAAATTTAAAATATATTTGGTCCTAACTAACTTGATTATAGTGAGTAAAGTTTAATTTTTTTTAAAATTATATATTTTAATAATAAAAATAATCATTAAAAAAATTATTACATAATATTAATACTCAATTTAACGTTTGTATAGTCCTAGTTTAGAACAAGTTGACGAACGGCTCACAAAATTAACTTATAAAAGTAAAAGTGTTGCGTTACAAAAGCTAATAAAACAGTGCTGTCAATGACCTTTACTTTGATACCAAACGTATAACAAAACTCTTGTGTGTCTGAATGCTCTTTCTAATAGTCATCTAGAAGCATTACCAAAAACCCAACCACGTGCTTTTCGGATTAAATCGTTTCCGAGTCACGACCATCTATCTTATCCTAGAGGTTAGAACCCGCCAAAAAAAAAAAATATAGTTAAAGAAAAAAAGAACCACTTGCGCTTCTCTACCCTGTCTTCTCCTAGTGCAATGTACACAAACATCTCTTTATTCCTCTCTTTTTTTTACCTGATAAAGCTATTTATTTTTAAAAAAATAATATTATAAAATCATTTAAATAAATTTTTTAATTATAAAAAATTAATTTAATTTAAAGAATAATTTTTATTAATATCAAAATAATATTTCTACTTTTGAGAACATTAGAATGCTAAATTGTTATAAAAATTTAAATTATTTTAATATTAACATTTTATGTTCTAAAAATAATAACTATAAAAAAAATATTAATTATATTTAATTATTATATGTTTTTGTCTTTTACTTTTTATAGGGTATTAATTTTATTATTTTAAATTTTATTAATATTATTTTTTATAATTATAATTTTTTAAATGAGACACGATATAATTATAATTATTTTATATTAGTTTTAAATAATAATTTAATTATAAATGTTTAACAATTTCATTATTATTTTTTAATATATTTAATTTAAAAATATTTAAACAAAAAAAGTAATACTTATCTTATATTATTTAAAATATTAAAATTAATTTTTATCTTTAATTATTTATTATATATTTTTAAATAAAATAAAAAATATAATAAATTTTAATTAAATTATTAAAAATATTAGCTATTTTATATATAATTATTTTTATATAAAAAATAATATTAAATATATTCTTATTATTTTTAACTTATCTTTAATTAATTAGAAAAAAAACATTAAAAAAATACTAATAAACACAATTTCATCACGGAATTAAAGTAACATCCCTATAGGCTACAGTTAAAATTGCCCTTCATCAAACTCCCAAACCAAAATCTCTATCCCTAACCTCTTGCTCATCTTAAGCTAAAGAAGAAGAAAAAAATTACCTCTGATTCCCACTCACCTGATTGAGCGAATAATTCTTCAACTCAGTGTATGAACGACGGAGTACAGAGTACAACCGACGATGAAGCTCTGGACGGATGATAACTCTTCCATGATGGAAGCTTTCATGAGCAGCTCCTCTGATCTGTCTGCTTTTTGGGTTCCACCACATAGTCCTCAATCTCAACCTCCTCAGCCCCAACAATCCTCTGCTTCAACTTCCACGATTTTCAATCAAGAGAATCTCCAGCATAGACTCCAAACTCTTATCGAAACTTCTCGTGAGAGCTGGACTTATGCAATCTTCTGGCAATCTTCCTATGACTATTCTGGTGCTACGATTCTTGGATGGGGTGATGGGTACTACAAAGGTGAAGAGGATAAAACCCGTGGAGGTAAACCTAAGTATGCTTCTTCAGCCGCCGAACAAGAACACCGCAAAAAGGTGCTTCGAGAACTCAATTCTTTGATTGCTGGGTCTTCTGGCCCGGGTGACGATGCTGTTGATGAAGAAATCACGGATACGGAGTGGTTCTTCTTGATTTCTATGACTCAGTCTTTTCTCAATGGTAGTGATTTGGTTGGGGAGGCGTTATTCAATTCGAACCCGGTTTGGCTTTCTGGGTCTAATGCTCTCGCTGCGTCGACTAGTGAAAGGGGAAGACAGGCACAGGTACTTGGGTTGCAGACTATGGTTTGTATACCTTCTGCAGATGGGGTTGTTGAATTGGGTTCGACAGAAATGATCTTTCAGAGCTCAGATCTCATGAATAAGGTCAGAGTTTTGTTCAATTTTAACAACATTGATAATGCTTCTCGGCCTATGTATGGTGACGCCGAACAGAGTGAAAACGACCTGTCGTCCCTCTGGATCAACGACCTATCGTCCAGTGCTACAATTGAACTTAAGGACTCTGTGATTACTATGGCGTCTCCATCAGGTCCGGTTCTAAGTAGCAACACCACAACCACCACCAACCATCAAATTTCAAAGCCGACGATTCAGTTTGAGAATCCCAATTCGAGTAGTTTGACGGAGAACACACCGAGCTCAATTCACTTACACAACGGTCAGCAGAGGCTGCAAAAGGGGCAACAAGCACAAAGCCAGAGTTTGTTTTCGAGGGATTTGAATTTTTCGGAATATGGGTATGATGGGAATGAAGAAAAGAACAGGGCTTTGAATTCCATAAAGCCCGAATCAAGCGAGATATTGAACTTCGGGGGGAGTAAACGGAGTTCTAATTATAGTGAAAATGGGAATATGTTTTCGGGTCGGTCTGAGTTTGTTCAGTTGGAGAACAACAATAAGAACAGATCTCCTACATCGCGTGGTAGCAATGAAGAAGGTATTCTATCTTTCACTTCGGGGGTTATTTTGCCGTCTACAGGGGTTGTGAAATCGAGTGCTGGTACTGGCGACTCCGATCACTCTGATCTTGAAACCTCTGTGGTTCGTGAGGCTGATATTACTAGCAGCAGAGTGGTAGAACCAGAGAAACGGCCCAAAAGGAGAGGTAGAAAACCAGCAAATGGGAGAGAAGAGCCTCTGAATCACGTGGAAGCAGAGCGGCAACGTAGAGAGAAGCTTAATCAAAGATTCTATGCTCTCCGTGCAATCGTTCCAAATGTTTCTAAAATGGACAAAGCGTCACTTTTAGGTGATGCTATTTCATACATTAATGAGTTAAAATCTAAGCTTCAAGAAGCAGAGGCAGAGAAGGAGGATACGAAGACGCAATTGGATGCAATGAAGGTGGAGTTGGCTGGTAAAGACTCATGCTTTCCATATTCGAGGAGACCGGATCAACAGCACAAAATTTCAGACAATCATGGAGCTAAAATGACAGATTTGGACGTAGATGTGAAAATCATAGGTTGCGATTGTATGATTAGGATTCAATGTAGTAAGAAAAACCACCCTGCAGCGAGGTTAATGGCAACTCTAAAGGAGTTAGGCTTGGATTTGAACCATGCTAGTATGTCTGTTGTAAATGATTTGATGATCGAACAAGCTACGGTAAAAATGGGGAGCCAGTTTTACACACAAGAGCAACTCAAGTTAGCCCTATCATCCAAAGTTGGTGATGATCGATAAGTGATTACTCACAGTAAAGCAAAGGTTAGTTGCGGTAGAACACAAGCAGAATTTCTTTGGCTTAAGGTGCCAAGCTCAGGGACATTTTAGGTCCCGCAAGTGCAAAGCGACAATCTCTTTATTGCTGCTCTGTAAAATAGTGTAAAATTGTTTCTGTAGTATTGCTATCTTAGTTGATGTTGAGTTTCGGGGTATTTGACTTAGAAGAGATGAAGAAGCTAAACAATTTCCAGTTTACATCCATCTCTCATGTGTGAAAGTAGCCCCCTGTCCTTAAATGTCGATTATATGCCTGTGTTCATTACATTTATATATGTGTGTGTCATAGATAAAATTTCAGTCAGTTCTGCAAAATTATGACTTTGTGGCTTATGAATTCTAGCTCATGTATCTAAGATTGCGATAAGTTGTATTGTATCCTGGGAGTTGTTCTGTCCAGGACTTTTTGCATTGTAGAAATACATCATAAAGGGTAGGTGTTAAAATCCCGTAGGGTTTTGTCTTCAGTCGATGTTGGGTTCTCTAACGTTTGTTGAACGAACCTGCATGTGTCAAACACAAAACGATACTTGCAGGCATGAAATATTGATGATGCCATTTTGCACATGTTATGTTAAAAGCTATCTTTGTGAAAGTGATCATAGAATAAAGGACTTTAAGTAGCACATTATTTGTTCTACTGTTAGGGATCAAAATTATGTACTTCATGAGCACTTGAAGTAATTTTAGCACATATTTTTTGGTAAATTATACGAAATGGTTATTCAATTTTAACTAATTTTATATATTAATTCTTAAATGTTTAAAACTTATGATTTGATATTCAAGTTTTTATAACTTTATATTTAAATCTTTAAATTTTTAAAACGTACAAATTAGTTTTCAAATTTTTAAGTTATATATTTTTTTGTTCGGATTAAATGATTAAGTTATTTAATTAGTTTTATTTTTAACTCTTTTTAATAAAAAATATATAAATTTTTTTTCTCCTTCTAAAGAGTATAAAATTGAAATTATGTATGAAAGAGAATTACTATGCTACCTAGTACAATTACACATTTTTTGTTAGATTGAAAAACTCCTTTTATTAGAAGCCTTTTCGTATCATTTCACATGAACAAGCAAATGAACATATAGAGTTTTTGTGTGGACTTCGCCTTATTATTTTAAGGGGCTTATTATAAGCTGGTGGTTATGCAGAGCTACTGAATTTGCATTCAATAACATTCCTCCACCACTGAATTTTACATGCCGGCCAAAATCCAAATTATGAGACACGGTAAGATTATGAAAATTGAAAGTGCTTTCATTTTAATTAATTTCCTAAGAAAATAACAGCACTTGAGATTTTGAACAAAAGTTACAAAATTCTCTGTAGGAAATGGAAAACAAAATATGAAAAGCGATTCTGATGGAATTTCTTCTTATGCATGGTTTTGTTTATCCCTCTGTTACGCACCCAAAAGAAGGCTTTAGATTCGTTTTACCAAATAAAGAAGGCTTTGTATCTTTCCAAATACAATTGACAAGAGTGACTTTCGCCTAACATGTTTCGTTAATTGTTTTTGTTTTTGTTTTTTTTTTTGTTTTAAGACGAATCTGAAACCATTTTTTGAACCTGACACAGCCGGTCCCATCATATAGTGCCTTAATGTGCAAGACTTTCGGTTAATTAATAATTTTTTCACTTAAAAATTATAAATATAATTTTATAAAATGATTAAAATAATGCTGAATTATAATTATAATTATTATATTATATTTTTATTAATTAAATTATATTTTTTTTGATAAATTTTTATAACTAGTAAGTATAGTTTATTAATTAATTTAACGATAGATTTGTAATACTTGTTGTTTTGGTCATTGGATAAACTAAATTGTGAATTAAATCTCTAGATATTATATGCTTATTCCTTCCCTATTTTGTTTGCTTTAAGAAAAAATCAGATAAAGCTTGAACAAGTGTTAATATGACTATGGACTAAATTTTTCACATTATATCTTTTTTTGAGATTGATAAATTAGTAAAAAACAAATGGGGAGCCTAGATCCATTACCCATCACCTTATTCTTTTCAACTATTAGCAGCGTGAAATTTAATTGGATTTATTTTGTCACATATATAACTTAAATGTCAAAGAATTCAGCTTAAAAATTCTTTGACATCACATTTAAGTTATATTTTCATTTAGATTTATTTCACAACTAAATCGTAATTTTATTATGTAATTATATGATTTATACATTTTAATCTTGTAAATTTTGAAGTGAATTTTATTATTATTTTAATTTAAATGTATAATAAATTAAGTTAAAAAATTTAAAAATTAAAATCTTTTTAAAAATAAAATAAAAATTATATAATTTACTAATAAAAAACTTTAAAAAAACCCTACAGGTCCCTCCTTCTATCTTTCTCTCTCACACTTTTTTTTTTGTCTTTTTCTCTCTCTTTTTTTATCATTATTTTTAATAAAAAAAATTTGAAAGATAAAGAATAAGTAAGGGAAAGAGAATGAGCGAAAAAAAGGAGATATAAGGGATGTAGAGAGAGAAGTAACAGAGGGAGAGGGAGAGGGAGAGGGAGAGAAGTAATTGACGTAAAGAGAGAAGTGATGGAGGGATAGAAAGAGAGAGAAAGAGAGAGAAGTGATCGAGGGATAGAGAGGGAGAGGGAGAGGGAGAGAAAGAGAGAGAAGTGATCGATTTTGTTATTAATAAAATATATAATCTATTTTTTTATTTTTAAAAAATATTTAATTTTTGAAAATATTAAATTAATTGATTATATTTTTAAATTATAAGTTTAATAAAATTTATTTAAAAAATTATAATTTTAAAATATATAAAGAGTGAGAGAAAGAGAGAGAAGTGACGGAGGCAGCGAAAGAGAGAGAATAAGAGCGAAATGATTGATTTTGTTATTTATAAAATATATAATTTATTTTTTATTTTTAAAAAATATTTAATTTTTGAAATCATTCTCGCAGGAGTTCCGGACCCATTTTTTTCTGATCCTATTATATTTTTAAATTATAAGTTTAATAAAATTTATTTAAAAAATTATAATTTTAAAATATATAAATAAAGTAATTATAGAATACGAAAAAACAAATGAATCATAAATTTAATAAACATGTTTCAAAATTAAAAGCATATTTTTCTCTAGGAAAAAAGTGGACTTATAAAATATAAAATAAAAATTGGAAAAAAAATAAAATAGGAAAGGGTGAAGAAAGAATTGAAAGACGGATAGATTGGAAGCATAATTTAGAGGCATTCTCAAGTTATTTATTTATTTTTATTGAAAGCTTTTAAATCCAGCTGTTTATAATTGAATAGTTGTGTAAACTAATAACTTAATGGTTCACCAAATAAGGAAATTGAGGTGATAAACAAAGTAGTAATAAAACCTTCTGATCATTTTTACCCAAAAAAATATTTAAATTTAACATCATCGAATTTGATGTCATTTTAATCAATTAAATATATTATAATTTAATTTAATATTATTTTTTGAATTATAAATTTTAAAATATTATTTAATATAATATACGTGAAGATAGAAATGAACTTAATTCCATAAGAAACGTGGTTGGCTTGCTTTTGTAAACCAAATGGAACAACTTCATTTACCCTTTGAACAAGATTGTAATTATTTAGAGGGAATAAAAATGAATTAGATCATTTGGAAGTAATTAATAAACTTCATTAAAGTTGGTAGTACGAGTGTAAAAGAACAAATTTAAAGGTATGACATTTATTTTTTATTTAGTCTAAAGTAACAATTTAATGTTTTATTTTTATTTATTTAGATTTAAATTTTTATTTTTATATTTCATATAAATTCAATTTTTATTTGGTTTCGTTTATAACATTTATCTTTATATATGTTTATACATTTTATCTATATAATTCAATTTTTTAGTTCAATCCAACTTATTCAATATTATTTTTTCTTTCCATTTTTATGGATTTATTAAGTAGAATTTGTAAAAATATTACAAACTGAATTAATTAAATTAAAATATTAGGATTAATAAGCAGAGATATAAAAACACGCAATCGATCAAATTAATGTAGTTGAAAACTAGTTAATCTCGTTTTTCCTTCAAAATGCGCTTATTAAGAGAAAGGTAAACCCAGACTAATAACTAGCACTCTATTGACTTTTTTGATCGATGTGGGACTTAATACCCCCTCACATCGGACGAGGACAACACAAAGATTGACGAAACTGAAAGGGTGGTTCATCAGTTGATCCCAAGAATCTATTTTGATATAAAGTTAAAAGTTAATCAACAAACTTTCCTTTCAAAAACGTGTAAACTCAGGCTAATAAACAACACTCTGTTGACTTTCTTAATCAACGTGGGATTCAAAAAATATTTTAATAATTATTTTTATATATTTAATGTTATTATCATAATTATTTATTTTTATAATAAAAATATATAAATTACCTATTATTCATACAATTAATTATAATCGTGTATCACTATTATTAAATTATGTTTATGGTAATAATAATTTGAGCTGTGTTAATATATTATAGTAATATTTTTTAATAAAAAGTGATATTACAATGATAAAGTTATTTTTATTTTATATTAATATTATTTTAATAGTATTTATATATATCTCACATAGAATAACCGTTAATAATGATAAAATATTTTAAAAAATACTATATCTTTTGGGTTACCACATTTTTACGAAAATGGCTTTTTTTTTATTCAATAGAAAATGATAAATTTTCGACCATACACTTAAATTTTTATAAAATTTTAATTAAATACAATTAAATATCAAGAGAGAGAGAATTTTTAAACATTCTAATTAAATATACTGATTTTTTTTTAAATAATTATAAAATCAATAAATGTCTCAACTGATCATGTAAGAGTTTAGGATGGACATAATAAGTCAATAAATAAGTAAAGTAAAAATGGTGATTAGCGAAAACATAAATAATAATAATAATAATAATAATAATAGAGAGAGAAAGAGAAATAATTTTTGTAATGTTCTCTGGCCAACTTCCATGATTATGATGTATTTCTTGAATTTTTGGATTTAAATCCCAAAACAACAATTGATTTGAAGGCCGCGACTGTCAATCACCAAGCAAAGTAGGCGTGGATTAAAATTTATAACAAACATAAAATGTGGGCATTTTTCACAAGGCAAGCAATCATTTTCATCTTAATTTTGCGAGCAATTTGCTAGTTATCACCATATTTTTCAAATCGTTCACGTGAAACTCGTTGTCTCTTAAGCAAAGTTAAAACATAAGTTGAATTATATATCTTATTTTATATTTTAATAAATTTATAATTTTAAGTTAGCAACATCTTCGTCCCATTTAAATTATAATTTTAATGTGTTACTTTATACATAATTTTCATCAATTTTTTTTTCAATAAATTATTATATTATATAATCATGTTTAATTTTTTTATTTCACATTTATATTCCTTAATTATGAAAAATAAAATATTATAATTTATACTATTATATTATCATTCTAATAAAATATTATAATTTATACCATTATATTACTTTTTACGCTCATTAAAAAAATAAAATAATAATAAAATTTTAAAATTAATAGATTGTATCTTGAGTTAATGTAACATGATATTCCACTTTAAATCTTTATATATCACAATGACAATATTTTCTATCAAAATTTATAAAAACTATGAGATATAAATTTAAAATGCTAATGTAATAGGTTAATATATACATATTCTTTACAAATGAACATCAAATCCTACAAGAAAAAATGTTTTAAACATAAATTAAATAGTTGTATACCATAAGCTTTTAACAGATTATATTTTTATACTTTTGTTTGTCATAAAAAGTAAATAACCAAATAACTTGTTTAAGGTTTTTTTGATTACATGATTCCCTGCAAAAATAAAAATAACTTTTAATGAAAATTATCACTTAAAAAATAATCAAAAAGTATTTATATTGTGGCACTAAAATCTAAGGATAAAATATACGCTAAATCCATAACTATTAATTAATTATGTAGCAAAATAGTTTGTCTTTCAAATATACACATTTTTTTTTAAAAAATCTTTGGTTTTTTCTTTACTCTATCTGACGATGAGATATCAGGTAAGAAGAATAAAGCTCCCCGATGATAAGATATCATGTAAGAAGAATAAAGTATATGTGATCTAGGAACCATAACCATTATATATATATAGTTAATAAATGTATATCTATTTTAATCCATAATTAAAATAGACATTATTCTTACATCTCTACACGTTAAAGATTCACATCTTATTAGATATATTAAAGATCAAATTACTAAAACTTTAGTACATTACTTTTAAATGAGCTTAATTTAATATGACAATCTACAATATAAAATTATTCACATATAATCCCAACGTTGGATTAAGGATCTAACAATTTCCCACTTATACTATATGTATAACCTTATAATTATGCATTTTAAAAATAACTGTATAAGTTAAAATTTTCATCAATTATACAAACATAGGATCAAAACGACCTTCATTACATTTTTTTGTAACTCGACCTATTAATGGTCACGTATATTGATATAATTGAATAACATGAATTGTGATGTGAATGTGTAGTATGAAAATTTCATGCAATGTGATCTTAATATACCTATTTTTAACTAGTTCAACCTTAAATCTTAGTAAGATCAATCATACAAAAATCAAAGTATAAATAAACCAAAACTTTATTTCTGTAGTAAATAACCTCAAAATATTCATAAATTGAAATAATTGAAAATGTGTCGATCAAAGAAACATTTAAAACACAAAGGTCCGCTAAAATTAAATATCCTCAATGACATAACACCCATACAAATAATATTCTCATGAAATATTTTGGGTGGCAATCCCTTAGTAAATGGATCTGCAACATGAAATTTTTACCGTAGACATATGTACATTTTGAACTATTTTCTTAACAACCAGAAACTTGATCTCCATATGCTTCAACTTTTTCGAGATTCTATTGTTAGTGGAAAATAACACTGTTGACTTATTGTTATAAAATAACTTAAGTGTTATTCCAATATCATTCACTATACTCAACCTTGTGACAAAGTTTTGTAGCTATATTATGTGATTGGATGCCTCATAACATGCTATGAACTCTATTGCTATGGTAGAAGACGTTATAATATGAGATTGTTTAGCACTATTCGAGGAGATAGCACCTCTAACTAGCAAGTAGACATAACCTGAAGTAGATTTCATATTGTCTTGATATTCAATAAAATCATAGTCAATATACCCAATGATCTCAAACTGATCTAACCTCTGATACGTGAACATGTAGTCTTTTGTTCTCTATAAGTACTGCAAATTGTTTACTGCCTTCCAATGGTCTTATCTTGGGTTTCTTAAATATCTGTTTAACATCCCAATAATGTACACAATATCTGGATGCGTGCATACTTGAGCATACATCAAACTCTATATTGCTGACGTGTAAGGAATCTTATGCATTTATTTTTCCTCAAAATCATTCTTAGGGCACTTATTGAAACTAAATTTATATCCTTTAGCATCGGAGGTATCATTTGGTTTGCAATTCTATGTACCATATCTCTTGAGAACTTTTTCGATATAATTTTTTTTGTGATAATCTTAAAACACTCTTAGAGTGATGTTGAAATATATGTATGCTTAATATAAAAGTGGTGTTACCAAGATATTTTATCTCAAAATTCTTAGCTAAAAATATATTGGTTTTGTGCAATAAGCTTGTATCATTGCTGACAAGCAAAATGTCATCGACATATTTAATCAAAAAAATATACTTGCTCTCACATAACTCCCATTATATGAAATCATCGAAAAAATTCATCTCAAAATCAAACGAGATGATCCCTTATGAAACATAAAATACTACTTGGACCTCTCAATAGTAACCTTGATGATAAATTCAAAAAAGAAGATGAATAATCGACTTAGAGATTAAGGAAAACTATGAGCAAAATCAAAATGGTGTGCGACCAATTATTAGCATCGCCTTTTTCTGATGATATTGAGTTAACAACATCATCTCTTAAATTTTCTGCTCCAAAGTGTCCTACCTACAAGGGGACAAAAGACCTAGTGACATATGTCATTCACTTTAAAATGGCCATGACCACTATGAGCATCTCGAAAAACAAGAAAGAAATCATGTATTGTAAATTATTTAATGCCATTTTCTTGGGGACAACACAAAAATGGCTTATTGAATTATCTCCCAAGATGTTGGAAAAAATGGAAGGTTTTAAAGAAATAAAATTCTACACACCCAGGATAATTTCCCAAATCAAAATAGAATAAAAATGACACCAAGATTTTAGCGTGGAAAAACCTTTCAAAATGAAAGTAACAACCACGGGACCCGTAGGCCACTTAAACTTCCACTATAATAAGATGGGATTACACACTTCACCTTCAGGTGGATCTCTCACAAAAATACAACAAATATGTATCTTCAATTTGTGGATAAAACCTCACAAATTGGCTCTCTTAATTTCTCTCTCAAAATCTCTCAGAAACTTTCTCTCTCTCTACTTTTGTTTTCTCCGCTTCTGATCTATATAATTTTTGAGATTGAAACTAAGGCTTTATAAAGCCAAAAATTCAAGTCTTCTCCATTCTTCACGCATGAAAGGATGGAGACAAAGCAGAAACTTTTGACTTTGTTTTTTTTTCTTTCTTCTTTTCTTCTTTTCTTCCTTTTCTTTCGGCGCCAGAGACTTTCCTTTCTTCTTCCTTTTTTTTTTCTTTGTGGATGGCCCACATTAGTTGGACCAACAAATCTCCCCTCCACCTTATGTGGGACATGGCTCTTCCATACCTGCAATCTTTCTACAGATAACAAGTTTTTCTCTAGTCACGGTCTTTGTCATCATATCTGTCCCATTATCATTGGTATGAACATTTTCAACTTTCAGTAGTTTATGTTCCAACACATCACGAATCCAATGATACCTTACGTCGATGTGTTTGGAACTTGAGTGGAAGGTTGGGTTCTTGCTAAGAGAATTGCACTCTGACTATCGCAATAAAGAACATAATTTTCTTGGTTCTGATGCAATTCTTGTAGGAACTTTTTCATCCACAGGATCTCCTTACAACCTTCAGTGATTGCAATGTACTATGCTTTTGTGGTACTTAAAGTAATACACTTTTGTAATCGTGATTGGCGCTTTGGTAAAAGTATTAGTCACAAACTATGCATGTAACAAGCTAATTAGAAAAGAGTTGCACCATTTATTTTTTATTATCCATGAGGATAGTGAGACCATTGAAACTTACATGAAAAGGTTTAAGATGAAGAAAATGAAAATTTCACAATGTCCAAACTCCATTGTTATTAAGGTTTTTCACAAGGGAATTAAATGGGACAAGGGTCTATTCATTGAATTGACTAAGACCACTCCACGATCCCCGAATATGGTCCATAAGAAGGCCCAAAATTTTGTCAATATGAAGAGAGAGTTGAAGTCTACCAAGGTTTTGTTAAGTCGAACTATAAGGGAAAAAGAAAATAAGCCTTATGATGATAGATCTTCGTGTTCTAGGTCACACCCAAGGGGAGGCCTAGAACATAGAGAGAGAGTTATCTCCTTTCAGATGTCCCCCATTACATGTCTCGTTGGCTGAGGTGGTATAACGTATGGAGCGTATCAATTATGTAAATTGGTCGCAACCTATGAAAGATCTAAATAGGGAGCCCAATAAGTATTGCACTTTCCATAAAAACATAGGTTATTGGACCAAGGATTACATACATCTCAAGTGGGAAATGGAACATATTTTTTCAAAATGACATTTGGGAGATTTGATTTACAGAAATTGGGTCCAAAAGGAGTGAAAGTAGAAATGAATAATCTCCTTAATAGAAGAGAGTTTTCTCTTCCAAACCCTATTCTCTAAGACAACAAGTCTAATCAACCTTCCCAAAGTGATGTGCATGTAATTCACATAATACATGGTGGACCGATTATGTTAGATTACTCTAGTATTTCAAGGAAGTGGTATGCGTGGGAAGTAAGAGATATGTCACACAGTACATTAGCACGGTTATTTTCACCAAAACTCATCATTTTTAAATGTTCAGGTGTCTGTGCGTTTAAATTTGTTGACCTAGATGAAAAGATCAAACACAAGGCCAAACATTTGTGTTGGTGATGTTACTGCTATAATTCATACGATGTATAGTATATATGCTTATAGACATTCATTGATATTCTTATATATCCAGTAACTTTCTTCAAAATGTCACTTTTTTAATGGAACAACACAACCTTGTAAGTCTAAGTTCAATAAGAACATAAAGCTTACCAACTAAATATATATTCCACCTGCTCTACGAAATATAACGACAAATCTTATAAGGGTCAAGTTTGTACAAACAAAGACCTATAAGATATTTTTCCTACTCGTGGTTGGTTAAGTTAATCCCATATTTGATGCTCTGAGAAAATTATTGGCATCAATAAACAAGTGATCTCTCTCTACAGCAGCACCATTACAAACAAGTAACTAACTGATAAGAACATCCTTTTCCTAAGTTGCTGACAAAACAAAGCCAAGAAGTTCATCCAAATAACCTAGGCAGCCAGACAGAAACCACAGCACCAGGAGTGTAATCCCAACAAAAATGACTAGTACTTTAACCACAATGTTTCACTTTCTGAGCTATCCTGTGAACAGAATGGAAATGCAAAAATGAAATTGCAATCCTACTTTATTTAGAAGGTATGAACGATTTACCAGAAGAAGCTGGTAATTTAGCGAAACATACATAGAAAGTAAAAAAGAACTGCAATTAGAATTGGTTCATGGCAGTAAAAGCTGTGGTAAATTACCAACTCATGTACAAATACTGTTGGAGCCGCCAATTACTCTATTGAATTCAGATAACAAACTGGTTAAAAATACAAGTTTTATATATGTAATGTCATCTGTAATCCAAAGCCAAAGTGACACAAGCCATAATTACTTTTCAATATGAAGCATTGATGGACTACCAATCAAATTCAAGATTAGTGAAAAAATTTCTTGCAATAGAAATAATTCCTCATCCAACCACTCAACCAGACCAGAATCTGATCTCATATGCCCACCTCAAATTCAGCAACAACAAAAGATATCCAATACAAAACACACTATTAGAGAAAAAGGAAAAGACCCTGTTTTCCAACTTTGCTTTTAGTTTTCTGAAAAATAACGTTCTTATCAGTGAAGCTTTCGGAAGCCATGGTTAAGAGATGAGATTGGAATCAGAAAGAAAGAATCTGAACGGATGCTTTAACACCTCCTCTCGGGAAAAATACAGACATGAAAGATCCATGAAATCGTAAAATATGTTTTTTAATTTTGTTATTGATTTCCATTTAAATGAAACTTTTAATAAAAATTGGAGCAGCAACAAAGGTTTCTCCTAGCATAGAAGCTTCAAAAATTATATTATTATTTGGAAAATTATAAAAAGTTTATATAAATAAAAATAATACTTTAATAATATTCGACATATTTAAATTAGATATCATTTAACATTTAACGAGTCTAAATTGTTATATTTTAATTTTAACACATTTAAATTTAAATGACATGTCATAGTTTTGTTAGGAGTGAAAAATATATTAAATGAACATAAATGATACTATTTTTATAGTTATAAGTTTTAATAGTGTTATTTTTATTATTTTCTTTTAATTTTTTTTGTTTTGTTTTGATTTTTAATCTATAATGATCGAAAAGAGAGCTCTCTTCTAATAATTTTTGTTGTCTTCAATTTATTTTATATTTTTTCTTCGAGTTTATTTTATATTTTTTATTAGATTTAAGAAAACTATCTTAATTTGTTATGTATTTTGCCAAAACCATAATTTATGAGGATTTAGTTCTCACCTATATTTATTTTGTGTGATTTTTAGCATGTTTTTAGTTTTTTTTGTGTGTGCATGTTGTCTAGATCTATATCTAGATTTGTTAATTTCTCTATTAGAGTTTTTGTTAACTTAGATATAAAATAACTGAATTTAAATAGATTCATTTAAGATATGAAAATACTATTAAGACTAATCAAAGC
Organism: Hippophae rhamnoides; assembly: GCA_033030585.1. Taxonomy (NCBI): domain Eukaryota; kingdom Viridiplantae; phylum Streptophyta; class Magnoliopsida; order Rosales; family Elaeagnaceae; genus Hippophae; species Hippophae rhamnoides. Next base: position 53,629,548 of record CM065428.1, on the reverse strand, counting down.
AAACAAATAGAAGTCCATAAAGAGGTAATTATTATAATCACTATCACCAAATTGATGAAAAATAATACTTGTGTTAATATGTTTGTAAAATTTTGTTTATTTGATTCTTAATTGAATTCTTTAATCTAATGTAATTTCAATGAATTAATATAATTTTTTTAAAAAAATTTATTATTATAATAATTTATTAATAATAATTTTATTTGATAATAGTAACAATAATTATTATTAATAGAAGTGTTAAATTAACCTTTCATATATTTACGTTGTAATAATAATAAAAATAAAGTGACAATAACATTATAATATAAATGAAAAAAATTAACCTAAATTTGTGTTTCGCAGACACATTCATGCTTTTATATTAATTTTAAATAAATATAAATAATAATTTAATTATAAATATTTAATAATTTCATCGTTATTTAATTATAATTATAATTTTTATTTTTTAATATTCAATGAAAATATTTAATTTAAAAAGATTTAAACAAAAAAAAGTAATACTTGTCTTATATTATTTTAAATATTAAAATTAATTTTTATCTTTTAATTATTTATTATATATTTTTAAATAAAATAAAAAAATAAAATAAAAAATGAATAAATTTTAATTAAATTATTAAAAATATTACCTATTTTAATATTAAAAATATATTTTATATATAATTATTTATATATAAAATAATATATTAAATATATTCTTATTATTTTTAACTTATCTTTAATTAATTACAAAAAAAAAATCATTAAAAAAATACTAATAAACACAATTTCATCACGGACCTAAAGTAACATCCCTATAGGCTACAGTTAAAATTGCTATTCATCAAAGTCCCAAACCCCTCATCTTAAGCTAAAGAAGGAAAAAAAAAAACAAAGGGGGAAAAAAACTGCCTCTCATTCCCACTCACCTGATTGAGCGAATACAACCGACGATGAAGCTCTGGACGGATGATAACTCTTCCACGATGGAAGCTTTCATGAGCAGCTTCTCTGATCTGTCTGCTTTTTGGGTTCCACCACATAGTCCTCAATCTCAACCTCAGTCTCAGTATCAACCTCCTCAGCCCCAACAATCCTCTGCTTCAACTTCCACGATTTTCAATCAAGAGAATCTCCAGCATAGACTCCAAACTCTTATCGAAACTTCTCGTGAGAGCTGGACTTATGCAATCTTCTGGCAATCTTCCTATGACTATTCTGGTGCTACGATTCTTGGATGGGGTGATGGGTACTACAAAGGTGAAGAGGATAAAACCCGTGGAGGTAAACCTAAGTATGCTTCTTCAGCCGCCGAACAAGAACATCGCAAAAAGGTGCTTCGAGAACTCAATTCTTTGATTGCTGGGTCTTCTGGCCCGGGTGACGATGCTATTGATGAAGAAGTCACGGATACGGAGTGGTTCTTCTTGATTTCTATGACTCAGTCTTTTCTCAATGGTAGTGATTTGGTTGGGGAGGCGTTATTCAATTCGAACCCGGTTTGGCTTTCTGGGTCTAATGCTCTCGCTGCGTCGACTAGTGAAAGGGGAAGACAGGCACAGGTACTTGGGTTGCAGACTATGGTTTGTATACCTTCTGCAGATGGGGTTGTTGAATTGGGTTAGACAGAAATGATCTTTCAGAGCTCAGATCTCATGAATAAGGGTCAAAGTTTTGTTCAATTTTAACAACATTGATAATGCTTCTCGGCCTATCATTAATTATATTTTCTTGTCATTTTTTTACATTTGAAAGTTCCATAAAACTATTGTTATTTAAATCTAAGAGTTATAAAAATAATTCGTTAAAAAATTATTTTATATATTATATTGCTCACATATATTATTATATTATTTATACATAATACATAATTTAATTATTTATCAAAATATTTTTATTTTATTTTATTTATTTACTATGTACCATCACTTATATTTATAAAAATAATATTTTAAAATAAAAAGATATGTTATATTATTATAAAAATATTTTTTGTAAAGTTACTAATTTTATTTTCCCTTATTTGGATTAAGTATTTTTATTTTTTAAATAGTATAAATTTATTTCATGCCAAAAATAATCATATTATATATTTTAGTATGGTTTAATTTGATTTACCTTTTTAAAATAATCAAAGCATTATTAAATAATTAGCATCAAATATAATGTGAAGACCATAAAGAGAGTTGTGGAGATAATCTCAGTATTTATATTTAAATTACAATGACACCACATTCTACTACCTATTATATTCATAGTATTTGATTTATTAAATATTTTGTTTTTTGAATGAGACGTAAAACTTCCTTTATTAGGAAATTATATTAATTAGAATCTTATATTTTATAAAAGTTATTTAGCATTTTTTGATATTTTTATAAAATAAAGGATTAAATAATACTTTGTTTTTTTAAGGGACTATTTTTTTCTTATTTTTATGAGTAATTTAATCTAATAATTTTAAAAAATAACAACATATATATATATATATTAAAAAAATAATGTTTCTGGTAAAATTTTGATAATAAATTTTTTTAAAGTAAGTAATTGATCTAAGCGCATGTTTTTACTCATTTGTTGGCAAATATTTAGATTTATGTAATACTTTTGTAATAAATAAAGACTTTTCATCCGCCAGCAATATTTTAACTTGTCATATATGACAAATTTAGTATTTACATCTAAAAAGAGTATCATATGTATAATAAAAAATAATATCAATTATCTTTTAATTATTATTATTTTTAATTAAAAAATATATTATATGTATTTTATTTTAATAAAAATATATTTAAATTATTAAATTTTATTAATATATTGAGAATTAAAAGTTTAAACTTTAAAATTTAAATGAGATATAATTTTATTTTATACGTTAACTTAAAAATTTATATTACATTTAAAATTTTATTTGTGAAAACCCAACCATGTTTTTCGGATTAAATCGTTTCCGAGTCACGACCATCTATCTTTATCCTATTCTTTCGGATTAAAAATTAATTTTATTCATATTATTTTAATTCGAATAAAAATTAATGAGAGAAAAATATAATTGAAGCCGGGGGTCGCTTGAAATGGCTTAATGCTTTCAACTTTGACCAAATAATTTAAGTACCATTCCATGAAACTTCGAAATACTTGTTAACTCCTTCAAATAATTAATGTTATATAGAATTGGTGGGAAGCAATACTATTTTTTATATATATAAATTTAAAAAATTATTAAATAATTAACATATAAATAATATTGAATTTCAAAGATATTCCAAGCATTTTTCCCTCCAAATTCCGTTATGCATGCTTGATTATCAACTTTAATATTCCATTAGGCTAAGTTTACATCAATATGCATAAGTAAATCCAACTAATATATGCCAAACAACTTATTCAATCACTTCATTTTAATATATTTTTTAAATCATGTGCAAGGCACATGCTGTTTGAAAGAACAAAATTTTATTAAAATAAAGAAAGAAAAATCTATTTATTTAAGTTTATGATAAAAATAAATGATAATTTCATATAATTATATCTTTAAAAAATTATAATATTAGTTATTATAAGAAACTATAATATAATTAAAATATATAAAACTTTTTTTACACAAATCATCACCGTCACATTTAAACACATCACATCAATCAACAGTTTTAGGGACACCATTTTGTTGCTTTAAGACGGTTGTAAAAAGAAGAAGTTAATAAAAAACATGTAAAAACCTTGTTACATGTTGCTTTTTTATATTATTTTAAAAAATATAAATAATGAAGAGTTCGGTATTAAGATTGGGCTCCAAGTACACCCATTTTTGTGGAAGGGAAGAGTATCTAAACAAATGTAATACCACGTGTATATTGTCACCGTCCGGTCGATCGTGCCGAGCCGAGTGTGTGAGGTGGTATTTTATTTTTAGAAAAATATTCTTCATCTTTAAAAGTTTTATCCCAAACATTACCGTTTTATCACAACAATCTATAATCTTATCTCCCTACGAAAAATAATTCTCTCTAGAATTTTTAAGTTCTTTTTTAGTTTTCCGAGTAATAAATTTTTCAGGTGTAGCATTCCCGTCTTTATCAGTGCAGTGAAATTTTGAGATAGAGAAAAAAAAATTATGAACTGTTTTATCTTGGGGACTACGGGACTGTGTTTGCTTGCACAAATTAGTTAAAGCCACGAAACGTCTTAAAGAGAGCGACTTAGTCCACGACTCAACCTAAACAATTTATACCAATTATTTCAATAATATTGTTTCAGTACTGTTATTAACAAACTTGATGATTTTTACTTGTCTACACAAACTATGATGGTAAGATTTGTTTGTAATTAAAAACAATCTTTATCTCCATTCTCGTATCTTCTCTCTATTTTCAAAACTAGTCAATTTTATTAAATCTTATTCATTACTATAATTAATCATTATAACTAATCGAAGTAGAGAGAATAGAGAGAATAGAGACGAAGGAGACATAGATTTTGTTATTTTAATTAAAAATAAATTTAATTTTTAAAAAATTTAGACTAACTTGATTTAAAAATGAAATTATAAGATTAAATTAACATTTCATTAAATTTACAGAATAATGTATCTATTAAATAAAATTACAAAATTAAATAGATTTAAAACTTATTTAATTATTCTATTAACAAAATGTTTTTATAACTTTATATACCGAATATATAATTTATTTCAAGAATAATTTTTATTAATATCAAAATAATATTTCTACTTTTGAGAACAGTAGAATGTTAAATTGTTATAAAAATTTAAATTACTTTAATATTAACATTTTATGTTCTAAAAATAACAACTCTAAAAAAATACTAATTATATTTAATTAATATATTTTTATTATTATATGTTTTTTTTCTTTTACTTTTTATCTGATATTAATTTTATTAATATTATTTCATATAATTATAATTTTTAAACGAGACACGTCCATGCTAATAGGAATGGTTGAAGGGATGAATAACACATTTATCGATATAACCGTAATTATTTTAAATTAATTTTAAATAAATTTAAATAATAATTTAATTATAAATCATTAATAGTTTTAACGTTATTTAATTATAATTATAATTTTTATTTTTTAATACTCAATGAAAATATATTTAATCTAAAAATATTTAAACAAAAAAAATAATACTTATCTTATATTATTTAAAATATTAAAATTAATTTTTATCTTTTAATTATTTATTATATATTTTTAAATAAAATAAATAATTTTTAATTAAATTATTAATAAAAGTATATAAATTATCTATTATATTCATACAATTAATTATAAAAAATGAAATTACAATAATAAAAATTATTTTTATTTTATATTAATATTTTTTTAATAATATTTGCATATCTCTCATAGAGAATAACCGTTAACAATGATAAAATATGTAAAAAAATTACTATATCTTTTGGGTATTGTACTTTTTTGATCCAATAGAAAATGATAAATTTCCGACCCATACACCTAAATATTTATAATATTTTAATTAAATATCAAGAGAGATAGTTTTTAAACTTTCCAATTAAATATACTGATTTTTTTTAAAATAATTATAAAATCAATAAATGTCTCAACTCACCATGTAAGAGTTTAGGATGGAAATAATAAGCCAATAAATAAGTAAAAATGTTGATCGGCGAAAACATAAATAATAATAATAGAGAGAAAGATAGAATTTTTGTAAGTTCTCTAGCATACTTCCATGATTATAATTAGGGTTAAATATCGGTTCAAAATCACAAATTTTAGATTAATTTAAATCCGATCCAAAATAAATTATGAATTATTTAATACAAATCCGATCCACTATACATGTCAATCCGAACAAATCCAAATCCACAAATTTTAAGTCAATCCAAATTCGATCCGAAAATTATTCAATCCAAATCCTCTTTAAATGCCAATCCAATCGGTCAAAATTTTAATTTTAATTTATTAAAAACATTACATAAATAAACAAATTATGAAATATCAATCCGATTTGAAAAGCTATAAATGTCAATCCAAACAAATTCAAACCTGATATAATTTCAACATATAAAATGAAAAATTACATAAAATAAAAAATATATAAAATAAAAATATTTTTCATACAAATTAAAAAATAGGTGACAATATTATTAAAAATAATTCAACAAAAAATAATCAAAAAGAAAAAATTCAACATCAATTGTATAATTTAACTCCAAATATATATAATAATAATTTAACTCAAATAAATTAAATATCAATTACATAAATTAACTTCACTTTCCAAACATTAATAATAACAAGAACTCTTTTTGATAATCATTCAAAGTTTAAGTCACAAATAACATCAAGAACATCCGCATGATAAAAAGTTAAAAATATACATAAATAATAAGCTTATAAACATAATAATATATATTTGATAACAAATAAATCTATATATATTTAAAAGTTTTATGCAACTTGATTCTAAAACCTCAATTTCATCAAATGATTTTTGGATATTAATGATTGAAGATAAACAAATGCTATTTATTGATATGTTATACTCTTTCAAATCATATTCAACAATTAAATTCATAACACTTGCATGTTCAAGTATTTTGGAACTTAACTTTTATCAACAAGAATGTTTACTATCAACATCCATAGTTAAATCATAGCACATGCAACACGTAAACATTTAAATACTAAAGTAACCGTACCAGCAATCTATTCCAATGGCATTCGCTCCAATCTTATCTGCTTAGTGATCATCTCCTACATGAACTGCTCTGCTATCCTTAACATTGATTTGATCTAAAACAATGCCAAAATTAGAAAGATAGTTACATCTGTTTCTTTTAACATATTACTGAAAAGATAGCACATAAACATAAAAGGCAATGATGAAATTGATTTCTTAAAATCATAGTTCTATATTTTATCCCCCCCCAAAAAAAGAGATTTCCTTTTAATGTTTTTCTTTAGGGGGGAAAAAAACTGTTCTCGTGGTGTATCCAAACAAGCATGCAACATACACATGTATTTGGCACATCTTCAAAGAAGAACAAGGTTAGGCTAGGTAATACTAATGACCACCATGAAACAATAAATGAAAATGTTAATCATCATTATTTTTCCTCAGAGGCAAGAAAAACATTCGAAGTCAAAATAAATTGCACGGAATAATGATTTTAAGAGAGAACAAACAGATTATAAAAAACATGGTATTCTTTAAAATGTAAGTTGACAAAAAGCAAGAGTATATTCGATGATATTAGACGTACCTAAAGCAGCTTTAAAGTTGGTGTGGATTAAAATATATAACAAACATAAAATGTGGGCATTTTTCACAAGGCAACCAATCCTTTTCATCTTAATTTTGCGAGCAATTTGCTAGTTATCACTTTATTTTTCAAATCGTTCACGTGATACTCGTTGTCTCTTCACCAATGTTAAACTCTAAATTGAATTATATATCTCATTCTCTATTTTATTTAATATCTTTGATAAATTTATAGTTTTAAGTTAGTAACATCTTCATCTTATTTAAATTATAATTATAATGTCTTATTTTATACATAATTTTCATTAATTTTTTTACATTAAATTATTATATTATATAATCATGTTTTATTTTTTTATTTCACATTTATATTAGTTAATTATGATAAATAAAATATTATAATTTATACCATTATATTACCTTTTTAACTTGTTAAAAAACAAAATAATAATAAATTCTTAAAATTAATAGATTGTATATTGGGTTAATGGAACATGATATTTCACTTTAGACCTTTATATACCATAAGGATAATATTTTCTATCAAAATTTATAAAAATAATGAGATTCAAATCTTAAAATGTTAACGTAATAGATTAATATATACATATTCCTTACAAATCAACGTCAACTCCTATAAAAATATGTTTTAAAAATCAATTAAATAGTTGTATACCATATGCTTTTATCATATTATATTTTTATACTTTTGTTCGTCATAAAAAAATAAATAAACAAATAGCTTGTTTAAGGCTTTTGATTACAAGATTCCTTGCTAAAATAAAAATAACTTTTAATAAAAATTATCACTTAAAAAATAATCGAAAAATATTTATGTTGTGTGAGTAAAATCTAAAGATAAAATATACAGAATCGTATCTGAATTCATAACTATTAATTAATTATGTAGTAGAATAATTTGTCTTCCAAATATACATATTTTTTAAAGAACTTTTTGGTTTTTTTTTTTTTGCTCTATCTAACTATAAGATATCAGGTAAGAAGAATAAAACTTTCTGGTAATGAGATATCAGGTAAGAAGAATAACGTATATGTGATCTAGGAACCATAACCATTATATATATATATATATATATATATATATATATATATATATATTTTAACCCATAATTAAAATAGACATTATTCTTACATCTCTACATATTAAAGATTCACATCCTATTAGATACATTAAAGATCAAATTACTTAAACCTTAGCAGATCACTTTTAAATGGGCTTAATTTAATATGACAATCTACGATATAAAATTATTCACATATAATCACAACGTTGGATTAAGGATCCAACAATTTCCTACTTAAACTATATGTGTAACCTTATAATTATGGATTGTAAAAATAACTGTATGAGTTAAACTTTTCATCAATTGTACCAATTGAGGATCAAAGCGACCTTCATTACATTTGTCATAACTAGGCCTATTAATGGTCACGTATATTGATATAACTGAATGACATAAATCATAATGTGAATGTGTAGTATGAAAATTGTCAACTACTTTAAAAAAAGAAAATATCTAAATTTTACAGTATCCCTAACCCTCTTTTATAAGGAATGATAGTGAGGTAGATTTAATGACACATGTCTTTGAAAGTAAAGAGGTGGGCAACATTATAAATAAATATTATAAATGTAGAATTACATATACAGTACATGTTATTCTCAAAATTAGTGTTTCCCATTAATAATAATAGGTTACAAGGACGAGATCACGACTATACAATTTGGAGGAGGCATCGAGTTTAAAAAAATACTTAATTAGAATGCTTAAGCCATTGCCAAAATCAAAGGTCCCTAGTTCCAATTTCCTCATCTCCTATCCTGGGTTTATCACTACTTACACCAGAGTTTGAGCCTTATTCCTCACCCTCGTCATGAGTTTAAGTCGGTGAGTATTGGAAATGGTCGAGATAATCAGGATCTAGTAGTAATATTCCCAAAGGCTCCTTTTCTTGGCCTATTCTGTGAAGGATTCCATGGCTAGGCAAAACCATATCTCGACCCTTGAGGAGAGTTGTTCAATCATCTTGTGAATCTTGCACTTCGCCATTTCTTGACCACGAGCATATTTCTCTTTGGCCTCGACTAGCTCGCGCCTCTTCTACCTCATCCTTGAGCTCTAAGCTCCTCAATGTGTCTCAAGTTGTCATTCAGTTCATGTATGGAATTGGACAACTTCTTTTCCTTGTTGATAGCCTCTCCATTTCACTTCTTAGCCTTGGCTAACAGCACAACGTTCTTGGCTCGAGTTTAAGCATGAATCTCTTTTCCATCGTGAGCTCATGCTTCAACCTCTCTACACCTTGAACTTTTCTAAGTCTATTAAGGAGATGGGCCTAAAAATAAGAAAAACAACGCTAGGTTATTAAAATATAAAATCCCAAGGCTTATAAAGAAATAAGGTTAGACTAACACTTGCATGTAGGGCAACTGGTCCACGTAATGTTCCAACCTCTCCAGTGCTATATCCTTGTGCAGGGACACCTTTTCTCCTCCTCGCAACCCTCACATGGGAGTAGGTGTTTTTTGACTTGAGGTGACGGGTGTGGTGGTGTATTGACCTAGGGATACTGGTGAGGACTCAATAATATTCAAAGATGTAGGCCTGAGCACAGGCTTATCAATGGTCATCTTTTTCTTCTTTTTTAACACGGTTGTGTGGCCTTCTACTTAGAAGACTTGCTCATATTTTTCCCTTTAGAGGAGCTCATCCCTTGGAAGGGATTTGTAACATTCTTAAAGTTCGCTCCCTATTTAGTGACCTTACTTTGAAGCCATGCCAATAACTCAATGTTATCTACAAAGATAAGGAAAAAGGTGTTAGTTTTAAAAATGGCAATCTAAATAAAAAATAAGATATTTGTGAAATCTCAAGGCTAGTTCACCATGGTAAGGGAACACCTTGAACCTTCCATATAGTTTGTGGGAGGGTTTCAATGCTTGGAAGGTGCCCGAGGTTTATGGATTATCCTATGAGAGGACTCCATTGAGCCCCACCTCATCAACACATACACAAAAAAGCATAGGGTGTTTAGTAGTTGCCTCTATTGTGTTTTCTCGAGTAGATAATTCTGGATAGCATCCAATTTTTGCTTAGCCTTGTGGTTCAAGGTCGTGATAAAAGAGCTTATATTCCTTTTCATAACCTTGGTGTCATCCCAAGTGCTTCTTATTAGCTTGGCATCACTGTCTCGGGTCTCCCACCTATCAAATACATAGAACAAATACTCCTTCTAATTCTTCTTATTCTCGGAGAGGATCATATTTATGCTCCAATATTTTTTCACAAACATGTAGACCTTCCTCGTGTCTATGGGATTCTGCTTTAGTACATATGCCTCATTAAACTTGGGCATCTCAAGCTCGACCTCGAGTTATCTATATATTAGTATGAGGTAAAGCAAATACCTCTACCCATTTAGTGTCATTTGACTTGGTATAAAATGGGTTATGGCTTAAAAGTTTCTTATAAAGGGGTACAGAAGAAATATGACTCCTAGCCATAAGGCCTTCTCGTTGACGGTTGTCTACCTAGTTGGGGGTTTATTGCTATTAAGAACACCTAGCCCAAGGATCATTATCTGAGCTAAGGAAGGAATTTCGTACATTCTTCTTAGCCTCTTCTCCTTTTGAGGAGATAACCCACTAGTTTTAACATTGGTCACCCAACCTTTGGTACGACCTGTAAGTTCAAATATTTCTTTCTTCCTCATCTTCTTACTTTATGACCTCATGACGTATGTTTGGGTATATGGAACATTCAACCTAATTGTAAGTACAACTTGTAGGCGAGACGTAAAATAGGAAGGGTGAGGCTCAAATAGCTTCCCTTCACTCGAGGTGCTTGTCTCATTGGTTGATCACGGGACATTACTTTCTACCTGGCATGAGAAAGTAGGATATTGTAGGCCCTCCTAAAAGGACAAGTCCAAAGTGCACTCTCTATACATGATCTCTATAAAATATCACAAAACATAAAAAAATGTAAGACACGATAAATAGAAATTACTTAAGGTTGAGTTTGAAACTAATATCTCAATAACAATTATAATGTAAAAAAATAAAAATTTATCATTTATTATTACATCGTCATTTTTTAAAAACCAAAATATTAAATTATTAAAAAATAAATTAAACCACTACCTTCAACGTGACTACAAGATTTGTTATATAACACCCTAAAAGAAAATTAACTATTAGTGTACTCACTTCAAGGGACGGTGTGCTCATTAATAGGCTCGGCTTTTTATAAGTCAATAACAGCCCAAAGAACTTGACCCCAAAAAAATAATAGCCCAAAGAAAAACACGAAACGAGCAAACGTACTTGTCCAAACCCAGTTGAGTTGATGGACCATCGCTATCACTCATTTGTCCCACCTTTCTCCTCTACCAAGTACCAACTGTATTAAGAAATTCTCTGTATGTATGTTTTATTTCTAACTCAGAAAAGCACAACCTCTCTTAGACTGGGAAAAATAGTGGCTGCTATTGGCCTTTTCTCTTTGCTGAGAGATAGTGGCTAAGATTTGCTAATTCATCTGAAACACTGATTGCTGATAGCTTATTCGTGTTTGTGTTCTCATTTTCAACCTATTTCTCTATTGGGTTTCATATCAACCACATTTGTCTATGGTTATTTTGACGATCTAATAGTCCTCTGCTTTTCCAGATTTCACCATCCGACCGGGATTGCCTTCAAATTTGTTAGATTCGTAATTTCGGTCATTCCCGCTCCAGGTATGTACTTCTTGGTCCTTATCACTTCTTTGTTTCCTTTTGATTTTTCAAAACTATAAAACTCACTTTTTTTACACAATGTTAATATTGAATCCCCAGTCTTGTGTTCTTAATTTCCCCTTTTCGGAGTTTTAGTAATCTAATAGTCTAAGATAGCTCGTCTGTATTATATAAGCATAATAACAATATTATTGGAAATTATATCTGAATCTTAATCGTGGGTTCTTTATTTATCTTATTAATCAGTGTTATGATCTTTTCATGGAGTAAGCTTTCATTTATACCTGATTGAGACCAGTTCATTCTCACTGAATAAGTTTAACCGAGTTTGTGTTTTTTTTTTCATGAGAGATGAGTCTGACCAGCTTCAACCAGGTTCTAGGAAGTATAATTTAAAAAAAAATGCTTGTTTTCACAACTTTAGAAATTGGGAGTCTCTAATTTGACCCTTCTCATTGTCTTCAATTTGCAAGATCGTGCTGTCTGTTGAATCCTTAGATAAATGTCAAACAAAATTCATATAACAAAGTTAACGATTGTTTTTCTACACTAATGTGAAACAATAGTGGTCCTATTCTTGAATTTCAACCTGCAGATGGCTGATGTAGCGAAGGATCTCACTTCTGGGACCGTTGGAGGAACAGCACAATTGATAGTTGGACACCCATTTGATACCATCAAGGTCAAACTTCAAAGTCAGCCTGCTCCGGTTCCAGGCCAACCTCCCAAGTATGCTGGTGCTATTGATGCTGTTAGGAAAACAGTAGTGGCTGAAGGTGCTGGGGGTTTGTACAAAGGTATGGGAGCTCCCCTTGCTACTGTTGCAGCCTTCAATGCTGTCCTCTTCACAGTAAGAGGGCAAATGGAAGTTTTGTTGAGGTCAGAACCCGGTACCCCTCTTACGGTTAAGCAGCAATTCATTTGTGGTGCTGGTGCTGGAGTTGCTGTCTCCCTTCTAGCTTGCCCTACTGAGCTAGTAAAATGCAGGTTCTTTTCATGGAGATTTTTCCTTCCCCTATGACAGCAAATTAAATAATTGACTAAAGTACACTAGAAGCGTTAACCTATGAATCTGTTATTTTATGGATTGTTCTTGAAAAGTCCGTGGATACTTTGAAGCTGAAACTAATGCAATGACCTAATGCCCTGTATCCTTCTTCTACAGTCACTTGCCTTGTTTTTATTCTGAAATTAAAGTTTTTAAAATGTTGATCCTTGTCTCCACTTGTTAACCTATTTATAATCTGGTGATACAGGTTGCAGGCGCAAAGTGCATTGGCAAGTTCTGGTTCGGTTGGCATAGCAGTGAAATACGGTGGGCCAATGGATGTCGTCAAGCAAGTGCTCAAGTCAGAAGGGGGGGTGAGAGGTCTGTTCAAGGGTTTGGTTCCCACTATGGCGCGTGAAATTCCTGGAAATGCTGCAATGTTTGGTGCCTATGAGGGGATAAAACAGTACCTTGCAGGAGGGCAGGACACTTCAAGTTTAGGAAGAGGGTCTCTAATGGTGGCTGGAGGGCTTGCTGGGGCTACCTTCTGGTTCTCTGTGTACCCAACTGATGTCGTCAAGAGTGTGATTCAGGTAGACGATTTCAGAAATCCAAAGTTCTCTGGTTCCATCGATGCATTTAGAAAGATCCTTGCTTCAGAGGGTGTGAAGGGCCTTTATAAAGGATTTGGACCAGCAATGGCTCGAAGTATTCCGGCAAATGCTGCATGCTTCTTGGCGTACGAGGTTACCAGATCTAGTTTGGGATAGACTGATAGACGCATTATTTTTTTCTTCCAATCAAATAGAAGAAGAACCATATTCTTTAGCCCAACTTCCGTGGCATTGATTTGGTTTGGTTGAATGTTAACAGTTACTTATTATCATAGTGTTAAAGCTTTTATATAGTCAATTTACAATTTGGAAACAGAGTTTTTCATTTGGTTCAGTAACAAGCCTTTCACCAACCCATCATATTGAAGAAATCGATATTTGAAGAAATAATCAGAAGAGAAAATCAATGTTTTTTGAGTATATTTTCTTAATTTGTATCGGATATTTACATTATTTATATAAACAAATATCAATTACTATTTCACCAACCACCATGATTAAATTGCATGGTTTACAGTTGCTTGGTAGGCGTCGTGTATATTGGAAGAAATGTTTGGCGTCGGTGCAGTGTTTGTTGAATTTAACACTCCCCCTCAAGTTGGTGCATAAATGTCTTTCATGACCAACTTGATTGAAACTTCTGTGAATACTCGATATGAGACTGCTTTAGTGAGGATGTCAGCCAATTGATCTTCTGACTTAATTTTTTGGCAATTCTAATGAATTTTCTTCTAACTTTTCCTTAATAAAGAATCGATCAACTTCAGCATGTTTTGTACGATCGTGTTGAACTGGATTATGAGTAATATCACATGCTGCTTTATTGTCACAAAATAACTTAATTGATTCTTTAGAAGGATATCCCAAATCTTTCAAGAGAGATTTTAATCACAAAGCCTTAGTGCCATACCTCTGTATTCAGCCTCTACGCTTGAACGGGCAACAACATGTTATTTCTTACTTCTCTATGTTACAAGGTTTTCCCCTACAAAAGTGAAGTAGCTTGATGTAGATCGTCTATCATTTATTGATCCAGCCCAATCAGCATCATTATATGCTTCAATTCTAGAAAACTCTGAGTTTTTAGTGAACAATACTCATTTTCCAATAGCAGACTTTAAATACCTTAAAATATGAATAACTGCATTCATATGTTGTTCTCCAGGATTATGCATAAATTGGTTAACAATACTTAAACCATAGGCAATGTCTGGTCTTGTGTGTACCAAATACATAAACCTTTCAACAAGCCTTTGGTATCTTTCTTTATTTGTTGGAACTTGATCAACCTTGATACATAACTTTAATCATTCCTCTACTCGTGTATTAGCTGGTTGACATGCTGACATACCAGTTTTTTTTAATAAATCTAAGGCATACTTTCTTTCAGATAAGAAGATTCCTTCTTTTGATCGAGAAACCTCAATCCCAAGAAAATATTTTAAGGAACCAAGGTCTTTCATTTCAAATTCCTTGGACAAATAACTTTGGAGAGCTTTCCTTTCTTCAAGATCATTTCATGTTACTATCATATCATCAACATATACAATAAGTGCAGTGATCTTACCATACCTTTTTTTTAGAAATAAAGTATGGTCTGAATTGCTTTGCTTGTAGCCAAATGCCTTCATTGATTTTGTGAACCTACCAAACCATGCTCTTGGGGATTGTTTCAATCCATACAGTGATTTTTTTAATTTACACACCTTTTCATCATGGATTTTGAATTTCTTGATTCCTGGTGGTAAATCCATGTAGACTTCTTCAATTAAATCTTCATGTAGAAAGGCATTTTTTACATCAAACTGATATAATGGCCAATCTAAATTTGCAGCTAGAGATACCAAGACTCGAACAGTGTTAATTTTGGCTACATGCGCAAATGTTTATGTATAGTCGATCCCATATGTCTGAGTGTATCCTTTTGCCACCAATCTTGCTTTATAGCGTTCAATCATACCATTTGCTTGATACTTTACTGAAAAAATCCATCGACATCCAACAATTTTCTTTGTTGGTAGACGATCGACAAGTTCCCAAGTTCTATTTATTTCTAAGGATCTTAGTTCTTCATTTATAGCATCTTTCCATTTTGGGTCAGCTAAAGCTTCCTGCACACTGCTAGGAATTAGATACAACAGATAATTGATTCACAACTGATACATTTGATTTTGACAAACGATGTTTAGACATATAGTTACTCATTGGATATTTGACTTTACTAGAAATCTTAGGTTCATACATGGCTTTAGGAATACCTCTGTTAGGACGTGATGGAAGTATTTTTCTGGCTGGTTCAATAATTGGAACATTCTCAGCAAACGATTGGTTAGGTATATGATAACTGTATTTTATATAGTTATTTTCATCTATTTTATCAATTATAATTGCTATGTTCTTTACATTTTTGGTTAATTTTAGTTAAATAAATTAATATTCACCTTTTATAGGTTATGGAATACATTTTTTAGAAAATTAAATAATTTGTATCGAAAATGTACTTTATTGCAAGTTTTTTTGTCCAAAAATATAATTTCAAATAAATGAGTGCTTAATTGCAATTTTTAAAAGTCAAAAATACAATTAAAATTAAAATTGGGCTTGATTGTAATTTAAGAAAGATTAAAATCTAATTTGAAATATATTTGTGGGTGAAAATGTAATTAATAAAAATTGAATTTTCTGCGCAGGAGAAGAATGCCACTCGCATCATTCAACGCGTCCATCACTTACCGTTCGATCATCAAATCAACGGTCCAGATTTGGCGAGTACAACCAGACGAGACAAAATCGCGTGTATAATTCTCGCACGGCTCGGCGTGCCCGTGGGGCCCACCTGCCGCGCAGGCCGGCGTGCAGAGTGGGACCCACATGTCGGCTGAGCAGAAATTCCCCCGAGGCGCATCTCTCACCGTTGGATCAGATGAACGGTCCAGATTGAAGCGCGTGGAACCAAGCTGTCGCGCACCGAACCGTTTGTCTAAAAATCGTGTGCGACGCGGTTCATCCAAGCGGCGTGCACCATCAAGGTCTCCTGAATAAGAAGTAGCCACGTGTCTCCTTTATTTGAAAGCCAACAATATTATGACACATGGTATTTTACAATGCGCGCGACGGCGTTGGATCACGCCCGATTTGTAGCCGTTGGCTCCCGTGCGACAATCCATCGTGCATTTCTCACAGCTAATGAAATGCTGCCACGTGTCCGCATTAATCCTTGTAGAGAATCAGAGGTGGATACGTGGTATGCACTTTGAATTTAAATAAAATCCGAATGGCGCTTGCCTACGCGTGATTTTTAAGTTTTTCGATATCGAATTTCGAAACACGTCGATTTTAGTTTCGAGGGAATATTTTTTTACGCCTTTCTGAAAAGTAAAAAAATGTATTATTTTAGATGTATTTTTTTATCTATAAATAGGTGATATTATGATAGAGTTTAGAAGTTTTTTTGCAGTTTAAAATTTTTGTGGTATTAGGGGTTGGACGGTGGAACACGCAGAAGCCATTTTTGGCTTCTGTTGTGTTCCATGTGTGCCAAATATTTTCGTTTCTTCATGTTTTAATTTTCCTTCTTGTTCATCTTATTTTTCTGTAGTTGTTATTTTTATTTTAATTTAATGAAGTGATTTAATTTTTCTAGGGTTGCATTTTATTCAAATTTATGAAGCTTTGATTTTAATTATTTTTGAAAGATTTATAAGACGTTCGATTTGTTCATTCTATTTTGTACTTAATGCTTTTTGATTATTTACGAATCTTATCAAAACGATCCGTGGCACATAAATAAACTTGGAAGAGGCATTTGTGTGTGTATTGCTCGTAAATAGAATGACATGTATTATGAAGGATAGGAATATACCCTAATTGTATGTGTGGCCATTTGAAAATTTAGAACGTAATGAATCTTATTAAATTTAATTCTCATAAAGATATAGTGAATTAATTTAATAAGGTGTGTCTATACAGAGCTCGGAAGAGATGTATGGATAAAAATAGAAATTTTCGGTTGACAAATTAAATGTACTAAAAAAATATAAATCAAGAGAAAATAATATAATTAGAGTGGAATAATTTGGTGAAAACTACAATCCTAGATTTCTTTTATTTTATTTTTAAACTTTTCTTAATCAACGATTGTTTTGGATAAAATCAGAGAGATACAGTTTTAGTACTCAACAAACTATAGTAACAAATCTCCGTGGGAACGATACTTTACTTACAAATCTTTATTACTTTGACCGTGTATACTTGCACGATTTTCTGTGTGTTCCAAAACACACAACAATATATTAGCAATTTATGGAGAAGGAAACTCGTACTCACTTTGTGGTAGTAAGGAACTTGCTTGATGATCTTGAAGTTGATGAGGACTTGATTCCATTTCCCTTGAGTCTTTTCTATTTTGAGAGTTATTACCATCTGAATTCAAGTTATTTATATTTTCCTCACATATAATTTGTCTTTCTTCATAAGGAAAAAATTTATATGTAAGGGTCTGAATTTCAGCATGGTTGTACTCCCCCTGAAATTCATGTGTAGATGAGAAATACATTGTATCTTCATGAAAAATAACATCCATGGTGGTATTGATTTGTTTTGTAGGAGGATGATAACACCGATACCCTTTTTGTTGTATGGCATATCCCATAAAAACACAATGTATTGCTCGTGGATCCAACTTGCTACGTTGTTGTTTATGTAGGTGTACAAATGCCACACAACCAAAGACATGAGGAGGTAAATTGAGAACACTTGGTGCAACAATTGCTTCAGTAATGGCTTGTAGTGGTGTTTGGAAGTTAATGGGACTGGAAGGTACCCGATTGATCAAATATGTAGTAGAAGTAATTGCTTCTCCCCAATAAGATAATGACATATTAGCTTCGATCAATGAGGCACGGACAACTTCCAACAAGTGTCGATTTTTTCTTTCTGCAACTCCGTTTTGTTGAGGTGTATCAACACAAGTAGTTTGATGAATAATCCCTTCTGTTTTAAGATATTCTTGAAGCTCAGAACTTTTATATTCTCCTCCATTGTCACTTCGTAGAACTTGAATCTGTGTTTTATATTGAGTACAAACCATTTTATGAAATTTTCTAAATAATACATTTACCTCACTTTTAGATTTCATTAAACAGACCCAAGTCATTCTACTAAAATCATCAACAAATGTAACAAACCAACGTGATCCTCTCAAAGTAGAGACTTTGGAAGGACCCCATACATCATAATGTATAACCATAAATGGAAATTGACTTTTATTTAAGGTTACAGGCAACGAGGAATGATGACTTTTTGCTAGTTCACACACATCACATTTTAAAGTAGAAGATCGAAGCTAAAAAATAAACTTGGAAATAATTTCTTTAAATATCCAAAAGAAGCATGACCCAATCTCCTATGCCATAGCCATATATTTGATTCATCCTTGTTAGATCCATTTGCTACCAATGCATGATTTGTTGAATCCAAGTCCAAATAATACAGGTTTCCTTGCCTAACACCACGACCAATCGTTTGCTTTGTTTGAATGTCCTTGAACACACAAAACTCAGGCCAAAAAATAACAAAACAAGATAAAGTAGTGGTTATTTGAGAAATAGATATAAGGTTATAGTCTAAAGAGGGAACAACTAGTACTGAGTCTAAATTCAAAGTACTAGTGAGAGACAAAGATCTTTCCCCAATGACTGGGGTTATGTTACCATTGGCAATGCAAACAGTTTTGTGTGAGGATGGTTTTGAGATTTGTCTAGAATCGAATGCCATATGATCATGTAAAATCAAAATTATTTCTTATTATTATCATACAAAGACACTACCTATTTATATACAAAAGATAGGAACAATCTTAGGTGACATACACCTAATACACCACTAAGACACCTAATACACAACTCACACCACTAAGACACCTAGTGTTAGACACCTAATACACACACTCATAAATCATCTTTAACACTCCCCCTCAAGTTGTAGCATAGATATTAATCATTCCCAACTTGTTACAAAGATAATCAACCCGAACCCCACTTAAAGCTTTCATGAAGATATCTCCTAGTTGTTCTCCAGTCTTCATATATCCTGTAGAAATCAACCATTGCTGAATTTTCTCGCGAACAAAATGACAATCAATTTCAATGTGTTTAGTTCGCTCATGAAACACAAGGTTAGAAGCAATATGAAGAGAAGCTTGGTTATCACACCACAATTTTGCTGGTACTGAAGTTTTAAGACCTACTTCATCTAAGAGCTGATATATCCATATTATCTCAGACGCAGATTATGCCATATCCCTATATTCTGACTCTGCACTCGATCGTGACACAACATTATGCTTCTTACTTTTCCATGAGACCAAATTTCCTCCAATGAAAATATAATATCTTGATGTGGATCTTCTATCCACTTTGGAACCTGCCCAATCTGCATCTGAAAAACATTCAATATGAGTATGTCCATGATTTGCATACAAGATGCCACGTCCAGGTGCTCCTTTTAAGTAACACAAAATTTGCTCTAACACTGCTCAATGATGAACTGTTGGGGATGACATAAATTGGCTAACAACACTGACTGAATATGCAATATCTGGACGAGTCACGGTAAGGTAATTCAGCTTTCCAACCACCCTTCGATATCTCTCAAAATCTTTAAAGGGTTCTCCATCTCCTGTAAGGTGGATGTTCGGAGTCATTGGAGCACTATAAGGTTTTGCTCCTAATTTTCCTGTCTCAGTTAATAAGTCTAGGACATATTTTCTTTGAGATAGAAATATACCTTTTTTACTCCTTGTGACTTCAACACCCAAGAAATACTTTAGCATCCCCAAATCCTTCATGTGAAACTGAGTATGTAGGAAAGAGTTAAGAGATGAAATTCTCGTAGTATCACTTCCAGTAATAACAATGTCATCTACATACACAACTAAAAGAATGATACCAGCTTCTGATTGTTTGTAGAACACAGAATGGTTAGACTTGCTTTTCATCATACCAAATGTTTCTATAGCTTGACTAAATTTTCCAAACCAAGCACGAGGACTTTGTTTCAAACCATACAAAGACTTGCGGAGACGACAAACGTGCCTAGACTCCTCCTGAGCAACAAAACCAAGAGGTTGCTTCATAAACACCTCCTCTTGAAGATCACCATGAAGAAAAGCATTTTGATATCCAGTTGATGAAAAGGCCAATGGTGAGTAGCTTCCATATAAATAAACAACCGAACAGATGTCAATTTAGCAACAGGAGAGAAAGTGTTAGAATAGTCCACTCCATAGGTTTGAGCATATCCCTTAGCAACAAGACGGGCCTTTAATCGAGCAACTGACCCATCTAGATTGACCTTAACTGTGAACACCCATTTGCATCCGATAGCCCGTTTCCCTGAAGGTAAATCAACCAAGTCCCAAGTACCATTGTCATCCAACGCATTCATTTCCTCGATCATTGCATTATGCCAACCATGATGAGATATGGCTTCATGAATAGTTTTAGGGATAGAAATAGAATCAAGAGAAGCAATAAAAGAGCAAGAGGAAGACGACAAGCAATTATACGAAACAAAAGAAGAAATATGATAAGTACATTGACGTTTACCTTTGCGTAATGAAATAGGAAGATCATCGTTCAGGACAAGATCTGATGACGAAGGAGCAGGTGCAGGACATGAATTAGAAGTTCTATGTCTGGAGTAGACTTGAGTTATAGGAGGCCTAACAGGGGTTGGATCAGAGACAGGCTCAGATGATGTGATAGAATAGACTAACAAATCGTCATCCTCCCCCTGACATGCAGGAGGAGGAGAAGACGAAAAATAGGGTATGTCTTCCATGAAGGTAACATCAATGGAGACAAGATATTTGTTAAGACTAGGACAATAACATCTATAACCTTTTTGGAGACGAGAATAACCAAGGAAGATACACTTCAAAGACTTGGGATCTAATTTAGTAACATGTGGACGAACATCCCGAACAAAACAAATGCTACCAAATATCCTAGGGTCAACCGGAAATAGTGACTTATTAGGAAACAAAATTTTGTAAGGAATCTCACCATGAAGAACAGATGAGGGCATGCGATTAATAAGAAAACATGCGGTTGAAACTGCATCGGCCCAAAAAGGTTTAGAAACATTCATTTGAAATAATAAGGCACGTGCAGTTTCGAGAAGATGTCTGTTCTTACGTTCGGCCACTCCATTTTGAGATGGAGTATCAACACACGAAGTTTCATGAAGTATGCCATTTTGAACCATATAAGATTGAAACAAAGCTGATGTATATTCTTTGGCATTATCACTTCGTAAAGTACGAATTGAAACATTAAATTGAGTTTTAATCTCAACACAAAATGCACAAAAAATAGAAAACAATTCAGAACGAATCTTCATTAAATATAACCAAGTTACACGAGAATAATCATCCACAAAAGTAACAAAATACTTAAATTCAGGTTTAGACAAAATAGGACAAGGACCCCAAACATCAGAATGAACTAATTCAAAAGAAACACTAGCACGTTTATTAACTCTTGGATTTGAACTAAGACGATGATGTTTTGCAAACTGACAAGACTCACAATCTAATGAAGACACTTTACTAAACTGAGGACAAAGTTTCTTAAGTAAAAGAAGATATGGATGACCCAATCTACAATGTGCCTCGAAGGGAGAGGTTACACTAGAGCAAGCAATAGATTTCGGTATCGGTGTGTCAAGAATATAGAGGCCTCCAGACTCATGTCCTTTACCAATAGTCTTCTTCGTCATAAGATCCTGAAATAAGAAACGATCAAGAAAAAATGAGATACAACAGTTAAGATTGTGAGTAAGCTGATTTACAGATATCAAATTAAAGGATAGGCTAGGTAAATGTAAGATAGACAACAAAGGAAGCAAAGGAGTGGAGTAATTGTGCCAGACCCAAGAACACGAGATGGTGACCCATCAACTAAGGTAACAGTAGAGGTAGAAGTGTGTGACTGAAGAGTAGAAAAGAGATTAGAATTACCTGTCATATGATCTGTGGCACCAGAATCAATAACCCATTTGGAAGATGAAGAAATGAGACACGCATTTGATTTACCTGAATTAGCAATAGCAGTGACAGAGGGTGATGAAGACCTTAGTGATTCTTGATACTGTGAGAACTTGGTAAATTCATCTGCAGAGATAAGAACCAATTTTTCGTAACTATCGAAGTGGATGTACATGAGCCGAGTGACCGCGGCCATGGCGTCGGGTTTGGCGGCTGTTGTTCTTCCTCCCGTGTCTGGCGGTGAGAAAAAATCTGGACTCCAAGAGGGTATTCCGAGTTGGAACACAAAAATGCCCGAAATCCTAATTTGTGTTTACCCAAATTCTGCCCCAAATTTGAACGGAAAAAAAAAATTCTCAAATTTTGTAACCCAAATGCTCTGATACCATGTAAAATTAGAATTCTTTCTTATTATTATCATACAAAGACACTACCTATTTATATACAAAAGATAGGAACAATCTTAGGTGACATACACCTAATATACCACTAAGACACCTAATACACAACTCACGCCACTAAGACACCTAGTGTTAGACACCTAATACACACACTCATAAATCATATTTAACAGATCAGTTGCACTTGAATCAATTATCCATGTATTATTAAAAATAGGAGAAAAAGCTTTAAGTATCTTACCAACATTTGGTGAGGAGTTTGCAACCTAATCTTTTGTTGTTTCAGCAATGGTAGCAGTAGACATTTGTCGTGGCTTTTTCTTCCGAGAGTCACGGTTGTGATCCCACCAGTCAGGATATCCCACAAGTTCAAAACATCGTTTTTTAGTATGACCCTTTTGATGATAATGGCTACATTTAAATGATGATTTATCAGTAACCCTTTGTTCTTATTGATTGGAAAAAGAACGATTTTTAGAAATCATGGCGGAAGCGTCAACGTCTCCAAATTTTTCCTTCAATGAGATTCGACATACTACCTCCCGTCGAATCAAGGAATAACAACCTTCTAAATCTTTTATAGTTTCTTTTTGCAAAATTTCTCCACGAACCTGCTCAAATTCATCATTTAATCCAGCAAGAAAAATATGTATCCTTAGTCTTTCAACAGACTCTTGATATGATATTAGATCATTACGGTCTTTCATGACCACCTTATCACGATGGTCTAGCTCTTGGAAAATTTCAGTCAACTCTCCACAATACTTTGAAAGTGATTTTCCATTTTGTCTGGAAGTAAATGCTTTTTGGTTTAAGACAAATACCTGTAATTCGTCACTTTCATCATATAATGTTTTTGCCAAAGCACCCCAAATTTCAAGAGTAGTAGGTATGCGTAAATATTGCTTCATGATTTCTGGACTCATTGACATAAGGATCCATCTCTTCACTTTTTGATTTTCTGCATACCACTTATTATAATTGTTTGATGTTTTTTCTGGTTGCAAATTTTTGTCATGAATATAAGAGAGTTTTTCTCTCTCTGTAATATGCATTTCCATTATTTGAGACCAAACATCATAATTAGTCTCAGTAAGAACAATTCCAGCATTAAACACACCTTCAGACTGAACCGATTGTACAACAGTTGGAGTTGATTGCTCCATAGGTAATGAAATTATACCCTCTGTCATGATATTATGGTAAACAAACTAGAAAATGGTGTAATAATTTTAGAACTCAATTTTTTTTTCTATGTTTTTTTTCTATTTTTTTTAATATATATTTATACTAAACCGGATAAAAAACCACAAAACCGGTTCAAAATTGGATTAAAAACTTGAAAAAATGAACCAAACCGGTTTTAGAAATCCAGAACTAGTAAAAAAAACCAGGTTCAGACCTTTAAAATGGACCGAACCAGCCAAAAATAGGAAAACTATGAAAAACCAAGAAAACCGGGTTCAACCGAATCACTGGCCGGACCAACTTGAGCCGAATCGAGCTACGGGCCGACTACGCCCTCGAGCCAACCGAGCCGGATGACACATCATCATCTTCAACCTCCAAACGGCGCGTGAAGGCGCGTGGGGAGCTTTTCTTCTACTCTAATTTTACCAAAATGTTCAGAATTGTGTTTAGAGTAATCTGGTAAAATTAGGTGGGACAAATATTTATTCAAAAATGAAGTTTGTAATTAATATTTGTATGGGTGTTTGAATGAGAATATTTTTCACGAGAAGAAATATTTTCAGAGAAAGAAATCTCTGTTTTAGAGAACAAGAGTTTTAATTTTGTATAAAGCAACGACTTGGCTCTAATACCATGAAGAAATCAATATTTGAAGAAATAATTATAAGAGAAAATAAATGTTTTCTGAATATATTTTCTTAATTTGTATCAGATAGTTACATTGTTTATATAGACAAATATCAATTACTATTTCACTAACCACCATGATTGAATTGCATAGTTTACAACTGCTTGGTAGGCGCCATGTATATTGGAAGAAATGTTTAACGTCGGTGCAGTGTTTGTTGAATTGTGTTGCAATGTTTGTTGAATTCAACACTTATTTGTGCTCTCATTGTCAAAGAAACAATAGAAAAGGGGATAAAAGAAGAAGTAATCAAATTTCTCATGCAGAGACTTGTTTAAGTATTAGCATTATTCTTTTTTTAAACTTTGGAGAGGAAGGTAGCTCAAAATCATAGATTGGCAAATTTCATATTTATTTTAGTACCTTCTTTTTTGTTTATGATTAAGGATGAAAATGGTCAGTTTCAATTGGTTATAAACCGCAACGAATTAACTTACAAGTCTAATTGAACTAAATTGTTTTAAATGGTTTCGAGATCGGTTTACAAGTCTAATTGAACTAAATTGTTTTAAATGGTTTCGAGATCGGTTTGGGTATTACACTTGGGTCGGTGGCTCAAATCGTTTGCCTGTTTTAGATATTATTTTAATTTTAAAAAATGTATAAAAAAATACTAAAAAAGAAGATAAGATCCTATAGAATCCGAAAATCGACCCGATGATAATTCAATAAAGAGACATGCACCGAATTGTTTGGGATCTGAACTAGTCTACCCAAACATGCCTGAATGTGGCAGGTATTCGCGGACTACTGACCTGTTGGATCAAACCATGACCCCTAATTGTACTTGAGAACTATTGATATGGTGTTTGGTTTCCAGTATCTTTCCGAGAGCAAGTTATTCATTTTTGTATTCATTGTCCTGTGTGTTCTCAGGAATGATTATAGATCAGCTAACAATATCATACAACACATAATAATAATAATAATAATAATAATAATAATAATAATAATAATAATAATAATAATAATAATAATAATGAGCAAAAAGTTATAACTACCTCTTTTCAATTATTTATTTATATATAAAGAAAGATAATAATACATAAATTAATATACATATTAATTATAGTTACATTTGACAAATTCATAATAATAAATAATAATAGTTTTCTATTACTGTTTTTTTTTTTTTGTAATATTTTTTTCTTTTTTGGATATGATTGTAGAAATTCCATGGCACGTAGCATAACGAACTAGCGCATGATTAGTGATAAGAAGAGAAGGAGCCAAACACGAAAAGAGGGAATAAATAACGGTTCTCAGTGAAGAATAATAGCAAACAAGTAGAGAGTCGCTACAACAAGTCAGTTTCAGAAAGAAGGTGCGTGAAAGAAGCTTGGTTTTTGGAAATTAAGAAAAAGGAGCAATTTAAAATGGAAGAAGCAACACCATCTCGTTCGTCCTTGCCTCTAATATCTAGATTGGACCAATTAGATTTCCTGGTACGTACTCACTTTTTTTTTTTTTTCTTCTTTTCATACTATAATAATTAATGTTAATTAATTAGGTTCAATCATGTGTAAAATTATTGTCTACCCAACTGTAGATGAAATATTTGGAAAGGAAACAAGAATTTGAGAGGAGAAGCAGTAATTGTTATGCTGGTGATTTGGCATTAAAGGAGGTTTACTCTAATGGCTCTTTGTTAGATCGTGTGGCATCTCTTGAGCACCGCCTTTCTCAAGTCAGTTTTTTTTCTTCTTCTTCTTCTTCTTCTTCTTCTTCTTTATTTTAAAAGCACTAAAATCTCAATTTTATTAATTAAATAAAATATTACGTAAGATTCGAATTTATATCATAAGTTAATCTCAATAATATAATTAATTTTATATTTAATATATTAATTCAACACTAATAAACCAACAACCACATGATTTCATCATAAAAATAATTTATCCCCTTCAAAGTAATTAAAAAAGAGAACCTTCTTTTTAAACTAGCTTTTTTCTTATTTACAAATATCTAATAATGATATTAACATTATACCTATTATTAAATATAATAATGTCGTTAACTTTTACATTCATATACTTTTACAAGTTTTTGATGAATTATTGAAATACTTTTTAGAAATATTATAAAATAAATTTTTACTTATTGTGTGTTAAAAATAATTATAATATTTAAAAAATTACATAACAAAATAAAAGTTACTTAAATTAAAAATAACCTTATATTAATTATTGGTTTCTATCCTAAATTATATCATTCAGCCTGTTAATTTTTTTTAAAAAATATATTTATTGTTTTGATATTTTATCTCATTGTTGATATTCATAGATTAGAAAATTATTTAATGGAGAAACTAGATTAAGAAGAAATATTTTTCCTTTTTAACAATGACTTACTAAAAATCGAAAACCTATTTTTTTAATTTACTTAACATAATTTTAAAAAATTACTTATCATTCAACAAATAAATTACATATTTATAATAATTGAATAATTTATTATAAAATGAGATAATAATAATTTATTCAAGTTAATTAATCCATAAATATTAATTTTATATAATTTATTTTCAATGTTTTAATTTATACAAACTATTTTAATTTATTATTATTATTTACACTATAGGCGTTAATTTTTATTGGAAGAAAATAAAAAATAATCAATTTTATTTTCTTAGTTTAGCATAATTAATTATTTAATATTAAAATAAAATAAATTACAATTTTATCTTTAATACTCTTCAACTTTAAAGATACTATATCTATTAAAATTGAAAGATATATTTATGAAAAAATTACGAATTTTAAGAAAAATATTAATTTTTTATACGTTGAAGAAAATAAAATTGCATAAATCAATCATGCACTCAAAAATCTCTTTTGTTCAATCATAAGTGGATTGATAGAGGGTATAGACATTAATTTAAGATTTATTTCCTAAGCATGATAATAAATGATAACGTCCATATTATGCTCTTACCTTTAATCTCGGAGAAGAAGCTTTAACAATTGAATAAAAAAATATATTATATTATCAATAATTTACGATAGTATGTATAATCTACTTATCCCAATAAGATTTTCTATTGAAAAAAATACTATATATGTAATAGGATTTTAGTAATGGATGCATGACATTATAAGTCATATAATTATCTAAAAAAAACAATTTATTCTTAAAAATTTTAAGTTGATATCTCAAGTTTTATAATTTATAAAAAAAAATGTAAAATTAGTCTGATTTTTAAAATTTTATTAAAAAATTAATAGCCAAGAATATATAATAAACATGTGATATTCTTCTCTAATGGTATTTGTAAGATTAAAAAAATCACATCTCAATGTTTTTCAACAATTTCATCCTATAATTTTACTCTAAAAATTGAAATTGATTATGCTAGTTGATTAAGACATTTTTATTGTAAATTTTATATTTTTAATTCTTGTATGATTATGTTATTGAAATTAAAATAGTTTTAATATAATTGAATGGTCAAAAAAATGTAAAAATTTATAGATAGAGAAAGAAACATATAATTCACAATATATTCTATTTTTTATTGTTGTTTTTGTTTTTTGTTATCTGCTAATATATTTTTAATTTATTTAATTTTTTAGTTAGTTAGGGGTAAAAAATTAATGTTAGGGATAAAAGTATATAAAAATATTTTAGTTATATTACACTTTTATTATTCAAGGGTCATTATGTTAATTAAATTTTTTTAATTTTATAAGAACAGTATAAATCATCTAGTCATTAATTACACTTTAGTTAAAATTATAAGATTAAAGTTTATAAATTTTAATTACCTTGTAAAATTTGAATAAAAACTGGTCACCCCTTTTAACAACACATGAAAAATTGTGATTTTCATTAAATTGAAATTAATTTTGTTATTCACGTGATTTATATTTTCTTAAAATTATGTACTAAATTTACACTGTTTTAAAATGCTCGATTTTAAGTAGTAGTATAAGAACCAGACACAACTTACCTTTTATTGGGACTAATTTTCGAGCCTCATTCAATATCATAAAGCACTGGTTTCTTTCTTTTTTTATAAAGGGCCAATACAGTGATTTAGATATTTAGTTAGGGTTAATTACCGTTTACGTGAAAGTAGGTTAATTTTAAGTATAGTTAAAACATTTATTTAATTATAATTATACCTATAATATATAAATAATTATAAAAATATGTTTATTCATCTTTAAATATATATTTAAAGATAACGATAAAAACATACCAAATATCTATTATGTTTTTATTGTTTGATAAAATTATAATTAAATAAATACTTTGTGCAAATTTACACTCATAGGAACATAAAATGTAATTAAATCTATTTAATTATGATTATTTATTTATTTTTTGTTTGTTTTCAATCAATCGTAACTGATAACGAAGAAGTTGGAAAATTGGGTGTCTATCTACGGTAATACGTCAATGTGAGACATTACCTTGAGTGGAGTTTATTTGGTTTAAACGAAAGTCTTAATTCATTTAGGTTTTTTATGCAAGATTTATAAAATTATGTTAAAATAATATTTAGAATAAATGAGAAATAATATCAAATAAAAATAAATAAATTCCTTATTGAAATTTGTTGAATAATGATATTTAATCAATATATAAAAAATAAAAAAATAAAACATTAATATATGATTGTTGTTTATATAGTAATAGCTTTTTCATCTGTTATTCTATAATTTTTGTATTTTATATTTTATACATTATATATATATATATATACTTTTATTTTAAGTATGTTGGATTAATTAAAAAGCTAATATTTGATTAATGTATTTTGGATTCAGCTATCGTTAGAGATAGAATCAAGTAGATCATCATCTCAGGAAGGAACTTCAAAACTAGGAGAATCGTCTTGCTCTTTATTCCCAACTCTTAGCAATAATAATATACGAATGTCCCAATTCCATTATCGTACCAGCTGTTCTCTACCGGAGATTCAGGAAACATGTACTAGAGAGCAGAAGAAAATGGAGAATGAACTCGTAGGAGAGAATATGATCAAATCCAAGAAGAAAGAAAAATCTCATAGAAATGGAAAGAAGAGAGCTTCTCCCAAATCGAATTGGCCACACTTCAAGCTTTTAGGTTGCTAGCTAGTCTGAAAATACTTCAAATTTTAGAGGAATAATCTGCTGCTTATTATTATTGTCAGTCAGGCACATTATGATGATACCCATTAATTTGAAATGTCAATACGGCAATGCATGGGTGCCGTATTGTCGCCAATAATAGGCGGCTTTAAATCATTTCTTACTTCAGTTGTCTTATATTTTAAGATTATTGTTATTTTTAAATGTCAAAAACAATTTAATTATTTTAACGCTTTAAGATTTTTTTATAGAGAGAGAAAATATATATA
The DNA here is from genome assembly GCA_033030585.1 of Hippophae rhamnoides. Lineage (NCBI taxonomy): Eukaryota > Viridiplantae > Streptophyta > Magnoliopsida > Rosales > Elaeagnaceae > Hippophae > Hippophae rhamnoides. The sequence goes on along the minus strand of CM065428.1, from coordinate 53,599,270 downwards.
TATATATTAGATTTTCATCAAAATCTCCCAATTTCCAAAAAAGAAATAACTGGAGGTAAAAATAAACAAAAAACAAAAAATGGCTCGGTTTTATCCCATAGCTAGAGGATTAATTGATCTGTCAATCTAACTAGGATACGAACTTGTGAGCTAATACACTTGTCCACTTCAGCTTGTTGACACTTGACATCTTTTTTTTATTTTTTATTTTTTATTAATTATCTAAATTAAACTCCCTTAAACCACCATTTTCCCATTTTTATATCTCATTTGCGAATCTAAAACAATAATTAAAAACCCTAAATCAAACTCAATACTTTCTCAAAACAAAGCCTCAAAGAAACGGAAAGATCACAGCAACGAAAGAGAGAGAGAGAGAGAGAGAGAGAGAGAGAGAGGTTATTATCTATATATAGAGTCTAGCCAAACAAGCAAAACTAATTTGTCAGTTTCCATTTCCCATTTTGTCCCCATAGTTCCTCCAATTTCCAACCTTCCACTCAGATTCAAGCAATGGAGAGAGGCGAGGGTTCAACCACAGACCCAGATTCAGAAGAGACAAATATGACTCAACATAACCTCACCGTCCCATCCGGTTTGACTCAGAACGAGTTCGACGAGTTGAAACCTTTCGTATTCGAGTTCCACACCTACCGAGTAGGACGAGGCCAATGTAATTCACTACTCGCACAACGTATCCACGCACCTCTCCAGACTGTTTGGTCCATCGTCCGTCAATTCGACAAGCCCCAGACTTACAAACACTTCATTAAGAGTTGTACGGTCAAGGAAGATTTTAAGATGACTCTAGGTTGCACCAGAGACGTCAATGTTATCTCCGGATTACCAGCAGCTACAAGTACCGAGAGGCTCGATATATGGGACGATGAACGACACCTTACCGGTTTCAGCATCATCGGGGGTGAGCATCGGCTTAAAAATTATCGATCAATCACGACGGTGCACGGGTTCGAGCGTGACGGGAAGATCTGGACCGTTGTTTTGGAATCGTACGTAGTGGATGTTCCGGAGGGTAATACCGAGGAGGACACGCGTCTGTTTGCTGATACAGTTGTCAAGTTGAATCTCCAGAAGCTGGCGACTGTCACCGAAGCAATGGCCCGTGAGGGTGACGGTATGTGAGAAAAAGTGGAAGAAAAAGATTTATGTACTTGAAGGTTCAATACTTCAATAAAATTCAAAAACAAAATAGAACCAACACTATTTTTTTTCTTCCCTTTTTTTAATTATTTACCTTAATTTCCTAATCGTTTATTTTCATTTGTTTGAAGGACTTGAGTTTTTAGGTGCCTTAATTTATTTATTTTTTTCTATTTGTTGTCGTTGTGATGAATTGGGAATCATCGAAGCATGCATTTGTGGAAATAAATCGGCGGAAATGCTATGTCTTTAATGAAGTGGAATTAGGATGATGCAATGTATAGACATGTCGAGGACCCGTGATCGGACATTGATATCGTTTTTTTCTCATGTGATTAATATTTGATTTATGCATTTGGGTTTTATTTTCATTTTCATTTCCTTCTTTTTCTCTCTTAGTTTTGATTCTTGCTATTAAAGTCACACATCGACTAGGAATCGTACTCACGTTACGTATATAAACAAGGACAATCTTCCATCTCATAATTTGGATTTTGAGATGGAATTAGGTCCAAATTTAACATGATATCAAAACAGGTTATCCGATCGATGCAGTTGTTTCGTTATTGATGAGTGATGCATTCCGGCACTTGAGCTCCATAAACTCAACATCTCCGTCGGTCTCAAGGGGACAAACCTCTTGTCGATGTGAGAGGGAGTGTTAAAGTTTCACATCGACTAAGAATCGCGACCACGATACGCATATAAACAAAGACAATCTTTCGTCTCATAACCTGGATTTTGAGATGTATTTAGTCCCAAATTTAACACTTGCATTGCAAATATATATATATATATATATATATATATATATATATATATATATATATATATTTTTGGGTTAAATTTATTCATTGTTATTTGTGGTCCGGTTCACCACTAGGTGGTACAATGGTGGTCTGGCGGCGGCAAGGCTCACCTTTAAGTCACAGCCTTCCTATTTACAGTATCTAAATTAATGTTTGCATTAAATAATTATTTGATTACTTTTTATTTTTTTATATTATTTTACTAATAATATAGTTTTAAATTGACTTTGTAACTCTACTTTATTAATCCAGACCATAAACTTTCCTCCCAAACCACCCCAAAAAAAAAACTTTTACTTTCTGTTAAATATATTTTGCATAACAAGTAGTGTTCAAAAATTAATAAATGCTGAATGGAACCAAAATTGGCTAAAGAGGTAGTGTCCATAGACTCCCTACTCGTAAGGTGTTGTTACTTCCATTAATCATGTTTTATTTTTCTATCTTTACTAAGCATTGGGTAATTTTGTTTTCAAAAAATAGTTTAATTTGATTTTGAATTTCATTAACATGGATTAGAGAAATGAGGATTGTTATGGTTAAACTAATTCATACTTATATTTTTACTCATATATATTACACCGATATATTGAGAAATTTTCTAAAAATAATAACAATAATTTTTTTTTCATTTCAAAGTTATTAATTTAGTCATATGTTACGATATATGTTACAATATAACTAGCTAGTGTGACATTAAAATTTATGTGAAAAGTTATACATCAGTCCAAGAGTTATTAACTTGCTCAATCCTTTTACCTATTAATTTTATTGGTTTTGTTTTAAGAAAGTAGCAGATATTTGTGTTTTTTTAAAAAAAAAAATTGTTGTAATTATATTTTAATGTAATGATATGTATATCATAATCTATGATCAAAGTATAACTTTTTCTCACCGTGGATTCTTTATTTTAATTAAAATAATTGATAATATAATATTTTAGATTAATAAAATACATCATTAATATAATTATTTAAAAATAAATAACACTTCACTCTTCGAAAAGAGTGTGGACAATGTAATCATTGATAAATACACTCTAAATAAAACCATCAATAACAACTCGTTGATTTGACTACCACATTCAAATTATGTTAGTCACATAAGTCTCATAGCAGTGTAGGATTTTTAGATAGAGAGATGAGAGAGAAAGAACATATATTTTTTTTTATATATAAAATCAATAGATATATGGAAAAATTGTAATTAGAACCCGTTTACTTTCAAAAATTGTAACAAATCATTATTGATTAAGTGACACCGCATTCAAATTATGTTAATGCTCACAGGAATGTAGGCTTTCTAGATTGATGGATGAGATAGAGCATATTACTTTGTAAAATCAATAGATATATGATGAGAAAAAGTGTAATTTGTTCCGTTTACTTTAGTTAATTATTTTAAATGGGTTGAATTTAATCATTTTATTATTATATTTATTGATATTTTAATCGTTAATTTTGATAATTTAATTATTTTATTTTTTTAAAATTTTTAAGATAATTTATCTTTAAATATCTACGTATTATTTTATTAGTAAGGTTTAATTCAATCTAATTTAAAATATTTTATTAAAAATAATATTCAAAAAATAAAAATTGATAAGAAAATTAGCCTAAAATCCAATAGTAATATGATTATCCAAAAAATTGTTAGAAAAGATTCTCCATTTCCTGCAAGTTTACCTTGGCTCTTCTTTCCATTTTCAGCTTTAGGTTAAAAATACCCCCCAGTATCTTTAACTTTTGCAGCCAGACTAGTACAATTCTCTCTCATTTATTTAATTACGTTTTTGGTTTAATGGGTATTTTTAGTTATTCTAATTTCTACCAAGTCCATGTTTATAAAAAAAAATAAAAAATTCTAAGACCATGGGGACCTCATGATCATATGAACTGTTGGCTCGATCACAATCAAGAGTAGTAGTCAACTTGATAATAATATACGCAACGAATTGGATAGCCTGGATAGGTCGTGATATGGTGTAATCATGTGGTCCACTACTACTAGTCTATATATATTATGTTAGGATAACGTAGAGTCGTTGAGAATTGATCTTGAATTTTAGTTCAATATTAATTAATTGTACGTAATTCATGTATTGTTGCAACTATTATTATTGGTCGGTGACAGAAGGTATAAGGATACTACCGTCAATATTCATGTTAAAAGTCAGATTGGTTGTTGAGCTTTATGGTTGAAGGATTCTCATAGCTGGGGACCTGAGGCAGGATCGAGCTAGCGCATCTTTAGGACTTCATGTCTGGTGTTAACGAAAGGACTATAACATAGTCACATGGCGCCTATCCCTTGCTATCTTACTTTCACTCCTCCTTTAACTCTCTGTCTACTAATTTCGCTTCTGTTCCACCCAAATTTAAAAACAATTTCAATTGAAACTAAAATTTTAAAAAGAATTTATATATTAAAAAATTAATTTTGAATCGTAAACCAAACACAATAAGGATTATTAATTATAAATTCAAATTCAAATTTTTGAAAATATGTTTTTTTAAAAGAAAACCAAATTTTCATCGAGAATATCACGTAGTTATAATTAGACGTTATTTAAATTTAATTTAAATTATTTGAATTGATTTAATAATGAATCATGATTGTATAGATTGCTTATAATATTATTACAATGTATTTTTTATAATATTTTTAAGGATTGTTTTTTTAACAATTTATATATATAATTTAAACTTGATAATAGCAAACACAAATATGATAATAATAATAATAAAAAAAGAAAATAGATTTAGCAAAAGATTATTGTTTTGGGTCAAACAAAGAAGTTTGCCAAAATTAAAAGTTGCCCGGCCAATTTCTATTTTCACATTTTAGAAAACAAAAATTATCAAATTAAATACTTTCTTCTTTAAAAATAGTTAAGGAAAAAAAATCTAAATGTAAAAGTAAGAAAATAGAACTTTAAAAAGAAAAAAAATCTTGGAAAATGAGCCATTAATAACTTCAAGATTATTCATGACTTGCTTTATATATACTACCGCTTTAAACTTGCAATTTGGTAAACCATGAAAATTAAAGCTGAAGTTTATATAATAATTGCGTCGAGCTTCTTTATTTAAAACAACGTCAGGGTGCTTTTAATAAATCGACTTAAATATTATTAAATTCAAGATTTTTTTATTTATTTATGATAGTCATTAATTCCAGCTAGGCAGTTTGTCTTGTTGCACCATAGCTTTATGAAATTCAAAGACGTATCCTTTATGTTGTATAGACGTCTAAGCTAGAAACATATATATATATATATATATATATATACGTCTTTCTGAATATTTCACAAAAATATATATATAAAGGATCGATGATAGCTAGTTACACTTAAAAAATTTATTTAGATTTTATCCTGTGTAAAAAGCAAACACTACTTATGGTATCCATAAGCCAAATTTTGTGGTCAAAAAATAGTTAACGTGCACGATCCTACGTACACTGCATTCTTAGCTTCAACAGTAAATTATTTCCAGAGATGATCATTTGCTTTTGAGTTGTTATTTTAAATTCTTAGTTGTCTGTTTTCATCTCGTGAAATTGCTCTACCTATAAGTTGTTGAAAATCAACACCAAAATAATAATTAAAGAGGTAGAAATAAACAAGCCACAATATGAGAGAACAAACGAAATTGGTCAAGGTCATTGTAGAATAATCAAGAATACGTCATTGCGGTAAGTTATGTCACAGTAGATAAGATCAAGATTACCAGTGATTATTTCGCTTTATATTCGCTATTAGACGATAAATGACGACTATAAATAAATTTCACCAGATTTGGTTTAATCATTCCATCAAAAACAAATAAGTTTTCAGTATTCTTAGTCTGGAGCGAAATAGAGCTTTATCTTCGGTTGCTTTGTATTTCTTCAATTGTGAGTTTTGAAAGCGTAAGTATAATGTAGTATAATACAAGTATTTGCTTTACTTGTTCGATCTAATATTAGTAAATTTGTAGTTGTTCATTCTAAATTTTACTCAACAATTGGTATCGAAATGACTACGGATCGTTTTAGCGGAGTTATCTCAGTCGCGAGGAGTTCTGGCACTCGCAAGTTTATTAGTCAAGCTTGTTCGGTATAGTCAAGTCTCTGTCGACACCATGGTGATCTTCAAGTAGTCGAGGAATCGCTAAGCTCAACAACAAAAAATATAACACATGGGCAACGTAATGAGTCTTATCTACAAGGTCAAGACTCATGAGGTTTGTCAAGGTGATGAAGTTACACAACCAATGCGGGAAGATGCAAACGGTGATCTTACTAAGCGGAAAATTAAAAGGTGCAAAGCGATGTTGCTCGTCAAGACCACAATCAAGAAGAAATGATGAGCATATTCGATGCAAAAACACCAAAGGAAAGTACCGGACACTCTTGTTACGCTTTTTCAAAGAAGAATGATACAAGATTGCAACTTCTCGAGAATGAGTTACTATCGATGGGCGCAACGCTGACATACGACGATTTCCCAATACTTTCACAAGGTAAAGTCATATGCCGCCAAATTTCGTAGAGTTAGATCCAAAAGCTCCTATCGGGGAAACGAGGATAAAGAGAATAATTATTCATGGCTTTAGACCGAATATCGAGGGTTTGTTACCGCTATACAAGGATGGCCGACACAACCATCTCTTATCGAGTCGAGAATCATAAATTTGGCCAAGAAGCTATGGCTAAGCAAAACGGGAGGAGTCCAACCGAAGCGGTGAAGAAGAAGCACTCTACACTAGCAAAGGCAAAGGCACTTTCAAGCCAGACAATGGAAATGGATATAAAAATGATGGAGATAAAGGAAAAATTCCTCAAGGAAAGCGAGGCTTTCGTCTGCGTGAGTTTCGAAGAATCGCAATAACAATAGGAAATTTGACGTGAATGTTACAACCAAGCGAAAGATGTGTCACATGGCAAAAGATTGTCGGAGTAAGAAAAAGCCTCGTTGAAAGCAATACAACCATTTCTTCAGCTTCTAAGGAGCATACAAGATGGTTGATGCCAAGCATTATTCGCTACAGAGGAAGAAGAATTGGCTCTTACGATGACACAACATCAAAACAAATTGACTACAAGAATGACCGGATCATAGATTCGTTTCAAATCATACGACAAAGCAAACGGTTTGAAAGCATGTCTCGAGTACGTGAGTCGTGGTAAAGGGTAATACCGACAACTCAAGGTTACCGATAAATTTCACACGGTGAAGACGATAGTTACGCCGATATAGTACTAACCAAGTACAACTTCAAGATGTTTATCACGTCCCCAGAATGAAGAAAAATTTGGCTTGCCTCGTGGCTCAATTAACATCATCGTGCCACTATGTCTTGTTCGTCCTCGAGACGCTGGTGTATCGTGATCTCAAAAATCTCGTAAACACCGACAACGGAGTGGCAACGATTGGAATCATTTACGTGATGTCACAGACCGCATATGTAGACAAGACAAAGAAATGCCAGACACAGATCTATGGCATACGCGTTGCTAGGGTCACGTTAGCTATTCCAAGCCAAGTGTGATGGTGAAGAAGTCGATGCTTAAAGCGGCTTCCTCAACTAGATGTACGTACAAACACCTGCTCAGGCAAGTGGTGCCAATATGGTAAAGCTCACCAATTGCCATACGAGGAATCGAAGTTTAAAGCAAAAGAACCATCGAGTTAGTTCACTCGATGTATTCGGTCCCGTTAAGCAACCATCAATCAAGCAGATGCAATATATGGTGACATTCATTTACGACTTCTCAAGATGCTGGTTTTATTTATGAAAGAAAATCGACGTATTATCAAAGTTTAAAGAGTTTAAAGAGTCAACCAAGGAGTGTTGGAAAGAAGATTCGTTGCATATGCGCACGTACAACGAAGTGAGAATATAGCTCGTGTGAGTTCTCTCAATACCTAAGTGGAATGTCGAATACGTCATCGACACTTCGTGCCAACACGCCACAACAAAATTGTGTAGCGTAAAGAAAGAACCGGCATCTTGCAGAATCATTTGAGTACGCTACATGAAAAGAATGTACTGGGAGGTTTTGGGTCAATCGACGAGTGACCGCAGCCTTTGTCATCAACATACTTCCTCAACCAAGGTTAGAATTTGTTTCACCCTTTCGAGAAACTATGGAACACTTAAACCTACAAAGCTACTTTCGAGTATTTGGTCAGGTATGTTATGTATTTGTTCCCGATCATTTACTTGAGCAAATTTGACAAGAAAGTTGTTGAAAGTGTATCTTTGTGGGATACCATGCCCAAAGAAAAGGGTGGAAATGTCAGATCCAACGAAGGGAAGATGCTACACTTCACGAGACGTGGTGTTCACGAAGCATCTTCGTGGTCCTCGCAGAAGGAAGCATTGCCTGCACTCAAGAGAATTCGGGAGATAAGTCGCAACAAAAGATGGACGAGCATACTATTCAATTCCAACCAAGTTTAGATGAATCCAGAGATCCGTACGACGATGGCGCCGAACAAAGAAAGAGCTCGTAATCCTTGGCAAACCTGGCATATATCAACAACTAACGAAGGCGAGCCTAGTGAAATAGAAGAATCAACTCCACAATCTCAACTACGTAGTCAACAAGAACACGAAGGCCAAATCCCAAATACGCTAATGCAGCCCATAATTGAAGCAATAACCTCGAGACGCTCAAGCATCGCAAAGATCCGGAAATGACGACAAATGGCGAGAGAAGAGATCGACGCACTTCAAAGAAATCAAACTCGGGATCCTGCGAAGCCAAGAGACGTGAAACCCATATCCCGCAAATGGGGTTTACAAGATAAAGCGCAGACCTGCATGGGTCAATCGAGAGATACAAGGCACGATTGGTGTACCGTGGTTTCTCTCAACAAGATGGGACTAGACTACGATGAAACATTTAGTCCAAGCTGGCAAAACTTACAATTGTTCGAGTCCTACTTCCACTGCGCAAAGAAACAAAGATCGAAGTCGTGGTATGGATGAAGAATGCTTTTCTTCACAGAGTTGGATCGGGAGATCTACATGATCCAACCAATGGGTTTTCATAGCCAAGATCATCCCGAATACGTGCGTGTAAGTCATAAAAGCACTCTACTTGATTAAAACAAGCACCCAAGGCACGGTATGGTAAGATTGTCAATTTCTAACACAAAGTGGTTATTCAAAGAACACCCGCATTCCACTTGCTTGTTAAAGCCAATGAAGGAAAGCTAGCTATCAAGCGCAGTGGGACGACTTAATCATAATCGCGATAATGAGGCGTAAATTCTTCGAACAAATGAGAATTTGTCACCGTTTCCAGATGAAAGAACTTGGCCAACTCAAGCACTTCCTTGGTTTCAGAGGTGTCGATCGCACACAAGAAGGAATATTTCTTTGTCAAGAAAATATTCTAAAGATTTGATAAAACGGTTCTTGAATGCTTGAATGCAAACCAATTCTCGACGCCGACGAGCTAAATGCCAACACGTGCGCACATTACGAAGGAAAAGATTTGGAAGATGTGACAATGTATCGAAAATTGGTAGTACCGATCTACTTAACCTTAACTCGGCCTCGACATTTCTTATGCAAGCAGGTAACGAATGACAGACATGCAAAATCCAAAGAAGCCACATTTGGAAGCCAGCCGACGAATATCGAGATACGTGCCAAGAGTACAATTGACTATGGTCTTTGTACAAGAAAGGCGTGGAGACAACAAGCTAGTCGTTATCGCGATGCACTACGTAGGAGATCACGACACCGTGGAGATCAACAACTCGGGTAATGTGTTTAAGACGGGTTCTCGGGAACAATTTCTCGCGTAGCAAAAGACAACCAACAAGCATTTCATTATCAACCACCGAAAGCCGAAAGTATTTAGCATGCAATGGCAGCCAAGAAGTTGTACATGGTTGATACGCCTAATGAATAATCTACATCAATCAAGAATTATGCAAGACATCGCTTGTATCGCGGACAATCAATCAAGAATTGCTAGAGAATCCGCCTTCTTCATGCAAAGAACTAAGCATGTTGAAATACACTATCACTTTATCGAGAAAAGGTTCTCGCAAGAAGAAATTGAAATGAGACAAATCAAGACAGATAATCAAGTTACAAACTTGTTCACAAAAAGCTTAAGCGCTGGTAAGTTCAAATGTTTCACACGCCTTAACACAAGAAAAATAGTAAAGTAAATAAGGTTATGGAGTTGTCAAAATCAACACCAAAATAATAATTAAAGAGGCAGAGAGAAATAAATGTAGTTGGTCAAGAGAGAAATAAATGAAATGGTCAAGGTTGTAGAAATAATTGAAAGTAGTCAAGGTTGCAGAAAATGCAAGAGTCAAGGTCAGAGTAAAATAAAAACGTTGGTCAAGGTCGTAGAAAGCATAAGGTGTAGATAAGATTTGTACGGTTAGGATTATTTCTTAGTTTTATATTTCGCGCCAGTAGATTGCACGAGTGACTATAACACTTACATCAGTATTCGTGGTTTAATCATTCCATCAAAAACAAATAAGTCTTTGTATTCTTAGTTTCGAAAAGTGAATGAGCCTTTCTTTCGAAGCCAGTATTTCTCTTCAATTTGCGAGTTATCTTTGAAAGCGTGTTATAACAGTGATAATACAAGACATATGTTTACTTGTTTGGATCTAATATTAGTAAATTTAGAGTTGTTCATTCTAAATTTTACTCAACATAAGTTCCAGCTGCTTTCATTCAGTAAAAAACACACTTATATATATATATATTTAACTTATAAATCTAGACCTAAAATCTAAAATCTAACTTATAAGTTAAAAAATTACCCAGACTTATAAGTAATACTATTATAATCAACCAAAATATTTATTAAAATAATCTAACATAATAATTAAATTAATAGAAACGATAAATATCATTTTTTTAAAAAATTAATTATAATATGCAATTAAATATTTGGGATTAATTATCCTAATTTAGAATGTTTATGTGTTTGAGGTGACTCTTGCAAAATGATTATTTAGAAGAAAAAGAATCTTGCAAACTTGTTTACAATATTTGATCGATGCTTTTAATATCATTAATTGTTGTTTGCGCACGGGTTTTGTTTCATAATATCCTTCTTCAAGTGAAAAAGAAAAAAAAAAGATTGTAACATATATACACGATGTCAAGTAAAAGGAGCAATTGGAAAAGGAGGCAATGTCAGCTAAGTTCATGAACCTGGAAAATGAAAATAAAAAACAAAAGCTAGGTTCATGAATTACTCGATGTCAAGTTTCTTTCTTTATTTCTTTTAGTTTCCTAAATTATCTTCTTCTTCTTCTTTTTTTAAATAAAGGTGGACTTGATTTATTGGTTGAAAGAACCTGAGAAAAATCCCTAGTCATGAGATCCAAAAAAAAAAAAAAAAAAAAAAAAGCCCCTTTAGTTTTTTCATTTATTTTTTTTCCTGCAGAAGACATCCAATTGTTGTTTGAAACTTTATAAGTTAAATCTTTAAATAACACACAAATCTGTATTTTTTTTTTAAGAAGAACTTTTTGCGTGCTCTTTGTTGGAAGTATTTATTTAACCTTTTTTTTTAATTATTCTAAAACAACACTCTGTAAATAATTATAAATTAATTTGTCATTAGTATATTTCTCTACGCTTACGATGTGAATGAGATTACAAAAGTTATGAATTGATAATAGTTTTTTCACTTGATTTTTTTTATTTTTTAATATTTATTTAAAAATATATTTAGTTTAAAAAATAAGTGTTAATTTAATTCTTATTTTATTATATTATTTAAGATATTGATATTAATTTTTATTTTTAACTAATTTAACACATGATTTTAAGTAAAATAAAAAAATATAAAGTAAAAATAAATAAAATTTAATATAATTATACAAAATATTGTGTATTTTGTTATTAAAATTATATTTTTTATATATAAAAAATAATAATATTAATATATATTTCGGTTTCTGTTAACAACAGTTTCGACATTGCAATAATCATTCTCATCTAAATCTTTTCGATTTTAGTTATTTTTGAAAAAAAATTATCAAATTTTTATAAATAATTATAATTTTAATTATCTACAATTAAATTATTTATACTTAATTGAGATTTAAAATAAAGGAAAAATAAGGGGTTATTTATTAGTTATTGTATTTAGAGGCCAGGAGTGTTTTTTTTTTTCTTTTTACGACGGTTTAGGCTTAAAAGTTGATCTAAAAAGTTTTTGAATTTTTTTCATTTGAACGAGAAAGAAAATTTCAACCTTAATAATTATTAAAGTATTTTTTAAAATAATAATATAAAAAAATTAAAATTTATTTAATTAAACACGTGATCACTTTTCAAAACTAATAAACAAAAATGTAACCAAAAATATTGAACATAAATATTTTAATTCAAAATGTTGATAGAACTCTAAGGTAAGTCATAATATAATAGAAAAAAATACCATTAAATTTTTATATTTAATGTCAAAGTGATATTTTAGATCATGTAATTATTTTATTACATTTTAGACTTATTATTATTAAAAGATGATGGCACAAAGATAAAGTTGTTTTTATTTTTATTTTTCAACCTAAGATAGATACTTTTTTAATTTAGATAAATTGTAACTGAAAAAATAAAATAAAATATATATAAATAAATAAATAAATAAATAATTTATTTTTTACAGTAACATTTTAATAATGAAAAACAAAAATATCATTAAAATAAATACAAAAATCAAATATTATTTTTAAAATAAATATGAAAAAATAAGTGTAGTAATTTTTTTTTAAATATAAACTTCATAATTTTAAAGAATAATGTTAGATGGTATTAGTGTAGAATAAATACTATTTTATCTTAATATAAATCTAATTATTAATTAAATTTTTTTAAAAAAATTACACTATATAATAAATAAATAATATTAAGTAAGTTAATAGCCATCTAAACAATTTGTTTTAATGGACTATGATATTCTAGGGATCGATGCGATTGATACATGCACACGAGTTGATCATGGTGGGTTTTTCTACGGATAAAATTAATCAAAAGTGAAAGTAATATATTATAATTTTATTTAAATTTACAATATAATCACTACAATCCAAAACTTTTATAACCAAATCATACTTAGAATTATATTATTTAAAACAAAAACACTTTGAATTATATATAAATTAATTGATTTAAAATAATATGTATATTTTGTAACTTTAACTACAAAATTAATATAAAAAATATATATATATAAATTAGTGCACATTATCTAATATATATTATTAATGTAAATTGAATTTCTAACTGTCTAGTGTCTCGAACACGTGAAGAGTAGTACTATTCTTTTATGGAAGGTACCTTATCCGATCACAAGAAACTCTTGACTATTGAGAAAATTACATGCTCTGACGTTGTTTTCGTTTTCGTAGGCGAAAAGCAAATTTTAAGATTAGATTGCAACTTGCCGAGTTGACAACTATGAATATTCATTAAACAAGATAAAATAAAAAAAAATAACAAAGTGGGGTTTTATTATACAAGCTACAAATGCTAGCTTTAAGGGCAATTAATACATTTGAAAAAGAACTAGGTTGAATGATTTTTGAGTAATGTGAAAGAAAATATTAAAAATGAATCATTTTTTATGATTGAATTGTTGAAAAAAATTCATAATACATGTTGTAAAAATTTAATAAATTTTATCACTTTTTAATATTACATCACTTGTGTTAATTTATATTTTTATTAGATATAAATAAAATTCAAAAACTATTTAACTTTAATAGTAGATTAATATTTAACTTTAATAGTAGATTAATATGTATTTTTTTAAATCGTAATAAGAATAAATAACAAAATAAAATCTAACAAATACAATTAAATGAATTAATCATGAACACAAATTATAGTAAATGTCTAAAAAAAATGCAAATTGGAGGGAAGAAAAGTACATACAAATAATATTATATTGTAAAAATAATAATAATAATAATAATAAATAGTTATATAATTATATGTATTACAACAAAATAATAATTAAATTGTAAGATAGATAAAAAAAATTATGATTTTGTTAAAAAATTGATGATTTTAAACATTAACTACTCTACTATTTAGAGTCTAGTTAATAAAAATTTATATAATAATAATAATAATAATAATAATAATAATAAACTAGAAAGAAAAAAAGAATGAAAAAATGTTAAAATAATAATTGCGGAAAAAATAATAAATTTAAGAAGAAATATTGTTATGTATTTTTAAAAATAATATGCATATTTATAAATTAAATAAAATATATATATATATTTTTATCTAAAAGTTGTGAGTTCGGTGTGGTTTAGTCTTGACGAAGAATCTTTCTTTTCAAGGCATTATATATTGCCTGAAGTTTTATTTTTCAAGGAAATATGGGTGGTCATTACTCCTGATTATGAACAAAGGGCCAAAAGCTAGTAAGAGATTTCTGTGATTGGGCATTATGTGTGACCTTTTATAGGCAAAGATTCTGATTAGTAGACTATCAATTTTTTAATGTGTTGCGAAATATAATTTGTAATTTGTTAAATTCTTCTTTAAATGAAATTAAGTTTTGAGATTAGAATTTTTTTTTAGTTATCTTTTAGGTTATAATAGGAATAACTATGATAAATAAAAACTTTGAACTAGCTTTTATTTTATTTATTTATTATTTTAATTTATGTGATTGTTTCATGCAAGCTAGATGTAATAAAATATTGGTATTTTGTTATAAATTTTCCATTAGAAGTTAATAAACATTTTTAGGGCAGTATAACTAACTGGAATTGATATTTTTAGGAACAAAAAAAAATACTAATTTTAAAATTATATATTTTATCTAATAATTTAATAATTTAAAATTTTTCAAAATAAAAATATTATTCTACCATTAATATAAAATTTAATCTTTTGATAAAATAGCGTAAATAAAAATATACTCCTCTTGTAATTCTAACTATTAATTTATTATTAATATAAATAAAGATACAAATCTTACATATGCTTTAAAATTGAGATAATCTATCGTGAAGTCAAATCAAAGGTGAGATAAGTAACTAAAATGATCTATAAACTTTGGAGACTAGTGAAGTTTATTCCAATACAATCTCGTAAACACTTATATTAGAAATGGTATATTCAAATATAATTATAGATGAAATAGCCTAGAGCTTGAAAAACATATATAAAAGGTACAAATCAATAAAATAGGTTACTTGTAACTTATTTAATATATATCTAATATTAAATATATATATATATATATATATATATATATATATATTTACTTTATACATATCTAGTTTACTTTTAACTTATTTAATCAACTTCTATCAAAACAAAAAAATAACTCCAATTAATCATACATAATTTGAATACTATATTAATTTTACAATCTATAATACTAATACATTTTTTTTTCTAAAATATTTTACTCATTAACGTCAAATAGTGATAATATTTTATATAATTTATTTATTTTGTGTGTAACAAAATTTTATGTATGAATTGAGGTTAGTACTTAGTTTTTCACTAAATAACTTCATTTTTAATATATTGATAATTTTTTTTAACAAATAATAATAATTTATCTCAAAACTCTTAACTTGATATGAAGTTATCTAATAAAAATACTAAAAGATTTTTACTTTATAGTTTTAATAAAATGGGATCAAGATCTTGTCCAAGTTTTAATGATTATTTCAAAATTGTCATATGTAAGGCCTTACATTCAGCTTTAAAAATAAACAAAATCTTATATTCGGAGTATACGAAATACATTACATATTTTTTTTCCAAATATGATCACCAGAACTTAGATGAGAACATTAGATGTAAATCTTTATATCCAAACTAGAAATATGCAAGGAGTTACATCATCAACATATAGAACTTAGATGAGAACATTGTATGTAAATCTTTATATCCAAATTAGAAATATGCAAGGAGTTACATCATCAACATATAAAACAGATTATATATATATATATATATATATATATATATATATGTTTAATAAAATTATGCAAGAACTTACATCAAACATCAATAGTTGGAAATAGATTTTTAATAGTTTGAAAAAATTATTAAGAAAAAATAAAATAAAAGAAGATACTGCCTTTATACTATTTCAATATTCTCTCTAGCAACTGAGTCCTGAGATGCTGCCTCCCCAAATTTTACAACCAATTATAATACTGAATTGGTTCATTTCTGCTTGAAGTACACAGATAATCTTTTTTTCTTTCTGTTTTATCGAATAAAATGGGCTTTCTGGTAACACGGCCCATCATATTCAATTAGGCTTGCTATATAGGCCCATCTCAACAGAAAAGTATGTTAAGCGGGAATAGGCCCAATAAAAAATATAAGCTATCTTAATTAGGGCTTCTATGCCCTTATCGATTTAAGTACTTTTTTTTCTTTCCTTTTTTTTATTTTTGTTTATTGAACTATTGAAGAGTATTCAATACAACATTCTTTAGCCAAACATAGATGATGCCTCTTTATTTAATTTTTTAATAAATATATTTTATTTAAGTATTTATTTTGTAGATGAATCTCTGTTTATATTATCATTTGACTAACAAAGTAAAAAAAAAAAAGGCTTTAGAATAGACATGAGACAACAGCCAAGTGCTTGCCATCATATATAAGAACTATAAAGAGATGAAATAAATAAGTTTGTTCAACCATGCACCAATAATAAGATTTTCATCATTACACTCTTTATAACATAGTGAGAGAAAAAAAAAACCACTTCCTTACCATACATTTTATTTAATATGTAGTGATATAATTAGAATCTTCATTCTATTTTTTTTTAATCTTAATAGTTTACTTTTGAAAGATAAATTTAAGGTTATTATAAAAGTTATTATTTAATACTTTAGTTCAACAACAACAAAGAAGAGATACTTTCTTTAAAATGTGAAAAATGTTTAGGTAATCAAAAGTCAAATTCTATTTTATTGTTTGTTCACTTACTAGAGAATTTTATCCTATTAAGTTAAATCCACTCTTATTCATGTATAGTTGGCTAATTATCAAAATAAATATATGTCATTTTTAAATAATTTTAATAGATGAAATTTATTATAAAAATTAAAAATTATATTAAATGTAAATTAATGGGTGAGTAAAAATTAACTTAAATTTTTTTAAAAAAAATGTGCATATCAACTTTCTTTTTTTCAATCAAATAAACTTTAATTCATTAATATAAAACTAATTTTAAAGTATCAATAGCGGTAGTAATTCAAAGCCAAGTTTTTCATAAAACTTGACATATTCAAGATGAATACTTTCAATCAAACAAACAACTTGTAAACTCTAGAGGTACACAGTGCAAAAAAAAGAACCAAAATGTGAGAGATATTGACTAAATCGAGCTAGCAACCCACATTCACACAAAAATCTTAATATCTAAACACAAAATCCTAACTAAAGGTTACATGGGAAAACAAAAAGAAAAGAAAGAAACAAGGAAGAAGGAAAGAGAGGGAAAACAAAGAAAAATAAAAATTATAAGGGAAAAAAATGGACGAGGGAATAAAAAAAGATTAAATAAATAAACAAAATCTCTATCGGAGTTATTAAAGTCTCT
This sequence comes from Hippophae rhamnoides, assembly GCA_033030585.1. Taxonomy (NCBI): domain Eukaryota; kingdom Viridiplantae; phylum Streptophyta; class Magnoliopsida; order Rosales; family Elaeagnaceae; genus Hippophae; species Hippophae rhamnoides. Next base: position 53,581,706 of record CM065428.1, on the reverse strand, counting down.
CCAACAATGTTGGAAGAAAGATAATATTGGAATACTTCAATTCAATTGTTTTTAAATAAGGTATTGGATGTGACTTTATTTTTAAAAAATAAATAAACAAAAGTGTTAATTTTTAAAAAGTAAATCATTTTTGAGGGGATTGGTAGCAAAGTGTTACCTAAAGTATACTCATTTACACTCATGTTTAGAAAGATTTTCTATTTAGTATCTTAATTTATTAATTAGTTTCAATATTACATAATTATAAATAATAATCCCATTGAATCAAGGATAATTTTATAAATTTTTTGTATGTTTTTTTTTCTCCCTTCCTTTCTTTTTCTTTTTTCCCATCTTTTTCTCCTTCTCATTCCTTTCTGTTTTTTTTTCCTCAGTTTTTTCATTATATTTTTTATTTTCTCTTTTTCCTTGTTCCCTACTTTTCTTCTTTTTCTTTCTTTTCAGTTCAATTTATTATCATTTTAATTCAAATTTTGTTTACCATCGTTACTAATCTATTTCATTTGTTGTTAATTTTTGTTTCAATGTAAATTTTGTTTATTACTTACAATGACTTCTTGTTTCTAAGTATATTATATCATCATTAATATTTTATTGAAAAAACTTAACTTACATATTTATTACTATAGTTGTTGGTTTTTATACTAAATTAAATTTTTATGATTGACATATTTGATTAAAGATTTATCTTTATGATTCTCTACAAAACTATTTTGTTTACAAAATTTTTTATACAAAACATGCATACATAATACTATTTCAAGCAATTATTTTATTTTTGAATTTAAGTTTGTATAAATTCAAAAATTATTGTATAAAAATAGAATAGTAAAAATGTTATTACTTAAATTGTTTTTCAATTAAAAATATGATTATGTTTAGTGGTGGATAATAATATAAATAATAGTATGTAAATTTTGAGACTATCTTTGAAAGAAGAAGTGAAGGGATAAGAAAAAGAAAAAAACCTAAAAAACTTAAATGAAAAAGACTAGGGGAAGAAAAATAAGAAATGAAGGGGGAAGAAGAAAGAAAAAAATTATAAAATTAATTATAAAATTGTCCTTGATTAAATGGAATTACTATTTATAATTTTATAATATTAAAACTAAGATAGATTTTAGTACTAAGTTAACACACCATCAATAATAAAAGGAATACTAGTTATTAAACTTAGATAGCCTCTCTTATCTCTTTTTGGGGTGTTTGGTCACTTTTGAAAAATTAACTTATAATGTTTTACTTAAAAGAAAACATAATTCTCATCTCAAAAAGTTAATTGAGTAATAACTAGGAACGGAGGCATAGGATTTTACTAAGAGAGGCTAAATTCTAAATTTTATATGTCATATTAAAAAAATTAACTTTTACATTAAATTTCATTATAGTCTACTATAAAAATACTTAACATAAATAAATTAAGATTACAACAAAAAGAATGTTAATATTAGTATAATAAAAGTGTCATGATTAAACGGTGTTAAGAGTAAAAATAAGGAAAACATATTAAAGTTTAAAGAATAAGATATAATTTATGTATTTAATCTAAAATAAAAATTAAAAATATATCTTAATAAATAATTTATGATTGAAAAATAAAACTGAAAAGAAGAAGAAATGTTTTAACAAAAATTAAAACAATATTAAAATTTTCACACGAATTTAAATAAATTAAATTAATATATATTAGACATGATAGTACAAATTTAATACCTTTATAAAAATATTAAAAAAAATTATTATACAAAAATAATAAATAAATTTATATTATCTCTTTTTTTACTAAGACTGTTATTATCTTTAAAATAATAAATTTTTCCGATTTTTTTTATAAATATAACGAAATTATGTTATCATATCTAATAAATAAAAGATTAAAATATAATTTTATTAAATATAATATAATCATGCTAAGTTTTTTTCGTAGGAGTAAACAAACCTTCTTAATCTAATATTTATGAAAATTTCAACCAAGCCTCGAATATGTTTATATTACATTACTTAAAAAGAAAATAAACTTGCGTGCTCGTTTAAAAATCTATATATATTATCTCTTGTTTTGTTTACTATTATTACTCTTTTTCAATACTCGAACGGCTATTTCTGGGAGCAAATCCAGTCCACATGATGATATTAATATCAGCGCAATGAACTCCACCAAATAAATAAAAATCAAATATGTTTTAATCGAAAATAAAAGAGAAAAAAGAACAATTAAATACTCGTCTATCTCTCTAGCCGTTAGCTGGCCAATTCAATCTTTATCTGAGCTTGTCACAAGCAATTCTACATTAATTTCCTTCGCTTTCACTCTCAAACAAAGTTTTCAGAATACCCATTTACTCAAAACACAAGAAACCTCCTTTGTTATGTATAAAAACTATAGAACAGACGCTCCCACATACTAACGCAAGACTCAAACCTTATTCTATTTTTAATACATATATCAAGTATAGCATATTGCTGCTAGTTTGGTAGTTTTTGGTCATGGATTGCTTGGTTTTGCCGGTTTCTTCAATTCTGAGAAAGAGTGGGTTGTGTTCACGACTAGGCTATAGGCCTCTAACTGAAGATAGTGATTTTGGGGAGCTTCAAAATCTAGTGACCGTTGTCGTTGGAAAGGAAAAAAAAGAGTTCTTGGTCGACCCTTTTGTCTTACAAGAAAACCCATTTCGAGCTCTGATCAAGATCCTAAACAGTAACGGCAGAAAACAGAGTTTTGATGATAGCAGTGGAATGGAGAGAGTGGTTTTTGTTGATGTTGATTCAATTTTGTTTGAGCATATGTTGTGGCTCTTGTATAATGACTCTTCTTCTTTATTTAATCTCAATCTTGAGGAGATCATTGATTTCTATGCTCAAGATAATTAGAGACAACGAAACAGAGGTACTCTGTTTTTACTGATTTTTTTTTTTTAAAAAAAAATTTCAATACTTTATGTAAAGGAACGAATCAATTATTATTCTATCAAATAACTCACAGAATTTTATTAATTTATCGTGCTTCTTATTATCATTATATTCATTGATCAAGTACAATTTTTTTAGAAAAAGGGTATTTATTGGTAATGAAAATAAAACAGAAACAAAATTGCAATGTGTGTGTGTGTTTTTTTATTTTATTTTATAATAATGGTACAATAAAGTAGCTAAGTAGCTGAAAGGTGTTCGTACTTTACTCCTCTCTTCTTCTTCTTTTTTTCTTTCTGGTTTTTGTTTCTGGGCTTAAAAGTTCAACGATGAGATAGTCTGATAAATTAGTAAATTTGAAACATAGATTTCATTAATTTTGAAATAAAAACATATGGAAAGGAAGAATTTATTCGCATATTTCACAGAAGAGAGCCTAGCCTATATAGTCAAATTCACTCGTCAAATTTATGTTTTATAATTTAAAAATAATTAAAATGATGAATATTATTATATAATCAATAAGGAATATATAAATATATTTGTTATTAATAACATATAAAATTTCATCATAAAAATATATTAAATTATTTAAATAAGCGGTGATTTTATTAAGGGTTTGGTGTTACTACTTAATCACAGTTTCTATGTAATAATAATAATAATAATAATAATAATATCATAGGCTTTAATGCTTGAATATGTATTTTGTATAATGACTTTGTAATTTATTTTGACATGGAAATGAAGATAAAAATAATTTATAATGTAATGTTATAACTATTTTTCTTCTTAAAAATATTATTTTAGTAGGAAAAAAAAATATCGAAAAAACTATTTTGAAAATAAACATATATATATATATATCCTACTATTTTTGAAGTTAATTTTGGTAGAATAGTAGAATAGGACATCTAGACTGATGCCAGGACCAAACTCAACAGCATATTGAATTTGATTTTGAGGCTAATATGACAACATTTCTCTTTCCTTTATGTTGAAAAAGTAAGTAAGTGATTTGATAGCCAAATTACCTAAAATCTCTATGATGATGATGATGATGATGATGTATAAATTCCAAAATCATATTAATATTTTTTAGTGCTCCATTTCCCACACGGACGTAACCAAAAACAATTAGATGTTATTTTATCTCTAAATCTATCAAGCATAATGCCATTCTCTATTCATATTTTTCTCTGCTCATTTAGTGTCAAATATTATTTTGACTAATATGCCAACATAATTTCTCTAATTTGATCATTTAGTAATATTTTACCTTTTAGTTAACACATTTTTTTTTTAGATTTATTTTATTTTGATACATACTTTTAAAAATACAAAAGTTTTTGTAGTTCTAACAACTCTAGTGTTGATATGAACATAGATAAATCATATTATACCTTACTGAAAAGTTTTGGAACGTTTATACTACTTTTAAATATTTTTCAAATTAGTTTTATTGTTGAAAATGTGTTAGTTTTAAATATAAATTAATTATATAGTTAAAAACGAAGATTATATCAAAATTGGAAAATGATCAAATAATAAATTTGTCCTGATTAAACCAGTGAAATCAAAGTTTAAAACAACCCAATATAATCATACTCTCTAGGCCCAAATGGGTTTGGCCCATCTGCAAGCTTTATCTGTTTTTTTTCTTTTTTTTTTTGTTGTGGAACTGATTCTCAATTTTATTTACCTTCATACATTTACGTACGTACTACACAGTGGCCAGTGTAGTTAATAATCTATATAATATTTTATCACTAATGTAATTTTAAAATCTTTAAGATCTTATCCTACAAAAAGTGTGGGTATATCTTTTGAAAGTAGACATTTTATGGGAAGAAATATCACAGTTAATTAATCTAATCTGTTAAGTTATATTTGATATTGTAATTTCTTCAGCTTATCTTATCTTTTGTATTATTTCAATACAATTCCACTTATTTCAACCACATGCTATGACATGCTTTCCACTTATTTCGCTTGTACTACGTTTACTCTGGCTTTGTTGTCTTTCATGCTATACACTGTACTCACATCTTGTGCAATCACTATAAATAGTTTTCTCTATGTGTACATTCTAAATACACGTCAACATTAAATCATTCTTTCTTCTTATCTCTCTATACTCTTCACATGGTATCGAGCCTCTCATATACCCTCTAAAATTTCTATCAAAAGTTCTGCCTTTCTTCCTCGTATTTCTAGCGGCTCACCTCAAATCGGCTCATCCCGGCCGGCTCACCTCCACTCGGCTCAGCTCACTGCAACTTTCGGCTCTCCTCACTCCACTCGGCTCAACCCTCGCCTCGGCAGGTTCAGAGCTTGTTTTCAACTCCTCTTTTCATTTTTAAGGATATCTCCTTTATACTGTCTACATATATTTGCTTTATATCTCCTCCATTATTTCGTTAAAATGGGACCGAAATGATATCCTAAAACCAATCTCTACCACCCTTGATGATACTAACTACCTAGCACAGGCGTAAGCAATGAAAAGTTTCTTGAAAGGGCCTTGACTATGGCGTTTCATAGCCCAGTGATATCTACATACCCATCCAGCTCTTGAAAACAACTCATGACTAAATCGCCTTGAAGGCCCGGGAGAGTAAACATCATCAAATTATTACACAGTTCCGTAACCACACCTCGGTACCTCATGTTGAATTTGGGCGTTTTGACTAACGAAAGTTTGAGAATTTCTTGAGGCTCGCTTTCTCACAGACAGATTGCTTGCCAACCAATATCGACTTTTAACAACTTTCATACCAAACGCATGAAGGGCGATCAAACCATTAACCAATTTCTCTACGAAATGCATACTATTTGGGATCGACACGTTCTTTCCGAACCAACTTGGATGAACAAGAATTGATCTTTGAGATGTTTTGCAACTTCACCGTAATCACCCGACGTCTTGTTATTTTTCTCGCTCTGGCGGATCGATTTAACAGTTCGGGCTTCCTTACTCCCTCGAGTCCTTTTCCATCCTTAGATACTACGTGACCGAGCTCATTTCTGAAGAAACTTCGGATGGGGGTTTTCAAAGTTCATCTGATTATTATTCTTGCCACCCCTTATCGCATACAAATGAGGTTCTAAAGAGACTTGAAACATCAAGGTCGCCTCTTGTCACAACCCCAATCGCAGTTTGCTTACATGTCCCATTCGGGTATGTATATATTGTCACTGAAGAAGGGTCCAGGACACTTTAATAGAGCTTCACATATCCTGCCGGAGATTCCTCACGGAATCCTCTCAAGATTCCTCTCGGAATCCCTGCCACGTCTTAGGTAAAAATAGTAACTCATCATCTGCCATTTCCGGGGATAAACGCTGACAAATTTACTTTCTCTGCTCGAGAACTTGAAGGTCTTCTTAAACATGTTCTCTCACAATCTAGTAATGCTTCTCCTGCTGCGCTTGTCTGCACATCGGGTAAATCTTTATGGTATTTTGATTACCTTGTTGTAACCATATGACTTCATGATACATCACATCTTCTCTCCTTGCACAATCTTCCATCTCCAAACCTTTAATTCAAGCGCGATGGTTCACATATGCATGTTAATCTTTGTGGGACAAGTTTCATACATCTTATATCACTTCTCTCGACACCTTTCATATTCCCAACCTTACTCTAAATCTCTCTTATCTCTGTTGGTCAATTACGTGAACTTGGTCTTACTATTACTTTTTTTCTCTTACGGTTGTCATATGCGGGATCCATGAGACACTGACAGATCCTTAGGATATGCCGTAAGGTTGACGATTATTTGAACTTATCAACCTTCATCTACCCAATTCTTCTACACTTATGTTCTTTCTACCACTCACTCAGCTCAACTTATGGCATGCCGTCTGCACGAGCCATACGTGCATGGGGCGTCTTCATCCCTTAGCATCTTACGGTAAATTAGGATTTGTTTCAATTTTCGATAATGTAAATTGTTTGCCTTGTCAATTGGGGAAAACAACACAACTTTATGTTTTAATAAAAGTGATTCTACGTCTCCGCTTTTGACTTAATTCATTCGATGTTTTGCGGTCCATCCCCACGTCCTACTAGAGGGGATGTGTTTATTTGTCATTTTTATTGATGATTATTCAAGATTCACAATGGATTTTTCTCATGAAACATAGATCTGAATTACCCAAAATTTATTATGATTTTGCCCAAATGGTTAAAACCAATTTTCTCAAAATATCAAAGTCTTTGTAGAAATCGATAATGCTATGGAATATAAAGAAACAAATTTTTTAAATTTTCTTCAACAAAATGGGACTCTTTCTGATATTCTTGTCTCGGCACATCTCAACAAAATGGAAGAGTTGACGAAAACACTGGACATATTCTTATCTTGTTAGTACTCTCATTTCTAGTTCTTGTCCCGAGCAGCTTTTGGGGTGAAGCGACTCTTACGTTGTTTATACCATCAATCGTGTTCACTTGCCTATTATTCTGATCAATCCCCCATGAGTGTATAGTACTTCTCCATCTTATGAACTACTCAAAAGTGTTTGGTTGTGCCTATTTTGTTCTTCTTCACCCTCATGAACACAATAAATTAGAACCTCGTTCTCATCTTTGTTGTTCTTAGGGTATGGAATAGAACACAAAGGCTATCGTTGTTGTGACCTCTATCTCTACAACGATTACGCATCTCTCGTCATGTCATCTTTTGGGAGCATAAAATTTTTTCCTCTATTTTTTCATTTCAAGTCTCATCTCTGCCTACCTCACTCTCATTTTTTAATGACCCAACTATTGATTTATTTCCTCCCGACATTGCTCCATTACCTCACACATCGTCTACTACGCTTCTCCCGATGTGTCTTGCTCCTTAAGCCTGGCCGATCCTACCATAACAACATCTTGAAGACACCAACTACCTGATTGTCGAGTCATCAACCGTCGTTACACTCGTGTAAGTAGTCTTCCTTTTCATCTTCGTGATTACCAATGTTTCTCTACTATTTTGTCTCATCATGAACCCCAAAACTATAGAGAAGCTAGTTAACCCTTATGTAGCGTACAGATGAATTACGAGCGTTAACAAAAGCACGTACGCTAGGATCTTTGTTGATCTTATCTAATAAATCTTTGATTGGTTGTAAGTGGATCTTCAAAATCAAAACTCGTTCAAATGGGTACGTAGGAACGATATAAAGCTCGTCTGCCGGTTGCAAAGGGTTTTACACAGAATATGGAATCGTATGAAGAAACTTTTGCACGTAGCTCGACTACGCCTACGGTCAGTATTATTGTTCTTTACTTTGCCCGTAGAAATTGGAACATGTTTCAAATGGATGTCAAAAATGCTTTTCTCGATGGAGACATAGCGAGGAAGTTTATATGAAACCTCTCTACTTGGATACACTGTTTCATTCACTCATCAAGTATGCGAGACTTCGTCGTCTTTCTACATGGCTTTCAAACAAGCTCGCTCGAGCTTGGTTTATGGTCGACTCTGCACACACTTACTTGACTTTGGTTTCACTTCGGTTCTTATGACTCCGGTCTCTTTTATTCGGAAGACTGGCGGTGTAACACTTCTACTTCCTTTATGTAGATGATATGATCATGGAATGACTACAATGGAATTATTGATCTCGGCGGTTTGAGTCATCGATTTGAAATGAAAGACCTTAGTCGTCTCCACTACTTCTTGGGCACAGAAATCTCATCGATTCTCAAGGATATTATCTCTCCAAGCAAAGTACTTTCTTGATATTCTTAATCGGGTTGGCACTTACTTGATTGTAAACTACATCAACACCTTCTAGAAACCAATATCAAACTTACTCCAATTTAGATGGTACTATTCTCTTAGATGCCACATTATACGAATCATTGTGGCGGCCTTGTTTATCTCCATTAACTCGTCGACATTGCTACATCTTCGTTCCGGTTAGTCAATTCATGTCTGCTCCACCTACCCATTATATGGGGTTCTTCGTATTCTTCGCTACATCAAAACCTTTATGTTTCACGGTCTCCATTTCTCCAACAAGTCTAATCTTCTTCTTTCCGCCTACTACGTCTTTGATTGGGCATGTGACCCAACCGATCGTCGCTCTACCCTCGGATATTGTTTCTTTCTTGGAAACTCTCTTATATCTGGCGAAACAATCTCTCGACTTCCGATCCAAGACCTCGGTGAATATCGTGCTGCTACACCACTCAAGAACTTTTCTTTGGCTGGTTAGTTGGTCGATAGCGTGGGTGTTCTCGATCAATCGCAACTATCATATATGTGTGACAATCAGTCCATTGGATTGCCATAATAATGTATTTCGTGAGCGAACAAAACATATCGAGATTGATTGTCGTTTTGTTCGTCGACGTATTCTTGAAGGCCTGTTTGTTCAAATCAATATCCTCATGAGATCGAACAGTGACATCTTCAAAATCTCATCTACCAGGTAGATTTTAAAATTAGTTTCCAAACTTCAAGTTGATTGTTTCTCTTATAAGCGAGTTTGAGGGGGATGTTAAGTTATATTTGATATTGTAATTTCTTCAGATCTTCTGACTTCATATTATTTCACTTGTACTTCTTTTGCATTATTTGACATGCTACACTTCCAGCTATTTCACTATGCACTACATTCGTACCTTAAATTATTATTTCATCTTCGTTTATGCTATGTACACCTTCACACTATCTACTGACATTCTGACATTACAATCACTATAAATAGGGTTCTACATATGACGTTCTAAATACACCAATCCTGACGTTAAATTATTAACATTCTTGCTCTCCATACTCTTCACATGATCTATTAAAAAACAATAAAAATATCTCAATTTAATATTTTAAGAGATAAGCAATCAAAGGTTTATTATAATTTAAGTCGTTGAGCTCCCAACCCTCCAACCTATATATATGAAAAAGACTATACTTTACGATAACGACAACATTATCAATGCAAGTATATATATTATCAGCTTTTTGAAAGAAAAAAAAAGATTATTATTAATTTATTAACTCGATTGAAAAGTATATGATTATTTAAGTAATAAAAATAACTATTCAAATATATATATATATATATATAAGATTATTATTAATTTATTAACTCGATTGAAAAGTATATGATTATTTAAGTAATAAAAATAACTATTCAAATATATATATATATATATATATATATATATATTTGCTAACTCTATTGAAATTTGGCTACTTCCGGTAAATAATTTTGATATCAATATGGATGACATATGTCAAAACTAGATGGCTTAAAACGATATTATCAAATATAGAAATCCATAAATTGTCGTTTTCGTATCAACAAAGTCCAAAAAGTTGTAGATTAGGTCCCTATTATATTATCTTTTTATGAATTTTACTGTTTTGCTTTATATGGTTTCCGATGTTTTGTGCTCCACACAAAAAGCTTTTTTATTTATCAACCTTTACTTTAAGTTATAACGATCACAAAGATTTTTTTTTTAAATATAAATATTAAATTATTAATTTTTTTTATATTAAATTTATAAAAATTTAAAATTTAAAATTAACATGAAACACAATTTTATTATATATATATATATATATATAATTTACTTATAATTTTATAAATATTATATTTAAAAATATATTTATTAAATGTTAAAATTTAAACACGTGTCCGATATCCTGCTCCCCTCTAAAATAGACCTGACAGGATTGATGTTAATCTGTTACCTTATTCTCTAGCTTATTAAATATGATTATATATATAATTATATCACGATTACGTAATAATTTTTATTAAATTTAATTATATCTATAATAATAATAATAATAATATAACAAAATAATTTTTTTTTATTAAATATTAATTTAAACTCAATATTATAAATTCCAGTTGAAATAATTATTAATTATTTACTCTTTATTTACTCTTTACTATAAAAAGCTTACATACTAGTTTAGACGTTATAAGTGCTGCTCAGAACATCTTTGGACAGTATCATATGTATACATCATCTCTCTTTATTCTTAATGCATTTTCTCAAGGTTTTTCATAATTTTATACCCGTATTTTGCTGTATTGTATGGTTAGGTTAATAAAACAAATTTACATTAACAAATAAATGTTTAAATTGATACGAGATATTAATTACATTCAAAATAGTATCTTAGAGATATTGTAATTAATATATAAATACTTCTAATATATTATATTATTAAAAGATTTTATTTTAGTACCCTAAATTAAGTATTGATATAATTTTTATTATTTTTTCAATAGTAATTAAATTTTTAACTAAGGATTTTTTTCTATATGAAAATTAAGTAGAGTTGAAAAAATGATTTTTTTGTTAAAACTTGAGTTCAACACTTCCTATTAAAAGTTAAAAAAAAACAAAAATTATTAAATTTCTACCTTTAAAAAATAAATAAGTATTAAAAATGGCAACATTTCAATAATTTTATTAAGATACTATGAATATATTTTTCATAACTATCTAATAGAAACAACGATGAAAATATTTTTTATGATCATTTAAGTGAAAATATTTGTAATATTACTGTTAATAGAAAAAAAGCTTATGAAAATTAACAAATTTTTTTTCACTTTTTTTAACTCTTGTTAATTGCTAAAAAGAAAAAATCCTTAATAAAAAATGTTAAAAGGATATTTTAAGTAAAAAAATTAAGTTACTATTTAAGAAGAATAGAAGGGGTAACAATATTTAAATTGGGTCATTATACAGAATCTTTTAATAACAAGGAACACATGGGTACAAATGTATTAAATGTGTTACATTATCTAATGATATAATTTATTAATTTTTAAAATCTATTTTATCTTATTTAATTTATTTTTTAATTAAATGAGATGTTGATGAAACAATATTAATTGAGATATATTTATTCATAATGTGAGATAAATATAAATATAAAAATAAAAAATATGATAAATGATAATATATTATTTAAATTAAATTAGATAATATTATATTATAAATCTATTAAAAATATTAAATAGGAGAGATAAAATAACACATCTTATATCTCTCTGTTAATAAGTAGTTTAATGTTATTAATCATGATTAGAGTCATTGTATTTCAATATTTTAAGTATTGTTTGGAGACTCAGTATTATTTTAAATCAAAATCATAAAATACATCTAGCTACCTAATAGTCACTGAGATCAAACAACTATTATATAAGAATATATAGACATAAGCATGAAAGTAGCTCCGGGAGTTACTCTGTCATCATTACTGTTGCGCTCCCTATTTATGAAGGCATGGTGTACCACCATGACCATGTATTGCTTAGTTTATCAACCTAAAAAAAATCATGTATTTTTTTTAGTGCAATTTTGATTATATATATATATATATATATATGAGAGTGTACATTTTTAACAAAAAAATAATAATAATAAAATGATCATTTTAACTCCCAAAATCAAAATTTTTTAAATCTTAGTTCTATTTTTTGTTCCTCTCAACTTTGTTTCGTGAAAATAAGAGAATTTTGTTGAAACATATAGCTTTTTTTTGGTCTTTTATCATCTTATATAAATGACAAAGAATAAAGTTGAGAAGGATGAATAACATAATTGAGGTTTAGAGATTTCTATCTTGTAGATTAAAATAACAATTTTATCCCTAATAAAAAATACACATTCTCTCTAACATTATATAAATATAATATTTTTTAAATTTGTGTACTTCTTATATACTTTTTTTATATTTAATAGATTTATAATACTATAAGTTAACATATTCTTGTATATTTTTAACATAATTAATATTATTCTGTTACTTTTTTATCATGTATGTATAAAATTAATTAATGTTAGATCTGAAAACACTACTCGCAAATCACGTAAAAAAGTTAAGAAACTATGATGCCACCAGCTTCACAGCTTTAGACCAAAAATGTAATTACTTACAAGCGCATGCAGCAAATAAGTCCATTATATTAATATATCTTTTAGAAAGCTACTTTGAGAAAGCCACTTACTTCTCGCTAATATAAGAAAATTAGTATTTAATAATAATTCAAGTGACAGTTCTCTACTAAAAAGAGAAGAGAGGTCATATTAAGTGTTCATTAATTATGTTATTTTATGTTATATATTTAAACCTTTAACTTCTCCATCATTTAATTAATAGACATCTTTTTCTTGAAATAATAAGCAATTATTAATGAACGATGTTATTTGTGAGCTAATTCTAGACAAGAGTAATGAGTTCTGCTAGTAGTTTAAGTAAATATTTTACGTAGACATAATCCCTTCAAGTGAACATATATTAAATAATTTTTAAATGATCCATAAAGTGAAATAAAATAGTTCATTAAATATTGAAATTTTTGAGTTAAAAAGAATGTTTAAACCAAGGTTATGTTCTTATGTAGGCACGGAGCCAGGTGCCCTTCTCAACATTTTTATAAAAAAAAAAAAAATTCATTAGTTTTATTTATAAATGATATATTTATTTTATAAAAATATATAATATTATCTCCTTTTAGATTTATTATTTGAATATTATTTTTTAATTTTTTTTATTATATTACGTATTTATTTATATTCATAGTATATTTTTCACTTTTGTTAAACTATTACATCATAATTTTAACTAATTGGACTCTATTAAAGTTTTAACATCTTCTCATAAATTTTAGAAAATTTACATTAAATAACACTTAAAATTTATATATAATAATAAAAATAACACCCAATAATATTGAATGAGTTCAATTAGATAGAATTAAACACTAAACGAATTTAAATAGAATTAATTCAAATTAAACAACATTAGGCTTCTTTTAATGTTAAAAATATACGAACTTGATATAATGAGTATTATTTTTGTGGTTACAAATTTTAAAGATGTAATTTTATTGTTTTCCTTAAATTTTACTAGTTCAATATTCCTATTTTTTTCTTAAATTTTGTCTCACATATAATTTAACTATTTTGTGTTACATCGCATATAATTATATCAATATTCATTATTGTTCATACTATATAATTTTGATCTTATCTGTTTTTCTTTTACATGCTTGAGTTTTTTTTACATGTTTATTATAATTTATGTGGTTTAATTTCTTTAATTTTTTTACGTCTCCATGAATATTAATCTATGTTATTTAATTTTGTTACAACTTAATTTATGTTGTTTTGAATTTGTATTTTAGTCGGATAAAATATCACATTTGATACATAACAATGTGGTATAATATTAAAAAATAAAAAATTTTAAAACATTAATCATAACCTTTTATTTTCTTCATATTTTTATAATAATTCGATTTAAAAATTCATAAATTTTATTATAATCATTCAAGTGATACTAAAATTGTTTATTTTTACTATTGAGTTTATGCGTGAGGTCACTTCTAAACATTAATTATGATTATAATTTCTTACTTATGCTCTAATATTGCATCGGAGTAGAGTTAACAACTAATTTTTTTAAAACTTAAATTGTTAAATTGTGAGTTAGCTATTTATATTTAAGTATGGTAATTGCCTTTACATTAGGTAAAAGGGTTGCATAATTATTAAAATTTATGAAACCGGAAAGTGCAAGTATCTTTCCTAATAATAATAATTATACTATCTCAATAAGTAATCCAATTACTTAAAAACTTAAAAACCAAATGTTTATAAATTTTATATAATAATAGATAAAAAAAATTACTCTATGTATTGCCGATTGTTTTTTTTTTAATTTGTACCATTTTATATGTGGATATACCTTGAATATATTGATATTTTGATCCATGATCATCACTAACTTGAATGACATTGCAAGCAAATTCTTAAATTAACTGTGCTCTAATAAGGATTAGAACACAAATCATTGTTCATATTTCTCATTTTCTATTTAAAAAAGAACAAAATATATAAGAGAATTTTCTTCGTTAAAGTGCAGCTTGTTATTTACGTATTACTAGGGAATGCAAGGTGATCAACTTTCTTAATTAATTAGCATTGGAACATTTAAATTGACGGGAGAATAAATTAAAGTTGTTAAATATATCATTGACAATAATACATTGAAACAACCTTGTAGTAACTAATTAAAAACTTTAAAATTAAAACTGGGTAATTTTTTTTACCCAATTATTGTTACAATTTTTTTACTTTTGGTAAATTTACTCTCAAAATTAAACAGGTGATCAAATATAAAAATTACTTGAACACATATTCAAAATCAATATATGGTCCAAAACTTATTTTAAAAACATAACATAATTTGTCAGATGGGTGTCAATTGTTAGGGTTGCTGTAATTTTGATAACTATTTTGGTTTTGAATGCATGTATAAAAAATATTTTTTTAACATATGTTTAAAGATAGTTAGAGATTAAAAAGAAAAATAATTTTTAAAGAGAATCATCGATCTCATATAATATTCTACTATATTTGCTAATGTAATGTTAAACTAACATATATTATTACACTTTTTCTGATAATAATATTAATAACCGGCACATTTATCACATAATTAAGTTCGTCAATCCTTTAGAATTGCGATCACTTTCATTTCTGTTCTGATTAAAGCTTCCTTGATTTGAGATGTGACAACTTCAGATTTTAGGTTTTTCTCTGCATTTTTGTGTGATGATTGAGAGTTTCTCCATTGCAATCTCGATTCGTGGGAATGTTATTGTTTTGATTAGAGTGTTAGTCATCCATATGTTCTGAAGTTTTGTTGCTTTTGAGTTTAGTTATGATTTTGCGAGCTAATTGGTGCAGTTAATTAGTGAGCCCAGCTAAGAGGTGTTTCTCTTTGGATCTCATACTACCAGTAGTTGGCCTAGCTTGTGTTAGTTTGGTTTTGTTGTCATTCTGTTGTTGGTGTGTTTGGTTGACCATAGCCTCATCATCGATCATTCTTTGCCTTAGCTTATCACAGCTCCATTTCAATAGATTGTTTGCTTTATTTGCTATTGTGTTTCTTGATATTGTTTGATTTATGGAAGGCTTAATGGAATGAAGGGTGGCTCTCAGTGGGCTCTGTGGGTATTATAACGAGTGTGGAGATTTTGAATGTTAATTACCATTGAAAAACTTGTTCAAGCTAAAAGTACTGCTTTTCTTGGGGTAAGAATGATAAAGGCTTGATGTTGTGCCTGCCAAGTATCAGTCCATATGTGGTAGTAAGAAAGTATCCAGGGAGCTTGAGGATGTTTCCAACCTACATATTGGCACTAATGCTTTAGTTTATTTCAAGGGCTCGAGCCATTGTGAAAATGTGTCGCCTTGGCGAGAGGACTGATATGTTTTTATTTTTGTTTTCTTTTTCTTTCATCTTCTTTTTAAATGTTTGTTTTTCCTTTTTTGTTTAGCTTATTGTCCTTAGATGAATCTTTTGCAGATTTTTCTTTAGTTTTGAGTATTGTCATTGTTTACCGATATGCATTGCTACAAAAAGGGACATTAAAATCGTTTAAAAACTGATTTTAAATGAAATGATTTAAAAATTAAAGTCGGTTTATCACGTGAACCGACTTTAAATTTTTTATTTTATTTTTAAATTTAATCATTTTCTATTATACTTAAATAAAAACCTGTATTCGAGCAAAAAAAAAAACAAAATCAGTTTAAGAAATAGTTTAAATAATATAAATAATTGAAAAATTAAATATTAATTAATAGCACAAAAAATATCATGGTGTATTCTTCTCCTGATGTTTATAATACAAACCTACATATATAATACAAAAATTTATACACATAAAAAACAACACATGATAACAGAAAAAATATGAATAATAAAAATACTTACAAGAGTAAAATGAAATGAAAAAATGAAGAAAACGAAGAAAAAATGGTGTTTTGTAAGTGAGAAATGAGTGTAAGAAAATTTGAGTATTTCGCTTAAAAAAATAGAGGATCTAAAAGATTAGTTAGAGAAAAAGAAAGCCCACTAACCAACGCCGAAAATGGTGGTCGTAGGTGACCAGAAAATTAGAAAGAGTGGAGGATAAGTGGATGAGGTTTTGAGTTTTTGAGAGTTATGCAACGCTTGTAATAGTTTTTGTTTGGAGGAAAAAGAAAATAAAAAAATTTATCCACGTGTGTAGCGTCGGTTTTATGTGTCAATCGACGCTATCCACGTGTGTAGCGTCGATTCTACACCGAACCGATTTTAAATTCATTATAAATCGCGATTTTACACCGAACCTATTTTAAATTCATTATAAATCGGTTTTTTTCAAAAATAAACTTATATAACTCTTTTTGCAGTAGTTATGTAATGGTTTCAAAATGTATAGCTAGCTAGAAAGTAGCATTCTAAGAAATAGCAAATATGACTGTTGTCTTAAAGCTCCCAATTGGGCAACAGTGTTGCTTGGGATATGGTGAAGTGTTTAAGTTGACACTTTTTGCCTCAACAAGATAGTTTGAGGTGTTTGTAATGTTTTCTTCAATTTGCAATGGTTCTCATTTTCTGACATAAAAAAAATGACGCGCGAAAAAAGCCATACATGATCTTCAAGAAAATTTACATACCCTGGTAACCAATTCCATTTTATTACATTTGTTTGCAAAAAAAATTACTTATTTTTTAAATTACAATTACCTATTTTTTTAAAAGATTATTTATCTTAATTAATATAAATATTTTTTTTATTTTATCATCTTAAATCTTTTTTATTAATTAAATAATAAATTAATACATACAAACACATGTAAGCTTAGCTTGTCTAGTAATATATGTAAATGTTTAAATCACTGTAAAATTTTGTACAAAACTATCAAGTATTAGTAATGATTATTATTACTCTTAATTATTTATAAACTATTAGTAATGAATATTGAAAATATTTAAATTACAATTATTTATGTTATTTTTTTACAAGGTTATTTATTCTAAGTAATATAAATATTTATTATTTTTTGATTAATTATCTTAAGTCATCTTTTTATAGATAAAGTAATATATATTAAGAAATAAATTATTAATAACTAAAATGTTAAAATTATATTATAATTTTTTCTATTTTATAAAATGTTATTTATTCTAAGCGACGTAAAATCATTTTTTTGGACAATTATATTTTCCTATTTTTTTTATAAATTATATAATTTAGATTATGTAATAAATTATCAATATTTATATTATTACAATTACTTATTTTTATACAAAGGTATTTATCTTAAATAACACAAATAATTACCAATTTTTTGCTTAATTATTAAAGTTTTATTTTTTTTATTAATTAAATAATAAATTATTAATACTTAAAATATTAATAATTATTTAGATTAAAAATAATTGTTATCTTTTTTATACAAAATTTATTTATCTTAAATAACATAAATAATTATCATTTTTTGATTAACTATTTTAAGTCTCATTTTTTTAATCAATTAAGTAATAAATATTAATAGTTAAAATATGGATAATTTTTTATATTATAATTATTTATCTTTTTTATACAATGTTATTAATTTTAATTAATATAAATAATATTTTTGTCAAATTTATTATATAAAATCTTATTTTTTTATGAATTAAATAATAAATTAAATCGTATTCATATTATATATATATATATAAATAAAGGGTAGTAGAAGAGTATTAAATATGTTAAAATTATACCATTCATTAATTATCAAGTGGCTGTTATAAATTGAAAAATTGTAACAATAGGACAAAAAATTTAAAAAACTTCGTGCGAGAAAAAAAAAGTGTATTTTATAACAGGGGCAAAATAATCATTTACCCCTTAAAATCAGACATCCTTAATTCGCAGTCCTGTTCTGATAGGGACATAATCACTTGATAATTTCAAGGTCAAGAAAGAACAATTCATTCCCAACTCCATGTTATTGTAATCTAGCCAATCTGAATGTGTCTTCCATGTAAAAGCATCTAAAAAACAATCTGACAATTGCACAAGCGTTGAAATTTTCATCCAAAACATAGTCCCCATGTTCGACTGACGAACGGTCATATGAATAACTAGGACCAAACAGCTTATCAAGGACATCAATAGTTCTTGAGAGAGAGAGAGCCTTCTCCCAACAAGATCCCTTAATTCAATTTAAGATGTAACCTATTCTTCTTAGAAGGTAAACACAAATATATCAATAATAAAAAAAGGATTTAAAAAATAAAAAAAATATAAACAAAGTTTAAACTAATTAGATTTATTCTCTAACAAAAAGTTTCCATATTTATGTTATGAATAAATATAAAAGAAACAAATTTAAAATAAAATAAATTTAACTATGATATCTATCTTTAAACAAATACTTTAAGAATTTTAGAGTAATACTAACCTAAAGATATTTATTTATTTCACAGATAAGATTATTTCAATTTTCAAATGCAAGAATAAGAACTATTTCTAAAAATTAGGAATACGAGAAAAAAAAAACATAATTTTTTTTAATATTATCAAGTTGATTAATTTTTAAGATATCTTATAAGTATGGGGTCTAATTATTTATAGTTGAAAAATTCTTAGAATAATTTATAATTTTTTATTATATGAGATTCTAATAATACACACACAAAAACTCTAAATAAAGGTTTCTATGTGAGATTCTGATAGTACATAAAAATTAAACTCTAAAAAAATAAGCTATTATTTTAATAAAATTCTAAGCAAAATAAACTACATTTCTTTTCTAATTTTGTTCTGTATTAAGCTTAAAAAAGATCCAGAATATCCAACATTCATAGTGCAGAGCGATATTGGGAGTTAATTTCTTCTAATTATCAGGATTTCTAATTTTAAGTATAAAAATTATCATTTTTGATGTAGTGTACCTGTGGATGTTACATATTACTTAAGAAGCTAAATAATGACGTGTTTATAAAGGGTGAACATTCTTTATAAAGGATGAACATTCTTTAAATGTCATGATACATTTTGAGGTTTCTCCTTAAAAGTATAACCGTGAGGTCTCTTTTAATTGTCAAGTCATGACCGTAGGTTAACTAAACTTGTAGTTATATGTCAAAGTGAACAATTTCGTATGACGTAGAATATGTCATTCCGATGTAAACGGAGTGATTAACCGTTATATATTAATTTTACTTCCATTGAAAATGCACCCTCTCTCTAACATGATACAAATCTAACATTTTTTAAATTTTTATCATTTTAATATACTTTTTGATAATTAAGAGACTTACCCAACTTACATTTTTAACATAATTAGTTTACTACGGTTACCCTTTATCCCCACTCTCTATATATGTATTGCTACCCCTTATTAAATTAATTTCCATTGATTAGCCTAAAAGCCTTAACGTTTAGAAATTGCCATCTTTATCATTTTTATTGTTCTGTATTAGACACTCTAAATAGAGTACGCTAGCTGCCAAGTAATTTAACCCCTCTTGAGCAAAATTTATGAATAAACTTATGCACAGAGGAAACTTAAAATTGAAACTATATATATAAAATAAATATACAATGCAACTAATAAACTTTTAACGTAACTGCTGAGATAATGATCTTGTTTCTCGGAATCTCGGCAAAGCATCGGACCGGGACAATAATTTTTCAGTATGGTACGTATAGAGGTAAAAATGGAAATGAAGTCATATTTTTTAAGTATTAACAGAGTTACTGTTACACATTACTTAATCATTAACTTTTTGAATTCAAAGACTTAAATGTCTTATACATAGTTTTGAGCCAAAAACCTTAAAACTTACTCTAAAAAAATAAAATTAAATAGGTTTTCACCAAAATAAAAAAGATAAATCATTTTTTGACATTAAAAGTGATGAAATTTTACTATTTATACTTATACAACTATTATCCCATGATTGATGTTATTATAGCGACTCATGTATAATTAAAGCTTCAAACATCATATGACTAATAAGATTCATCGATCAGTAACATCTACAAACTTGTAAGCACCGGAGTTCAATTTATGAAGAGCTCTTAATAGGCAAAAGGGGCATTCCATACATATAAATTTAGACATAAAAATGAGAGGAAAAATTAACAAATGTAATTAATTAACTTAAAAATGAACGTCTGATCCACATTTTGAAATAGTAAAGCCTAAATTAACCGGCTTAAATTTAACAAAATAATTCTAATTTGTGCGCGTGACTTTTATGCCCTATGGAACTCTCCCTAGAACGAGCACCAATTAATGATTAAAGCATAAAATTTAGGTTCTCAAAACAAAAGAAAGCATACAACAAATAAAACACAGTTAATTTGCTGACAACTAGCTGTATTAATAGCTAACTTCTGAGGAATAGTATCTTCTACATTGCTGGATTCAATTAAACTCAACTACTTTAAAATATGAAGAATTAGGTCAATATAACAACCAAATTGAGGGGACTTATATCATAGCTTTAATAGAGATGACTAATAATCTATCTAATCAATGTGTGCAGTCTCAAGGATCCAGAAGGATTTAAAGTTGCAAACAATATTACTGATAAAGCATGAGAATTTCTTACTTACTTCGGGAGTATATACTCCCTCCTAAATCGTAAGAGGAAGAAAGCCGGAAGAAGAAGAAGAAGAAGAAGAAGAAGAAGAAGCTAAGAGTGAGAAGGGGGTTAGGTTGGCAATATGAGTGTGAGTTAAAAGTTATGACTCTATGTCTCTTCTCAAGGGTACCCACTTTTTGGTACTCAAGTAGTATTTAAAAAAGAATTATAAAATAGATATGCTAGCTAATAACACACCTAATTAACTACTTCATCCTAAATTAAAATTTCCATTAATAATTTAAAACAAATAATATGTGGCAAATACAGGAGGCAATTTTATCAGTCGGCAGGCAACTATATATATATATAGATTGAGTTATTATACATTATTCTTGAAATCTATTATTTTCTTCACTTTCAATCTTTTATTGGGTTTTTATTTTATTTTTTCAAAAAAATAATATTATACTTATCTTAAGTTTTATTGACTTAGAATAACATGTGATTATATACTTTATAAGGATCGAATAATTTATCTATATGTATTATCTAAACTCATATGATAATCTAAGAGAAGTTAACAAAAATTTAAGAAATGAATTAGCTAAGGACAAACAGACATCAAAATTTTTATTTGATAGCTAAATTACACAAAACTATATATGCTTTGGAAGTAGTACTTCAATTACAAAAAGAAGCAAATTAAGGAAGTCAGCTTTAATTGACATTAATGAAAACCCTTGTTCCTTGTTAATGCTTAGAGTTGTATTTATACTTTCATAAAAAACAATGCATAGTATTAGGTAAAGATTTCATTTTCCCCACACCTCTTACAAGATTTACTAAAACACTTATTATAATGAATTAAAAAAAAAACATTTGCTGATGACAAAACAAAACATATTAAATCTCTTTTTTAGTAGACATGTTACTTAAATTAAGATAAATCAAATAAGGAAGAAAAAAAAAAGAGAACAACAAATTTAAGAGCAAGTTGATATGTTAGAAACACCTCAAGTTCCGTGACTGCCAGTCCTATAACATATAAGAATAAGTCAATAAGTAACAGTTTGCTCCAATGATCAGAGATCGGCATTCATAATAATCCAAAGAGTACTTAATTAACAAGCTAGAAATTAAACATTAACATCAACACACAGTACGTAGCAGAAGAAATTAAGACGGTCAGATTATATATATATAGATATGATTGATGAAATTTTGATCTGACCTTTGAATAGGAAAAGTAATCCCAGTAATTAAACCCATCTAATCCAATCAGCTTTGGAAACAAAAGCAGGCCAAATAGGAGTTTCTTCAAAAAGGTGGAGTACGACCCCCAGAATTAGCGCCCCAATTAGCATCAACTGGAGGTAACTGAACATTTTGCATATTAAGCGGCAAATTAAAGAAAGGAAGTCCAGAAGATGGATCAGGAAGTGGATTAGAATTAGGAGGGTGATGAATTTGCAGTTGTTCCTCTTGAGCTTCATCAAGAGGCAATCGTTCATAAGCAACATTTGTAAAAGAGGCAGCAATAACGATTACAGGACCAGCAGTTGTTAACTCACCCACAACACTACCACCAACAACTTGACCTTGTCCACCCGATAAGAATATTGTTAAGCTTGTCGCTCCTGGTGGTGCTGGTGGTGGTAAAAATGAACCTGAAAGCGATAATATCTCGAACCTTCCATTAAGTGTTACTACTGCTCCTGCTCCTGTTGGTTGTCTTAAGCTTACATTCGTTACAGTCCCACTTCCACTCAAAATACAGATCCCTCTTTGTCTACGCCTTGCGTAGTTTGCTACACTTTCAAAAACATCACAACCATTACCAATTTCTAGAATATGTGCTCTTAGTGTGTTTGCGCTTTCTCTTGTTATGATTACTGGTGGTTTTGGCTTATTTTTGGAACCTGGTGGTCGGCCTCTAGGCCGACGACCCACCATATCTCCACCCGAGAATTGACCCGAACCCCGGTTGTTGTTGTTGTTGTTGTTGTTGTCATCTTCGGATTCGTTTTGTTGTGATCTTTGAAGGTGCAAGTCGTGGCTGTGAAGCTGATGAATGTAACCTAAATCCAAACCAGCCATGGATATTGTACATAAAAAGAAAGATAGAAAACAGAAAACAAGGAAGAAATTATTTAAAATAAAAATTATATAAAAATATTAAAAACTAGGTTTAATTAATTTAAAAAAAAAAACTGTTTTGTTTCGGTGCTTTTGTTTATTTTATGGATTAATGGAAGTGAGAAATATATTGTTAAAGATTGGGAAAGATGGAGAAGTAGTGGGGATTGTGAGACACACAGAGATAGACAGCTAGAGCTGCGGAACTCGAAGTTTAGGATTAGAAAAACAGGGTTTTAAGATTACAAAAACAAAAGGGATAAAGAGAAGAACAAGGACCGAGTGCAGAGAAAGAAAGTTAAAGGAAGGAAAGGGTGGAGAGAGAGAGAGAGAGAGAGAGACTCAAAACGCAGTCATTTTATCTAATAACACAAAAGTTTAGTTTTACATTAAAAATAATATATATATATATATATAGTGTTTTTTAGGTTAAAAAATATTGTGTATATGTTTCTCTTTTATAATCTAAAAAATTATTTTTAAGAGACTAAAAATAAAACTATTTGACTAACTGAGTGATATAAAAACAAGAATGAATAAAGTTTTACAATATTTTTTTTATTTAAGATTTAATTTCTGAAAATTATTTTGATTAAAATACAAATAATGTTAAGATTAGAAATATCAAATTATGCAAGAACATGACTAGTATAAAAAAATTCAAAGTTTTAATACATGTTGTTAATATAATAATTAGTTGGAATTTTCTTTCTAATTAGGAGGAGTAAAAAGTGGAAGATGAGCTATTGGAAAAGCTTATTATTTAATCATCACTCCCAAACTTTTGAGCGTGTAATATACGCGAATTTGTTCTTCCTAGCGTGAAAATAAAAATGATTAACTATATTTATTTAACATAATGGTGTTATTATAATTATTTTCTTATTACCACAATAAAATTATATAAAATTATTTTATAATCAAATAATTAATTAAATTTTAATATCATTATTTTTTAATAATTTTTTTATTAATAAAAAACAATTTAAGTTATGATAATTTCGTATCATTTATTTAATATTAAACAACATATGTATAATACAATATTTAATTATATAGAAGTTTATCAGCATGTAATTCACTTAAAAATATAAAAGATTTGAAATATATATGAGTTTAATTATAAATAGTAAATAGTATATCAATGTTAGTACAAATGAATCACCACAGATAGAAATGTAGATAGAGACAAAGGATATATATAAAGTTTATATTTCTCACAATTATCTTTACCTTATATTAATTAATTAGCTATAAACTACTATATTAATTTAATCAATAACTTCTCTTCCTACCAAAAGAAAATATAGAGAGAACGCTGTAAACTTGGATTGATGGTAGTCAGACACTATATATATATATATATATATATATATATATATAAGTATAACCAATACAATTACATGACCAACTCTAAAAACTCTTGAATTTATCATGATAGTATGTATAACCACTACAAGTACACGTGGTTTTATATTGACCCAAACCTCGAAAATATAAAGAGCTAAAACTGGATTAATTAGTCTAACTTAAGGTTAATATGTCACTTTTATAACTTAAGGATAATAGTATAAGGCCTTCGACTTTCTATTTTAGACAAATGCATGTATTATTATTATTATTATTATTATTATTATTATTATTATTATTATTATTATTATTATTATTATTATAAACAAGTAGAATATATATATATATATATAATATTTTATACATAAAAAAATAAAAAAAAAGTATGTCATTTTAGTAAAGGGTAAAATTAATGATGTTTATCTCCAGTTTAGTATATACATTATAGCATAAGTGATCATCAATACACTAAAGATATGGTTAGGGATTTGACATTATAGCTGTACGTTCCAGTTTATATATAATGAAAACCTTCCATTTCCAGCATAAAATAAAAATAAAAATCATATGCATCTTCAAACAAAACATTTTTAGACAGAAAAGACAGTTAAAAATACTAATTATATATATGATGAGAAAAACTGTAGCAACTTTTCATTTTGAAAATTAAATATTTGTTTTGAAGCATATATATACTTTATTATTCAAACGGTATATCGTTTTTTATTTATTAAATAATACAGATATTATATTGTTAAAAATATTGTTGTGATATGAAGATAAAATAATTGAAATTGAACTCCATATACCCATATCAGTACACACACACATATATATATATATATATATATATATATATATATATATATATATATATATATATATACGAATTAATTAACTCAAATATCAATAATTGAGACAAGGACGAATTAATTTGTTTGTGGATTGGCTTCTAATTAATTAATTAGAATTTTTGACCGTACACATCTAGCCAGTACACGAAATGAGTAGAGAGACAAATAATACATATATATATATATATAATTACTATAAAATGAATTTCATATGACACTTCTAGGAAAATTATATATATATATATATATATATTTGATAAGTGAATTAGGACTCCACAAAATCGAGGAGCGTGGGGAAAAAAAAGTAGCTTTGAAAATAAAAACGTTGGTATGGTGTGATTAAATGATAAACATGAACATTAGATTGGAATTTGGAAAGTGAAGCATAGAATTTTGATGGAGTAAAATTAATTAATTGAATAAAATATATTTGTGGGTGGGATTAGATGGTCTTCATGGTTTTGGACTTTGTAGTTTAATTAGACACCTAACCATGGTTAATGACAAAGTTGATCAGGTTTTGTTAATCCACCAGATTTCCTTGTCGTTGGGTCGGAAATGTCTTGTAGTTTAAAGTTTGATTAATAAATCAAGTCAAATTTTAAAAAGAATAAAAATAACATGTAAATTTGGATCTCTTGTATATATTTTTTGAAATTCAGCCTTTAGATTTAACTAGCTTTGAAAATTCAAAAAAAAAAAGGTTAGTTTTAGAATTAAATTTCTATTTTTTCTTAGAAACTAAAAATTAATAATTTAAACATACATAATTATACATAATCCAATTTTTTATTTTTTATTTTTATTTTTTAAATTTAAAATTAAAAATTCAATTCTAAAACTAATAAATTAGTAATTAGAAATTAAAAGTTTTATATTTTTTTAAGAAACCGCATGCAATTACTATGTGATACGTCTAAGATGAATTTCAACAAAAGGCTTCATTTTTGACTTGCCGTATTATTTTACCAGTTGACCATGACTTACCAACTACAATTAAAATAATAATCACATTAATATAAAAAAAATCCATTTATAACATAATTATTATTACAGTTAATTAAAAAAATACAAGTAATATTATTGATTGATTTATTACTATGTATCAGTTTATTGATTGATTCTTTGTTAAAATCAGTGGTTTATTTAAGTAGTTTTAATTAAAATATTTTGTTTATATAACTGAAAAAAATATTACTTTAATTTTAAAAATATTGTCTTTAAATTTGAATAAATTATATATATTTTTTAAATTATAAAATTAAAATATTTTAATCGAAATCAATAAAACTAAAATATTTCTTTTGTAAAAATTATGGTAACTTCCACGAATCTTACTCTTGATTTATACGGGTTCTAACTTTTATGGCTAAGTGCCCTAACTTTTCAACAAGTAACTTTTTTTTTTACAATAAGTTAAGATAGGCATCAAATTTGTGAGAAAAAAAAAATAGTACTTTTAAAAATTAATGTTATAGCATGTTAAACGATGAAAAGTAGAGGCATTTGAGCAACTGGCCATAATTGGATTGAAATCGTAAGGAAGAAACAGTACATTTTTATTATTTGATTAATAAAAAAATTATTAAAAGATCATCCAATAACAACCAAATCTTAAACCAGTATCCGGCCATTTGAAGGCGTTGAAATCCATCGTTGAAGTATCTTAGCATTTCATGCTAATTGTAAACATTACGGGGATTTAAGAATTAATATATACTATTCTTATTTGATAGAATTATGTGGGTCTTAATGTAATTAACAATAATACTATATTACATCACTTTATCACAAATTCATGATAAATAAATTTTTCTTTCAACAATAATAATAATTAAAAGTTTATAAAATAGACCTAATAAGTTTAGAAAGAGTTGAATATATTATTTTTAAATTTTATTAATTTATAAATTAGTAACTTAAACGAATTAATAAGACATACAATCGTGTGTAAAAGTAAAGCACATAAATTAAAAAACAGCACACGATAATTTTAGGTGAAAATAATATAGATCAGAACCATTACCTAAGAGTAAAATCATCGATCTATCAGACCACTTAACTTTGTACCTAATTTACAAACTCTAATTTGTTTTCATAATTTTCAAGATTTACATAGTTGTATCTAAACCAACGTTATAATCAATTCATCACCAATCTGATATGTTTATGAAACAATTACAACTAGGGTTAGCACAAAAAACAATAGTGTATGTGTATTTTATTGAACAGATTTAATAATAAATAATCCTAATAAGATTATTCAAATCATATATCAATTAAATCAAATTAACTAGCAAATATTAGAGCAAGTAGATTAATTACAAGTTTAATGAAATGGTTTTTTTAAAATTTAATAATTAAATCCAATAATCATGATCATTTATACAATTATTATTTGATTTAAATATACAAGAACCTAATAAAGAAGAAATTATACAAATAAGAAAAATATGAAACAAATAGACTTAGATTTATACCAGCACAATCATACATACATATATAGATGACGTTTAGCCTAATTGAAGAGGAGCAATACTGAAAAAGAAACATCACTATAAAATCTCGTGCTCCTATAATCTATTCAATAGTTATGTGTTTTATTATGAGAGAAGAATGACCTATATAGAAAACCTAGAGAGCTAAAACACCATGTGGTACTATTCTAAAAGTAGTTGGCTTCTGATTAAGATTAAAAACCAATCAAAGTGTATGAAATATGCCAATTTTTCAATAAGGGGATTGACTCATCCTAAAAATAAGTTACATCTACATAACATGGGAGGATCGATTCGTCTATAAGGGAGATCAATCCCTATATATATAAAGTTGTGCTCTTTTTTTTTTATGCAAAGAGGAAATAATTGAAGTCTTATCTATTACATATCAATCTATACTGGAATCGATCCTTTTATTTTAAAAGATTAATATTTTTATCATGCAATGATAAAATTGATCCAATTAAGAGCGTATATAAAATACAAGATGTATGTCATTTTATGTGTGATAAATATGAAAAATATACTTAAAATTATAGATATATGAAATTTGAGTTTTTTTTTAAAAAAATTTTAGAAGACTTAATATTATTGAGAAAATTCGTAACAAACTTAAAAATAAGATTACATGTAAATGTTTTGTCTACAAAAATAACTAATACTCATAATACTTACAATAATAATAATAAAAATATTATTATTATATAAATTACAAAAATAAAATCTTATAATTATTTAATTATTAAATATAATTATGAGCACAATAAAATGTACATAGTATATATATGCTCTCTCGGTTTTTTTTAATAAAAACCTCGTTGCATTCATAGTTAAACCGAATTAACTACATTCCTAAAACCACATTTCAAATATAAAACATTCCAAACAACAATTGGAGCATCCCTTTTCTAAATAAAACAATCAATATTCTCCAAAGCTATCTTAGCTAGACTATTAGCATCCCTCTTACTAAAATGGGTACAAGAACCAAAACTCTTAAAGATAAATTTTGCCCCCATTGAAGATTCTTTTTTTTTTTTTTTTTTTTTGGAATGAAGCTCCATTGATATCATACTAGCCTTTTTCATTGGTAAATGATATAATTTGTTTTCTTTTCTAAAATAAGTTAGAAATTGAGAAAAAAATGGTCTCGTGCGATGTGTAAGTCAAAACTCAAAACAGGCCGTAGCACTGCTGCACTGGGGTTTGGTAGCTTCAATATCTTAATTTTTCAATTTAATATACCAAATTATCTGGATTGACAGATAACTTTTGTTAAATTGAATGTTTTTTAATTAACTTTTTTAAAAAAAAAAAACAAAAGTTTTAGTACTTGACCGGTATTTTTGTTTAATAACATTTCTTATAATTCTTTATTATTATTTTTTAAATAATAATACTTTATTCTTCTAAGTACAAGTAGTTAACAGATTCTCCATTTTGCAACAGAACTATGCTCTCTTATTATTCAGTAATAATGAATGTGCAACGCAAATTCATATCCAATTTTTTTTTTTTAATAATCAGCAAGAATTTCATAGAATAAAAGATAAAATTACAATCCAAACAAAACTCTAAATTGATTAAATATATCATTTATCTAGAAATAAAAAAATCAAAACTAATAAATTATGATAAAATGAATAAATATATAAGAACATTTTATAATAACTCAATATTATAACTCACCTTAAGGAGTGATTCTTTAATAATAATAGTAGATATTAAAATATGATTGTAATGGTTTATTAAATAAATAAAAAGCTTTTTATAATCATTTTAACAAAAACATTAACCACAAAATCAAATGAAAACTAATAGATAATCTAATTTTAATCAAAAACATAATACCAATAAGTTTTTAAATAAATTAAAAATTACAGGACAACAAAACATAAATAACACATAAAATCATAACATAAACCCAATAGCACGATACCACATCCAACAATCCGAAGCACCACCACTACCAAACGCCGGGAAAAAAACACCACCATAAGGCAGCGTCCCCTCACCAATACGCAATTTATTTTTTCAAAAAGAAGTATTAATTTTATAATTTCTCAAAAAATTTAAATGCTGAAATTAGAATTCAAGGAGAAAAAATTATATGTAATCTTTTTCTACGTAGATCAACTTGCAAAAAAAAAACTGTAAAAAGAAGTGAATTATAATGAAAGTGCTAAAATAATTATAAAAGAAATAAAAATAGAAGATTAGGTAGACAAAAGTAACGTTTTAATATGTGTTAATTGTTACTAATTTTGCACTAAAATTTTTTAATTAATTAAAAACATAGTTCAATTTAATTAGAAATTTATTAATAAATTAGATTTTATATTTGAAAAGTACTAGTAAAAAAATCAAGAAAATAAAAAATTGAGTACCTGATAATTTCTAAATCCATAGCAATGTATTGAAGTTATAAAATTTGTTAATCATTATTGTTAGAGCAGGTGACATAATATACTTTGTTAATTTTATTGGCTGTTCTTTTAAAATTGTTGAAAAAAAAAATTAAGAAGATTTATTACATTTTCCTTATATCTGGTTTTATATTCTATAAAAAAATGAAAATATTTATTTATAATAATTTATTATATAGTATATAATGATAAGTTAATAAAGAACGAGTTTGACATAGTGTTTTACATCAGAAATAATTATCATATTATTTATTAATTTATTATAAATAAAATTGATTAAAAAAAAAACATCTGATTTGTCTTGAATATCACATGAACAATAATCTAATTGCCATATTCATATAGGCAGAGGCTATACAGCTAGTTATAAGCAGGAGGCAATGAGCGTGTCAGTAGTTTTGGCTTGAGAATTGGTCAAGTCTCAGACTTCACATATG
Organism: Hippophae rhamnoides; assembly: GCA_033030585.1. Taxonomy (NCBI): domain Eukaryota; kingdom Viridiplantae; phylum Streptophyta; class Magnoliopsida; order Rosales; family Elaeagnaceae; genus Hippophae; species Hippophae rhamnoides. The sequence continues at coordinate 53,550,688 of CM065428.1, read as the reverse complement.
AGCTCCTTAAATCCCGGGGGTGTCTCAGACTCGTCTTTAACATTATTATTTTTACCTGCTCTCTGGGACGTCTCTTCTCTCTGCCCGGCCCTTATTATATTACTAGTTTGAATATTGTATATTCATTCAAAAATAATAGTTGAAAGATGTTAATTATATAATATATATATATATATATATATATATAAATTTATTAATTATTAATTATGTTATTATGAATATATTAATTATTAAAAAAATATACCATATATTTTTTTTAAATATCATATTTATATCATTTTAAAAAAAATGTTAATTTTTAATAAATACAAAATGGTTATTTTAATGATAAAATAAAAATCTCTAAATCTTAACCATTTTATTGTTCCTTATCAGCTTTCTTCTTCGCAAAAAATTCAAAAATTATATAAGATAAAATCAAATAAAAACTATATATTTAAATAAGATTATATTATTTTCAGATAAAAGAGTTAAGATGGACGGAGAACACAACCAAGATTTAAAAATTTATAAATTTTAGGGTTAAAATGATACTTTTATATTTCTTAAAAGCGTACTCTTTTTTTATCGTAAAACAAATCTAATATTTTTTAAATTTTTATTTTTCTAACGTATTTTTTAATAGTTAATAGATTATAATATCATAGAGACTGAGTTTGCTTGTAAAATTTATAAATTTTTTTCTAACGTATAAATTTTTTTTTATAAATAATTAGTGTTACTTTCTCTAAAATTTATTATCAAAATTGTTTCTCAGTTATGGGAAAAATGTACCACGAATTTTAGGGCATTCAAGCAGATAAATAGAGACTGAGTTTGCTTGTAAAAAAAAAGTCGACTAAAACACTCTACTTTTAGTCTCAACCTACTACTACTATGGAGGTGTGTCATTTGTGTATTATATATCCCTCAAATTAAAATTATTTGTGATATATACATAAAAGACAAACCCACGAGCTAACATTAGAAGTAATCAGAGTAGAGAACCAAATCAATCAAGTCTAGAATGAAAAACCCCTTCCATTGTTCTTATTGGTGATATGATCCCTCCTGGCTAAGCTACCACTGTGTGTCCTTGCAAACAAGTTCTACTATGACTTTTTTTATCGCACATTTAATCATATTTGTTAAATTATGATTAAGTTAAAATAAATTATATTATAATTAATTCATATGAAATTCAACGTGATATAACTAAATAAAATTAATAATAAATATTTTAATAAAATAATTTATAACTTAAAATAATATTTTATATAATTGTTTTACCTATCAAAATAATTTTATTATATAAATTTATAAAAATAGATATTTAATTTATTTTTATATTTTATAAATAAATAAAAATAACTTTTAATTTGATATTAAAGAAAAAAAATCACAATACATAATTTTCAATTAAAATTTCAAATAAATTAATTAAAATATCTATTACTTAAAATCTTTAATAACCAACATTTAAAGAACTCATCTTATGATACCACAATTATAAGTAACTAATTTCTATTTTTGTTTATTGATAAAATAAAATTTAAATAATAAAAAATTAAAATGTATAATCTATAATAGAAATAATCAATATTAATACATTAATAATTAAAATTATTAAACTTAAATTAAAATTTATATTGAACACATGAAGAAAAAAAATGAACTTTATTTTTTATAGACAACATAACATAAATTTAATTAATATAAATATAACATAGATTATCATACATGAATATCTAATTAAAATAAAATAATTATAAAATAAAATCTAAATAAATAAACATAAATGTGTTTTTATTTAAAATAATTAATAAAAAAAATCTATAAAAAGAGATCCCTACCACAGACAAAGCATACTTACTTTTTCTTCTTTTAATTTTGTGAAAAATATATATCATTCATAAAATATTAGTTGATACATAAAGATGTATAGTCTTCTATTCATATGAGTTAATCGTTACGATTCATATCATTAATAACAAATTTTGACCGATTAAGAGATATTTCATTCACTTCTTTTTTACAAAATTATCATTCAATTTGTACAAATTTTTTTGTCAGTTTAATAATAATATCCTTGAATAAGTTACTTTTAGATGCTAGACATTTATTACTTTTAATAACTCATAAATCCCAGTCACTTTCTACCTTATAAATCCCAACACCCAAACACATTGCATGCTAACTAGAATATCATGCAACTTCAACAACTAAAATGGAAGTGAAATTTCACGTGAGAAATGAGGACTTCTCCCACATTGTTTCTTATAATAGTTCTAAATCTTAAATTATCATTTGGAATTATTTGCACTATCAATATTTTAGTTTTTTTAAAAAAAAAAGGTACATAAAGTGGATGAGCAACGAATGTATTGAAACTCTTGATTTCTATGAAAATTATCACCAATTACTTTGAAATCTTCAAGAAAGATATGTTCTTAAAAAAAAATATCGACGGTTTTTGGGAATAATTTTCATACTCAACCTTATTTCTGTAACTCGATCCATATGTTAAGTATAATCATGATCATTAATTCAATTTCATTTTATTTCAAAAATTGATGAGAAATAATATAATAATAAATAAAAATATCCCCCTAATTTAATTTATATGTATATGACAAAAGGTGTAACCTTCCACGCTCTTTTGGGTGACTACTTTTTTGTCACTATAATACTAATTATATATTTAACACTTCTCTCTCTGATATAAGTTATATAGTCTATACTTATTATTGGTCCAACATTAAAATTCAATAAATTGGTTTGAACATTTGACTTCAGGCAATAATATCTTGAAAAAGTATTGATACAAGCTTGTAATAAATTATAAATAATATAACATAATATTATTATTAAATATAATTAGATTTAAATAACTATATTCAATGAAAAAATTATCATATTAATTATGACTGTGATATATAAAAGTATTTAAAATTATTTTACTCAATTTTTTTGAAGTATTTTCTTGAATTTTTTAAAACCCATCGACTCGAGAGTATTTAATGTATTTGAGATTGCCACATAGAATTGATGAGAATTTTATTGCTCTAATATTACGTTAGAATACTTAAAATTCAAGTTATTAGAAAAAAATTTAACAAAATTTTATACATTTTTACTCTAATATCATGTTAGAATATAAAAAGTTTAAGTTAATTAGAAAGATGATTTAACAAAAAACTTTATACATCTGTATCATTAGGAACACAGCTGGGGCAATGGCCTTGAGTCTCTTCTTACACGTTACATGTTTAATTACTTAAATATATCTGTTACATCATATTGGATAGATAGGTTAATTATAAATTATATTGAATTGTATTGTAATATAATTATTTTATATATTATTTAGTTACGATAAGATTGATAGTAAATATTTTAATAAAATAGTTTATATTTAAAATAATATTTATTTTTATATATTTTTTAATTTAAGATGAAATAAAAAATAAAGATAAATGATTTTAAAATTAAAATTTCAAATATGTACCACAATTTATATTTAAATCTATTATAATCGTATAATTTTTATTCTATATAATATAATATAATTTTAAAAATAAATATATTATTATACAAAAAGAAAAAAATATTTAATAGATATTTTTAATATTACTTAACAAACGTCATCTTAAAGTCTTATATCACTGCAATTGCTAGAGTTAGGCTAGTCAGCTATATTATAGCCAAAAGGCGGCGATAACTTGCCGTGAGCCACTCTCTGTTCAACAGTGATATACCTTAAAATCTCACTATTCCATTTTTTTTTTTAAAATAAAGGATAGAACTCGTCTTCTCATCTCATCCTTTATTCTTTGTTTTTGGTTTTCTTCTCGCTTGATCAAATTATTATAAACTAAAGTTAACGTTGATTCAAAACGTACATTAATACCTACTAAGTAATAATGTAAACTTACTTTTAAAATATATAAGTAATTCTAAATGATAAATTAAACCTATCAAATAGATATAAATAAGTTGGTCTAATATTCTATAATCAATATTTTATAGATTAATTTCGATTTTTAATTAAATTCATATATATATAAATTCACTTAAATCATAGTTAAAAACCTACCTATATTAAACCACACTACTTCTAATTTACCTAGTATAAGAGACCTCGTAACTACTTCATATAAGGTGAGTTGTCGTGAAGTTTCTTATTGTTAGAAATGAATTTAAATAAAAAAAATATTTTTTACTATTTTATTACCATTATTTCATAAATTATGTAACTGTCATTTTCATAATTATATGGTCGTTATTTTCATAATCATGTGACCGTTACTTTTATTACCGTTATTTTCATAATTATGTGACCGTTACTTTTATGACCGTTATTTTCATAATTATGTGACCGTTACACTTTAAAAATGGAGACAAAAAAAAATGTTATTCTTCTTAACCATGTAAAATGTCGCTTTTGTTTTTATTATTGAAAAACCAACCGCTTAATTCTAAATCACCTACAATAAAGGATTTAAACACCTGGGTAGAAAATTATTTTCTATGCAAATTTTTTTTTATTCTTAATGGATTAGCTAATGACTTGTATGACTATTATAATTTTGATATCGTCACATTAAGGAAATTTGGGAAGTACTTCAAAAGAAGTATGATACCTGAAAGTCGGAACTAAGAAGTATGATGTCGGTAGATACATGAAGTATCAAATGATTGATGAAAAATCTATGGAAGCTTAATCACACTGACGTAGAAGATAGCACACGAAATAACTTTCAAGGTATGACTTTAATTGAACAATTTAAAGTAGTTGTTATTATAGATAAATTACCTCTATGCTTAGAAAGATTTTAAAAATACACTTAGACATAAAACTAAAAAATTTCTTTAGAAAGTCTTATAACCGGTTAAGAATAGAAGGTTAAGTCCGAAAACAAGACCAAAGAAAGATGAAATACTCGTAGTCTCAAATAACAAGACTACACAAGAAAACCCTCATCTACAATTAAACCTAAATGTAGAAATATGAAAACTCGTAATCGTAATAATAACTAGAACCGCAACCACCAAAATAGAAATAGAAACTATCCTCAGAATGGACCTGACCCCTAAGGAATAACACATTCATGTGTTATAGTTGTAACAAACCCTGGCCACTTGGCTAGAAAATGCCGGAACAGAATCGTCCTCACACGTGCGAACCTACCGAAGATCAACTTATTGCATGATTTAAAGTCAATTTTGTTGATGGATCAGGGTGTTCGGTGGACAGTGGTACTTCTCGCCATGTTCGCTATAATCGAGAAATGTTCAAGTTCTACTCGAAAGTCGAGGATAAGAAAGTGTTGTTAGGTGATTCACATTCCATTAAAGTTGTCATGCAGGTGAGGTGGAATTAAAGTTTACCTCTGGAAAGACTATCATCTTGAAAGATGTCTTGCATACTCTGCAGATGAGAAGAACTTAGTTTAAGGGATATCTTAACTTTACTCAAACTATAGGAGCTGATTTATATACAATAACTAAAAATAATATTTTTTGTTGGGAAAGGGTACGCCACTAATGGCATGTTTAAATTGAATGTTGAGTTCCTTTAATATTTGGCATGCTAGACTTTGTCATGTTAATAAACGCATAATCAAGGACATGAGTAGCTTAGAACTAATTCCTAAACTATCTTTGAATGATTTAAAAAATGTGATTTTTGTAGTCAAGCTAAAATAACCAAAACTTCAGATAAATCGAAAGAGTCAGAATCAACCTTTAGAATTAATTCATTCGATATATGTGAACTTGACGGAAATTTAATAAGAAATGGAAAACATTATTTTATAACTTTTATAGATGGTATTCGATTATACTTATGTATATCTAATGAAAAATAAAAGTGAAGCGTTTGACATGTTTAAAATATTTATAGGATCGAGATTGAAAATCAACTTAATAGGAAAATAAAAGGTTTAAGTGATAGAGGCATTAAATATGATTCCAATATCTTCATGATTTTTATAAAACTCATGTAATCATTCATGAAAAAACAACACCTTATTCTTCCAAATAAATGGCAAAAATTTGAAAGAAAAAAATAAAACTTTTACTAAATCGGTAGTTACAATTTTATTAAACTTTGGTCTTCTTCCCAAGGTGGGGAGAAATTTTATTAATTGTTTGCTATGTGTTAAATAGAGTGCCTAAATCTACTAGTAAAATTTCATCATATGAAATTTTGAAAAAATAAGAAACTTAACTTATTTTAAAACTTGAGATTGTTTAGTCTATGTTAGGATCATTGATCCTTAAAAGAAATAAACTTACTAGTAGAGCATACAGATGTGTATTCATAGGATATATTTGTGAATAGTAAAGCTTATAAATTCTATGACTTAAATGATCATAGTTATAGAATCAAATGATGTTGACTACTATGAACATAGGTTTTCATTTAAATTGAAGAATAGTGGGGCTCGTCTTCTGATGGTTTACTCCATAACTAGAACTATTGAACAAAATGAGGAATTAAACACTCAATTAGAAGAAGTAAACGAGCTCGAACCCTTAAGGATTTTGGGTCAGATTTTATGCTTATACCTTAGAGGAAGATCCCCAAACTTGTAAAGAATCATTCTCTTCTTTAGATGCCAACTTATGGGAAGAAACCATAAATGATGAAATGGACTCTTATGAGTATAATAAAACTTGGCATTTAGTTGACTTACCTTATGGTTGTAAAACCATAGGATGTAAATGGATACAAAAGAAGAAATTAAAACTCGATGGTACTATTGAAAAGTACAAAGCTTGTATTGTAGTTAAATGGTATAGGTAAAGGGAAAATGTAGATTTATTTTATACATTTTCACCAGTCACACGAATAACTTTCATACGTGTACTTTTTCCTCTTACTACCATCCATGATTTAGTAGTACATCAAATGGATGTTAAAACTGCTTTCTTAAATGGTGATTTAGAAGAAGAAATTTATATGGATCAACCTGAAGGTTTTGTTATCCCAGGTCAAGAAAATAAAGTTTGTAAACTAGATAAATATATGTATGGTCTAAAATAAGCACCTAAGCAATGGCATGAGAAATTTGATAATATAGTTAACCCACATGAATTCAAAATGAATGAAAGTGACAAATGTATTTATTATAAATTAGAAGATAACATTTGCACTATTATATGTTTATATGTGGATGACATGCTTATTTTTGGATCAAATATTCATGTTGTGAATAATGTGAAAACTTTATTAAGTGTTAACTTTTATATGAAAGATCTCGAGAGCGAGTGTAATCCTTGGTATAAAGATTACTAGGTCGAAAAGGGAATTTCTTTAGATCAATCTCATTACATTGAAAAGATCTTAAAGAAATATAATTGCTTCTTGTAAACCCGTGTACATTCAGATGATCCTAGTGTAAAGTTGTTCAAGAACAGGAAAGCAGTGTTAGACAACCGAGTATGCGAGCATCATTGGTAGCTTACATTATGCTGATTGCACCAGACCAAACATAGCTTATGTTGTGGGACTACTATGTAGGTTTACCAAAGAGACCTAGTGTAGAGCATTGGAATGCTATTGAAAGGGTTATGAGATACCTTAAGAGAACTATATACCTTGGATTACATTATACAAAGTTTCCCGCTATTCTGAGGATACATCGATGCGATTGGAACACTTTATCGAAGACTCCCAAAGCAACTAAAGTGGCTATATATTTAACATAGTTGGTGGGCTTTTCTGAAAGTCTAAGAAATAAACAATATTGGCTTAATACGATGAGTTTGAAATGATAGCACTAGCTACCGCTAGTAAAGCGAGCTAGTTAAAAGTTCATTCGTGAGATTCCTTTATGGGAAAGATCGATACTAGTTGTCATGATCCACTACGATAGTACCACAGCTATTGCAAAGATTTAGAACCGTTATTACAACGGAAATAGACGACATATACACACATCGTTAGGAGAATTTCTCTACAAAGAGTCGTAAGAATAGATCATATATGTCTTGATGAAAATTTGGCTGATCCTTTGACGAAGGATTAACAAGAGAGAAGGTTTTCAAAAACCTCGAAAGGAATGTAATGCCGCTTAGAATGAAGAGTCACTCATGATGGTAACCCAACTTATAGGCTTGGAGATCCCAAGAAATAAGTTCAATGGGTAATAACAAGTCATGAAGTGATATGAGATGAATCATGCTATTTATGAAGTCACACTACATATTGTTAAGCATGAAGTCCCAAGGAGAAAGGACGTAGTTAATAATTAAACTCTTAATGAGTTCTATACTCTACATGTGGAGTGGAAAGACGTAGCTACGTGAGTACTCTTGATAGACTCACCTACGTGTGAATGTGGGAAGTATGGTCGCTTCCTATGAAAATTTTGGGCAAAATTTACTAGAGCATTCACTATCTTTGGGATACACGTCGTGGCCAAGTAAAAACACGAGCTTTTTGAACTACACCTTGGAAAGATTGTGTGTGTGATGTTGTTAGAGATAGAGTTCAAAACTACGAGTTACTCTAGTATATTCTAAAGCATTAACACTACACAAAGGTTCAAGTCGATAGACACCTTTTGCTTATGCATAATCTTATACTTTTAATTGATTGGTTGCTCAATGAAACTATTTTTATTTAAAATTCAAGTGGGGGATTGTTGGAAATGAATTTAAATAAAAAAAATATTTTTTATTATTTTATGACCATTATTTCATAAATTATGTAACTGTCATTTTCATAATTATATGGCCGTTATTTTTATGGTCGTTATTTTCATAATTATGTGCTACTTTTATGACCGTTATTTTCATAAATTATGTGACCGTTACTTTTATTAATCAAGTTATTTTTATAATTATATAATCGTTTATTTTTATAATTATGTGTCCGTTATTTTCATAATTATGTGTCAGTTATTTTCATAATTATATGGCCGTTACACATATTTTTTCAACTATAAATTGACAATGCCTTTCAGTTTAGAATATAACTTAACATGACTCAAAAAACAGTTCTACGGTTTTCATAGCAAAATCAAAGAAAAGAAAATTCATAATTGAGTTCTCGGATTTCCGAGCAACATAAATATTCGGTAGGTGTAGTATTCTGGACTTCATCAGTGTAATGAATATCCGAGACAGAAAAAAGATTATGGGCTGTTTTATCCTGGGGACGACGAGATTATGTTTGCTTGCACAAGTTTGGGCAGAGCCGCGAAACGTCTTAAAGAGAGTGACCTAGTCCGCGACTCAACACAAGCAGTATATTTCAGTATATCGGTAATATTGTTCTTACATAGTTTTTTCACATATTTGTTCCAACACTTATATTAAGAGATTTATGTTAATTAATCACTTATATGATAAAATGTATCATTTAATCTCTTAAATTTTATAAAAGATATAAAGAGTGACAAGTTTCACAATTTACTCATTATTTTAATAGCTTTGTGATAAAAATTTAAGTATTTACTTAATATTTTAATAGTATTAAGTTAAAATACGGTAAATACCATAGTTAAAGTCATTTTTATCATTTATTTATATACCAATAAAATAAAGTATCGAGAAAATAATATTATTTTATTCAAAATATTAATAAAAAATAATGATAATCATTCTTTAATATATTTTACAAAAATAAAGGGCAAGATATCTTTTTTTAAGGTCTATATAACCCAATTAAATTAATATAAATATTATTCCTAGCTCACTTCTAAAGCCCTTTGAACCCTAGTTATAAAAATTTAAACTAATCTATCATTTATTTATTTACTTAAATGGATTAAATTGAGTGATGTATTTTATTTTATTTTATTTTTATATGATGCAGTTATTTACATAATTATTTTTTAGAAAATATATTTTTTATGTTATAAAAAATAGCTGTATTATATTTTTAAACATACTAATTTTTTTCTTCATATTTTATAAAAAAATACATATATATTACTTTAAAGAAAATTTAAAACAAAAATTATTTATAAATAAAATTATGATATATAATTAAATATGTTTCGTTTTATTTTTAAATTTTGACTTTTTATAAAACAATCTCTTCATATAGGTAGTCAAAAACACAACGAATTAACTTTATATTTGTGTAGTTGACTATGTGTTAGAGTACAATTAATATCGATTATATTTATGAAAGAGCATTTAATAGTATTTTTAGTTTTTTTTTATTATTAAAAGTAATATTTTTACTCAAAAATGACCAAATAAATTAATTTAAATTTAAATTTAAATTTTGATTCGATTCGTAATATTTGTATTAGATTAAATTGTCAAATTTTGTAATCGGGTTATAATTGGATTAAAAAATATACAATTTATTTATATTCGAATAAGATTTAGTAATAAATTTTATAATACATTATAATCTAAACTTGATCAAATTTATAAATAAATAAATATATATTTTATAATATGTTATATTTAAATATTATACATATTATAATTATATTAAATTATTTGTTTGGTTTTATTTATCGTGACAATAAATAATAAGTCTGGTTAGAGATATATAAATTTAAAATTTAAATTATATATATATAATTTTTTATTTATGAAAATAATTTATAAATAAAATTTAATATCAATTTAAACTTATCCAATCCCAAAAAATGAGTTTGCCCAAAAACTTTCAAATTTGATTTAGATATGATTGAATTCACATTAAAAAAAAAACATATGGTTACGATCCCAATGACATAGCATAATTAGAGGTTAAATCGGGCTTCAATCGTGATCAATATTTTTTTCAAAATTTATTAACTTCTTATTCACATATAAATCATCTTCTTTCATTTATTTTTAATAAATTTTAAAGGTAATTTTTTAAAAAAATTACATTTGAGGTCATTTTAATTTTACATATTAAATGCATAAGTAATTTTATATTAAATTAAAACATTTTAATCACGTTATCTTTTGATTTGTAGATATTTTAGTTATTTTATGTAAATTTTAATAATTTTAATTTATTATATTTTTTACTTTTTTAAAATCTTTTGATATATTTTCATTTCAAGCATCTACTTTATGATTTAAGTGTAATAATTTTAAAAAATATGACTAATGTATCATATTTGTAAAAGTAAAATTATTAAACCGTCTTGCAATTCATTCATTATATAGAAAATAACTTTGAGGATTAGAAAATGATTATCTCTTTTTACGAAAACATTTTGGCAAAAATAATTTCTATGGATAAAACTTAAAACTTAAATTTTAGAATTTTAATATAATTAAATGAAGTTAATATTATTAAGTTATAGTTGGTAATAATTAATTTAGAATTTTATTTTAATATTTAGTATTTTAAAATGAATAATAGTCTTAGTCTAAAATATTTTCTTAGCAACCTCAATGTTCGATCCGCTACAAACCCTTATTTCTAATTCTGGTGATTTGTAATCTACACGACAACCACGCCGTACGAATTCGATTACACCATTCGCACCAAATCCAAATTCAAACTCACTGTAAACTCCCTGTTCGATTCAATCCAAGTTTGTAACCTCAAAGGAAAAAAATCTATCAACAAATTTGAATACAGCTCTCTCTATAAGTAACGTCATACATGAAGGTGGCAACCATTGCAAACATCCAACCTTATCCAGCCCTCATCGTCTACAGCCTCCAACATATCATCTATGTTCTCCATTCAGCCGTCACGTCTTCTCCAACCTCAGACAACTATTGTTTTGCTCATCCATTGTCGTCCTTAATTATGATAGTTCAATGCTCAGACCTGTTTTTCCATCTAACGATCTGTCCTCAACCATCAAGTTCCATCCAAATAGAGTTGAATTTTCTTGTTAGAAATTATGAATTAAAAAATTGTAAACGATTTTGTATTCAATTTCCATTTCATTTTCTTCCGTTTCAAATTTTGAATTTTTTTTCTTTCCCTTTCAGTTTTTTTTTTAAATAGGATTTTCAGTTTTTTTCCCCTCATCCGTTTGTTAAAACAGTTATTTCTTTCTTTTAATTTTGTTTCGCCCGTTGGGCTTTTTTGTGTCTAATTCTTCTATGTTGAGCTCCTTATAAAAGGAGAAGAAAAACAGAACATAGCGGAGAGGAAAAGAAGAGCAAAGGAAAGAGAAAGGAAAAGAAAAAAGGAAAAAAGGCAAACAGAAAAATGAAAAATGAAAAATGAAAAAAAAAACTGAGACGAAAAGATTTTTTTTTAATTCAGAGTAATCTAATAAATTAATGTAATACAATAATAACCTATTATATAGATTTATTATTGTTTAATTATATATAAATTTCATTTGTTCTTATACAGAAAAAAAATTATTTTAAAAAAATTATTTGATACACAAGTCTTGATTATTTTTTTTATTTAAATTTTATATTTATATATAAAATTATTTGTTATTATATTATTTCCTACTACCATAAAATATTTTCTTCAATTTTTTTTATTAACATTTTTACCGACTTGGTTTTACTTTTAGAAATTTGTGCAATAAGAATCAGTATGTTAAATTTTACATTTTCTCTTTTACTTTATTTCAAGAATTATACATTACACGATTAAATCTTGCTTTTTACTATTATTCATCTTCATTGTCAAACAGCCAGAATAACAATCTAGTAAAGATTAAGTTCCATAGCTTTTCAATTTACTTAGAATCTTAAATATCATAATTGAAGTATGGAAGGCTAAGTTGCAATCTCAAACCGTTCTTTCAACGTCGGGTATCTGTATTTAATTTTGATAGTAATTCTCTATTAATTATTATTATTTAACATTTAATTTTTCTTAACATATTAATTAATATTGTAAAACTTATTTATTTTTTGAATATATAATTTGATGATTGATACTTACGGGTAATTTTTATGTTGGTATAACATATAATTCAGATTAATTATATTATTGATTATCTTTAATCGTTATTATATCTAATAATGATATAATGTTTGATTTTGTGAATACATAGTTTTTAATAGTAATTCAAATTGGTTTTAAATTTGTATAAATTAATTGCTTAATAAGTAATATGAAGTTTAATTATAATTATTTGAGTGAATCAATAAGTTAATATTTTTTGATTTGATCTCAATTTAATTTTGATATTGTATGACATAATTTAATGTGTGTTTAATTATTTATTCTAATAATTTGTCATTTTGGAAGGAATTCGAGGTTTGGTTATTTGTGAACTAATTTTTGTACATAAAAAATTGTGGCAGATTGCTAAGTGTATTTTGGTATCGAGATATCAAAAATTGAGAAAATTTATTTTTTTAAATATCAATTCATATTTTATGAATTATAGTTTTGCAATTAACGAAATATTATAATTTAATAATTTGGAGAAATAACGTGAATTTGTATGTATGAAATAAAGGAATTTTACATTTGATAAAATTATTTGATTTTAAATTTTGAAATAAATAAATTTTGCATCAATGATAGTTATTGACTGATGTTCTCACTTTAATTGAATTTTGTATTTGTTAATTTCTTAGATTTACAAAATAAATAAACTTTGCATTTACGAAATAATTTGATGAATTTTGTATTCATAAAAGAAGTAAATGTTGTATTTTCAAAATAATGAATTTTGTATCATTGATTTTGAAATATTTAATTTTATAAATTTATAGATTTTTTGGGTTTCGTATTTATTGAATTATGAATCAAAATTGGGTTTTAAAGAAAATTAAATTTTCAATGTTGAAAAAATTAATTTTGGATTAATTGTATTAAATTTAAATCTCAAAATTATTTTTTTATTTTGAAATTTAATTTTGTTTCCTTTTGGATATCAATGTATTTAAAAGCATGAATTTGTTTTGAGATGACAACAAATGTGATAGATGACATTGTCATGTTTACAATTATTTTTGGATGTGAATTCGTGGAGTCTAACTTGAAAGAGTAATGGATCAATAGCGGTGCTATTAGGCACCTATGCTCAAATAATGAGTTATTCACTTTCTCCAAACCATTTGAGAATAGAGAGAAGTTTTGAATGAGATAATTTTCGACCTTTATGAACGATGGTGAGGTAAAGTGATTCTAAAGATGACATTTGGAAAAGAGATAATTCTAAATAACGTACAATATATGCTAGATGTTCGGAAGAACCTTGAGAGGTTTGTTACTTGAGAACCATGGTTTCTAGATGAACGTAAGAATCGTACCTTGAAAGAAATAATGAATGCAATGCTATCAAGTTCTGGGTTGCCACAGAACTTGTGGGAGAAGCTATTTTGTCAACTAACTACTTTTTAAATAAAGTACCGCAAAACAAAAAAAAACATATAAGATACCGTATGAATTATTTAAAGGAATGGTACCTTCCTATAAATTTTTGTGAGTGTGGGAGTGTCTTGCAAAAATGGTTGTACCTATACCTAAAAAGGAAAAGAAAGGTAAAAAAACAATAGATTACATCTTCATTGGATATGCATATAATAATAGTACTTATTGGTTTTTTGTACATGAGTCAAAGATCCCAGACATACACAAGAACACGATCATGGAATCAATGAATACATTGTTTTTTGAACAAGTATTTCTAGGTAAATCTCAAGGAGAATCAAATTTGTCTAAACAAACATATGAGACTATGAATGAAGATAGTCAAAACAAAAAAACCTAAACAAGAGGTTAAGGTTGAACTCAAATGTAGCAAGAGAGCTAGGATAGAAACGTCTATGGTCCAATTTTTTTGACCTTTTTGCTAGAAAGTGAACCTCAAACTTATGAAAAGGCTGTGAATCCTTTTGAAGGACCTCAATGGCAAAAATCCATTAATAGTGAAATTGTGTCCATTTTGCAAAATCACACTTAAGAACTAATTGATTTACCTCAAAGTAGTAAAACACTAGGGTCTAAGTGGATTTTCAAAAGAAAACATAAATCATAAGGATCAATTGATAAGTACAAGGCCAGACTTGCAATTAAGGGATATAAACAATGAAATGACATTGATTACTTTAATACATATTCTCCTATGACAATAATAACATCTATAAGAATGATAATTGCTATCGCAACTCTACGAAATCTTGAAATACATCAAATAGATGTAAAGACAACATTTCTAAATGGAGAGTTAGATGAAGAAATATATATGAACCAACCCACGAGTTTTTCATGCCTAGGGAAAGAAGAAAATATATAGAAATTGGTGAAGTCTTTATAAGACTTGAAACAAGCACCAAAACAATGGCATGAAAAGTTTGATAATGTCATGAGGACAAATGGATTTAAAATCAACAAATGTGATAAATGTATATATATCAAGGACAAAGAAGATGGTTATGTTATCTTGTGTCTTTACTTTAATGCATGCTAATTATGGGTAGTAATGATCAAATCTACTAAGTTTATGTTGAATTCAAGATTTGATACGAAAGACATGGGGCTTACTAATGTAATTCTAGGAATTAAGATATCAAGCGGTCTCATTCTAAGTCATTGTCATTATGTTAACAAAAAACTTGAGAAATTCAACATGGGTTATTCTGGAATTGTGAGAACATCAGTATATGTAAATCTACACTTATCCAAGAATAAAAGTGAGAGTATGTCTCAACTAGAATATTCTAAAGTGATAGGAAGTCTTATGTACTTGATAAGTTGTAGAAGACCAGACATAGGTTACACTGTAAGTAGACTAAATAGATATATTAGTAATCCAGGATCTGATCATTGAAAAGATATTATAAGACTACTTAGATACTTAAGATATACACGTAGCTATAGACTGTACTACACAAGATATCCAATTGTATTAGAAGGATACAATAATGCAAATTGAATATCTGATATGAAAGACTCAAAGTCTACCAGTGGATATGTATTCATATTGGGTAGTGTAGCTATTTCATAGAAGTCCTCTAAATAGACGTGCATTCCTAGATCCATGATGGAATCTAAGTTCATCGCTTTGGATAAATATGGTGAAGAAGTTGAATGACTACGTAATTTTGTAGAGGATATTCCTAAGTGGGTGAAGCATGTACCTGCAATATGCATTCATTGTGATAGTGAATATGCTATTGGCAGGGCACAAAGCAATATGTATAATGGTAAGTCTCGACATATATGTCGTAGACATAATACCATTAGATAACTACTCTCAACTGAGGTTATCTCTATTGATCATGTGAAGTCAAAGGATAACATAGTTGATCCCTTAACTAAAGAGTTAAAATGAGAGTTAGTTGATAAGTCATCGAGAGAAATGAGATTGAAACCCATGTATGAATAAGGATTTGCAAAGGAAACCCAATTTATTTGATTAGAGATCCCAAGATCTAGGTTCAAAGGGACAACCTAATTGTAAAGACTTAATGAGATCATTGTGGGGGTTTACCTCAAGTCTATTCCTATGATGAAAAACAATGATACCTATAAGATATAGGATAAGCTAAGGCTTTTAATGATTCGTATGAAGAGAATACCGAGAAGAGTATGCAAGTTACTCTTTATGGATTACTTTTAAAGATAAGAGATCACTTATGTGAGGAAGGAATAGGACTACTTCGAAAGAGAATTGTATAGGGCTCAATTCTTTAGAGACTCTTACAGAAACAAACATATGTTCATGGCTAAAATAAAAATAACTGTGAGAATTGAATTGTGTTAGGAGAGACTCTTGTGTGAAGTATGTCATTGCTTATATAAATGGCAAAACAGTTTAAAGACATTGCGTTTATTGGTTAGTCAGTAAGGTAAATATACTTTCACAAGGGAAGGTTCAAAGAGTAACACCTACCTATTCTATGCAGGTTTTGATCCGTTGAACTATATTTCCATGTCAAAAATTTGATTTAAAATCTGTTAATTTTTATTCATGTGAGGAGTGAGATTGTTAGAAATTATGAATTAAAAATTGTAAACGATTTTGTATTCAATTTCCATTTCATTTTCTTCAATTTCAAATTTTGAAATTATCCGTTTCTTTCCATTTCAGTTCTTGTTTTAATAGCATTTTCAGTTTTTTTCCCTCATTTATTTGTTAAAACAATTCTTTTTTTCTTTTAATTCATTTCACCTATTGGGCTTTTTTGTGTTTAATTCTTCTTTGTTGAGCTCCTTATAAAAGGAGAAGAAAACAGAGCACATCGGAAAGGAAAAGAAGAGAAATGAAAAAATTAAGGAAAGAGAAAGAGAAAGCAAAACAAAGAAAGAAATGGAAAAGGGAAAATGAAAAATGAAAAAAATAATAACTGAGACGAAAAAAAGTAATTTTTTTAATCTAGGGTTAGGTTACTCTAATAGAGTTCAAAAATTTGGAAGTTCGTATAATAATAAACTGTGGTGTAGGTTTATTATTGTTTAATCGTTATATCTTAGGAGATAAGTTTTTTGTCGTTTTCATATACTCATGGTGAGAGAAAAAATTATCTTAAAGACAATGTGTGATACACAAGCCTCGATTATTTGTTTTCTATTTAAATTATATATATTATTTAAATTTTATATTTATATATATTTTTAATTTTAATAAAATAATTTTATTCTTAAATTATTTGTTCGTGTATTATTTCCTACAATTCTTTCAATTGGCAATCAACTTTTCTTCTTCGAAAGTCCCTTCTCTCTAGATTGATTTTTTAGTTGTGTGTTAGTTCGCAATCTGAATTCTTCTTATTTGTGAGTCATTGTGTTCTTTGAACTTGTTCTCAATTCACCTCTGTGTGTGATTTTATTTCCTTTGGTCTATTTGTTTTTTGTTGATTATAGTGATTTGAATTCGATGTAATATGTTTTGCTATTTAAGATATGTTAAGTAGTATGAACAACTTAGAAATTACATTTAAATTTGTTATCTATGAGTTATCGTTCGACTTGTTAGTCTTGATGTTCTAACGATTAAGTTCTGGCGAGTTTGGCATGGTCTTTATAACGTTTCAAATCCAAAGAAACTCATTGATAGAGAGGTAATGTAACCAAGTTTATGGATAAAGAAATGAAGTTTGACGACTGTTTTCTTGATTTTCAAGCTCTAGTATCTTTTTAGACATCATTGTTTTTTATTATGTTTCTTTGTTATTGCTTTATTGTGTGTGATTTAAGAAACTATTGGAGCGTTGGTATCTTGTTAGTTGTTTTTCTTTTGTTATGGTTTGATCTTATTTGTCCTTTATCTACTCTAACTCGTTTAGTTTGCTCATATTTTTCTAAATGAATTGTTAAAGAGGTGTCTAACGTTGATTTTGAGAAATAGTTATTTGATGGATATTATTTAATCTTTTTTATTTATTATTTGTATTGATTCTTTAAAATTGATTACTATTTCTCAAGTTGTTAGCTGCAACTGGTTGGATTATTAGAGAAGAAAATTGTGGTTGCTTATGACATCTGGTTCATGCATGCTAATTTTATTGTTAATTATTTGGTTAGTTTTATTTCTTTAAATTATATGTTATATATAATTAGTTAATGTTGAAATTGTATTTTATCTTTATAAAGCAATTTCTCTTTGTTGAAAAAATAATTTTAATATAGAGGATTGAATAAAACGTGTTTTGTTTATTTCTTTTTAAAGTTTAATATTAAGTATGATGATGATAATTAAACAATGATTTGCGGAATTCAAAACAAGAAAATAAAACAAAATTGCCTTGATATGTTTTATTGAAGAATTAGATCCTATAATAATTAAGAGTACCAGTCATGCGGTGATTCTTCTTCCAGGTAATTTCTATCTATGTCTTGTAAATACATGCGCAATCTTGTCTTATTTAGCATATTATATAGTAATCGTAATAATTTAATTAACATTATAATATTGATAATACCAATTGAAAAACATCATGGTGAACCAATAATACATCATTTATATTGGTTCTTAAGTCTAAGGTCCCCACACGCAACTAGATTTCTTTAAATTCTTAAAACAAATAATAATAATAAAAAAAATTCAATAATTTAGTGAAATCCGGCCGTGAAGAAAATCTAGCCAAAAAAAAAAACTATGTCCATGTTCTGTCTTTACCAAGAGATGTGCATATAACTTATTATTTTTTTTTATATCTAGTTTGCTTCAGTGAACACAATTATGTATTACTCCGAAATTTCGCTTTAGTGATTTTTCTTCACCTGGCTAGATTAGACATCCAACGGTGATTTTTAGGTATATTTTAATAAATTTTGTAGGGTTTTATAACTTTTAATAAAAATATATAAAAGTTTTATTATTTTCATAAAAAAAAAAGTTGAACATCGATAATGAATTTACCATTGATGTTTTTTCCTTTTGAAAGTAATCACGTGCCAAAACACTTTATCACATTTTTTAAGTAGATATTTTTGAAATTACTAATAAAAAAAAGTTACCTTCGTCCCTCAATTGAAATTAGAAAATTAATATCACATTCCATCTCAATAACAAACTTAATTTTGTTGATATTTTATAACTATTTTGGTGGAAGTAAAAGAGACAAAAAAATTTTTTTTTTTACTAATCAAACACTCTTTTTATTTCTCTCTTATACTTTCTTACAACATAATACAACTCTATTTATAAACCTAAACAAGACTCTTAAAATTTGTATTAAAAAAAATCAGCTTTAAATAGAATAGTAAATTCTGACCATTCATTGCTAAAACTTCCATAACTTATTGTAGGTAATACCAAATGACCTGAAACCTTCACCATTAAAAACTAGACTTAAAAACACACGAAGTACACTCTTCATTTGCTCAAAATGATCTGGAATTGCCCCTTCAATTCCTCATTCAATACTGTCTTAAAATCTGTCCGTTTTTAGTAAATTCTGAGTTTATTTTCCACAAATTTCTTATCTCCGAAACCAACATCCTAAATATATAATCCTAAACCATGTAACTCTTATGCCTAACTTCAATCATACCCTATTTTAGAATAACTCAAAAATTTAAAGCTTTATTTAGGGAGGGAGGGATTATGGTTGATTTTGAAGAACCACCTATGGTGGGAGGTAATATATATAACCAATGGTGGGGTTGGGATTGTAGGAGTAGACGCAGTCGGTTTTGATCGGTTTTATCATTAAACAAAAATCGAATCGAGGTGGTTTTTTAAATTATTAAACCAAGGTGATTGAAATTATTAAATAAATTAAATTATCAACTGACCCAAGAAGTCGATTCGATCGTTTTATTTATAAAAAATAAAAACCTTTTTTATTAGATATTAGTACTACATGAAAATATTATAAATGTATATATTCATATAAAGCTTTTTGATCAAACAACAAGTAATATTTGTAGTAAATATTAAGTTATCAATATTTATACTTCAATATATATTCAATTATTCATGCATAATCCATTATATCTCGTGGCAACATCGAAAGTTTATAAGATATGGACATAATTAATTTAGATGGGTGAATATGTTATTTTTAATATTTACTAATTTATATTTTAATAACTTAAATAAAACAATCAAACATGCAATTATGTGTAAAATGAAGTGCGAAAATAAAAGAATAAAACATGATATTTTAAGGTGAAACAACTAAGGTTACAACCATGACCTAAGAGGAAAATCATTGGTATATCGGTTCATCTAACTTTTCACTATGAAATATAAATATTCAAGTACAAACTCGATCGTATGCTACCATCCCTAAGATATTGTCTCAATGTACCTTACTTACTAGCCTTTACTCTATTTTCACAGTTTCCAATAGTAGCGTGAGCGATTTCCAAACCAACGTTCTAATAAACTTCTCGCCAATCAGATACTTTTTCAAATTAACTGGAAAGTGGTTAGCACAAAAACACAAGTTTACGTGTGTGTTCTATAATGGATTTAATAATGAATAATTATAACTAGATTATTCAAAAAATATGTCACTTAAATCAAATCAACTAGTAAATCTTAGAGCAAAAAAATTAAGCACAAATTCAATAAAAATAGTTTTTTTAAATATTATTAATCAAATCAAATAACTAAGATATGACAAAAAAATTATTTGATCTAATAATTTAAAAAGAAAAATAAAGAAGAAAGCATAAGAACATATTATCAAAATATCATAAACTAATTAGATTTATTAATCAATCAAATATAACTACAAATATTTGATAGATTAACTAAATAAAAAAAAACCTAAAGAATCATAATCTTATATTTGTAAAACAAGAGAGAGAAATTAATAAAAATAGAATAATATTCTTGTGTGGTTTATTGAAATAATGAGAAATATGTTTTATTTATAGGAAAAATTGAAACCCTTAATCATATGTAATTGATAAATATATTTTTTATTATAAATAAGATTAGTAATACTCATTAATTAAGAAGACTCATATATGATTGATAAATATATTTTCTATTACAAATAGGATTAGTAATGCTCACTAATTAAGAAAACTCTTACTTAAATAAGAGTTCTTTTAAAATAGACTCATTAATCATGACGATTTCTATTTAAAAAAGAGTTATTTTAAAATATATTTTATTATATCTTTTAGGCTAAAGATTTAAGCTATAATTTAGAGTATATTTTATCTAATATTTTAACATATATCTTATTTTATATTTTATCATAAATATTTTAGTAACAAAAATAATTCCAAATTTATAAATATGTGCTATTAAATGCGTGAGTACAATCGTATGTGTTATAGTTATAATAAATATACCTGAAGTAAGATTATCTGAAATTTTGACATTTCTTCAACTTTATTTGATAGAATTGATAACGAGCTTCAAAATAAGTTTATAAATAAATATTTTATACACAAAAATAACCAAGACTTATAATACATACAAACAGAAACATAAATTATATATAATTATCGATTAAACTTCAAATAATCTAAATACATATTATCAAAATTCAAAATATCAAAATTATATATAAGTTCTGAATTTTTTATATTAATAACAACAAATTTTAAAATATAATATATAATATATAATTTTATATTAATTTAATAATTAATAAATCGATAGTTTTGATTATAAACAATTTTTTATACGGTGAAATAGAAATCGAAGAATTAATTTTGATTTATAATTTTTTCAAATCATAACAAACTAAAATTATCATTTTTTAATAAAATTCGATTCGATTTGATTTTAAACAATCGATTTTGATTGATTTTTTTACCAAACATGGACACTCTTAGGGATTGGGTCGGCTGTTTTATTTTTTATTATTCCATAAATATCTCTTAAAATGTGAAGATGTAATTAACACATGTTTAATTAAAAAAAATGATTAATGGTCAAATCATGACCACTATGCATCTTTTTTTGAAAATAATAAATTTTTTGTATATTAATTGATAATATAATTTTTTATGCATTTTTATTAAAATCTATATGACTTCTAGGTCCTTCACCCATTTTTTATTTTTATTTTTATTTTTTGTATTCGAGTATTTATCTTTTGTTTTGGGTTTAAGTCATTCAAATTAAGAAGATATCAATGAATGAAAGGTAAAGCTGTATTAAAGTCTCTCATCTTATTAACTAGAAAATTCATATATAAATGGAAAACTTAAAAAGTCATATATGAATGCTCCAAAAAAATAAATATAAGCTTGTGTATGAAACTAACAAGCGATAATACCAAATACCAATCATCATAAGATGGACATACTTCGTATTAAGTTATATAAATTTAAAGTATCTATTACATTTACAAGTTTTATATACTACAAAATTAATTGTAAACCTACTTGGATATCATAGTACTAGAAAGTACCAAGTAAAACTATCTTTTCTAATTTAGCAATTAACTAATTTGAACACTCAGTAGTTTAATGTTTCCTTTATTAGACAACTATAAATGTGTGAGAAGATGAATAAATATATAACAATTATCATTAAAAAAAATAAAAAAATATTTTATGTGGTTTCTCTTCTTTTTTTTCCTCTTTCTTGCTTTCTTTTTACTGACAAAAAGAACATACAGATCAGGAAAACATTTACAGGTCAAATAGTAAAATATTGTAGCTTTGCAAAAAGTTTGGCACTGTAAATATATATTTTAGTGTGGAACGAAATGGATGGCGATGCTTATAGTATAAATATAATTGAATTCAACTAATTATTATAAACCTCAATAGATGGAACCTTTTGATGTTTCACAAATCATCTGTAAATATATAGGTAAAAAAGATTAACCTTCTATGAAACAAAAATACACATTTTCTTGAACTTTTCATTAGTATAAAACTAGTTTTAACATTTTTCATTAAACAAGTAGAATATTAAATATCTTAAATTTA